>ML783480.1:1398314-1430271 GCA_009831015.1 Picea engelmannii | reverse complement strand
GCAGCACTTATTTGGTGGGAATCCAAGACTCAGGAGGATATGAAAAAGCATGGTAAAATTTTGATTTCTTGGAATGATTTCATTATCGCAATTAAAAAACAATTTTATCCATTGGCATATAAACAAAAGGCAACTATGGAATGTAAAATTTTTAGACAAGCTAAAGGACAGAGTGTGCAAAGATTTACTCAGGAATTTAGGAGAAGAGCTTTGGTTTTGGGAGTAGATTTGTCTTCTCAGGAAACTTTGCTCAAATATATTGGAGCTTTACATAGTTATTTGAGACATACTATACTCATGTTTAATCCTTCGAATCTAGATGAAGTTTGTGTACAGGGTACTCATTTGGAAGCAAGAGGAAGGAATGACACTCATGAGGGTAACAAGAAGACGTTCATCCATGGAGACAAGGGAAATAAGAAGTTCAAGGGTAATGGCAGAAAGAATGTCGTTGTCAAGAAAGAGGGAGAAAAATTCACATGTAAACATTGTTCAAAATATGGCCATGATGAAGACCATTGTTGGAAGCTTCATCCTGAAAGAAGACCCAAAAAGTTTGGCAACAACAACAAAGGGAAGTCAAAGACTGATGCAACTGTTCAACATGATCTAGGTTCGGATTCAGGTGATGAAACAAAGATCACAGCCATGGGTTATCAAGGTAATGGTTCTAATGCAAGTACTAGTTCTTCAAATAATGTCAAGGTAACTCAACAAGAAAAAGAGAGAATTGAGCTTTTTCACATAAGGGTTGTTTCAAAGCATACTAAGATAGACACTTTATTTGATATCGGATCTCAAGCAAACCTTATTTTTGAATAAACTGTTAAGAAACTTAAGTTAGAAACAATTCCACATCCTAAGTCATACCCTCTTGGTTGGATATGTGATAATGCTAAGTTACAAGTAACAAGAAGGTGTAAACTTAGGTTTTCTATCACTGCAAATTTCGTTGATGAGGTAGAGCTTGATGTTATTCCATTGGATATATGTGTTATTGTGTTGGGAAGACCATATTTGTACAATAGGAAAGCTATTTTTCATCGTCATGAGAATAAGTATCATTTGTTTAAAGATGGGGTTAAGTACATTGTTAGAGCCCACACAAAGAAGATGAATTTATCACTTATAAATGTGGGACAAATGAAGAGATTAGTTAATGCTAGTAATAATTTTTTTCTCTTAATGATCAAACCTAAAGATGATATTGAAAACGAAGCATTTCAAGGTTGTGATACAAAGTTAAAATCCGATCTATTTGAAGTTGTTAATCAGTTTGATGAAATGTTTAAAGAACCTAAGGGGTTACCTCCAAAAAGAGGAATCCAACATGAAATTCAGTTGCAACATGATCGTCCTCTTCCAAACATTGGTATGTATAGAATGTCAGTTATGGAAAATGCTCATATTAAAAAACAAATTCAGGAGTTGCTTGACAAAGGGGTTATTTTACCAAGTTCTTCGCCGTGTGGATCTCCAATTGTGTTAGTTCCAAAGAAAGATGGTACGTGGCGTATGTGTGTTGATTTCAGGGCCTTGAACAAAATTACAGTTAAGAATCGTTATCCTCTTCCTAAAATTGATGATTTACTTGATCAATTAAAACATGCAAACAATTATGCAATGGGTTTTCTTCAACAGTTTCATTTGGTTATCAGGTATAAGAAGGGAATTTTTAACAAAGTCATTGATATGATTTCAAGGCCTATTATTAGTGCTTCAGTTATTCTTAAGCATAGTCCTATAATGCATAAAAGTTATGTGGAGCAATATGCTTTAGATACTGATTTAGAGAAGTGTATGAAACTTTGTGCCACTCTAACCATGTTGAATAATTGGATTATCATGTGCATAATAATCTCTTGTATCATCTTGGCAAGTTATGTATTCCACGGGGGGAAAGAATCAACATTATAAGAGAATTGCATTCTTCTCTTATTGTTGGTCATTTTGGTGTAGGCAAGACAATGGCTAATTTGTAAAGATACTGCTACTGGCCTAAAATGAATGAAAGTGTTTCGAGATATGTTCGAGGATGTTCGTTGTGTGCCACTAGTAAACCTAGCAATCAAAAGTTGGGTTTGTATACTCCACTTCCAGTTTCTTCTCGACCATGGGAAAGTATTTCCATGGATTTTGTAGGTGGTCTACCTATGTCGAGACGAAATCATGATTATCTTTATGTTGTGGTTGATCAATTTAGCAAAATGTGTATTTTGATGCCTTGTACTAAGAAGGTTACAACAGAACAAATGACACAGTTGTTATTTCAAAATGTTTGGGTGCATTTTGGATTGCCTAAGTCCATTATTTCTGATCGGGATTCTTGATTTGTTGGAAGTTTTTGGTCGAGTTTATGGGCACTCATGGACACCAAGCTTAAAAAGAGCATAGCTTTTCATCCGCAAACAGATGGTCAGACAGAGGTGGTAAATCATACAGTGATGCATATTCTTCATGCTTATTGCAGCAAGCATCCTAAACTTTGGGATGAGCATTTACACTACATTCAGCATGCGTACAATCGAGCTAAGCACTCTTCGACTCAAACGTCGCCATTTGAAGAATGTTTTGGCTATTTTCCCAAGTCTCCTTTAGATTTTATCTTTGGGAAGGATATTGTTGTCGATGGTCAATATGACATTGATAGGGCAGAAAAGTTCATTGAACAAATTCAGTCGATACATCAAGTGGTGCAAGAGAAGTTGGAAAAGAGTCAAGCCAAGTACAAGACGAGACATGACAAGCATCGTGTTGATCACAGTTTCCAAGTTGGAGATGAAGTTTGGATTTACATCAGGAAGGAGAGGATTAAAGGAGAAGGTAAAAAGTTGAAACTGATTCGATATGGTCCTTTCAAGATTATCGAGAAGATTGGTAACAATGCTTTTCGTTTAGATTTGCCTCCTTATATGCAGATGTATGCAGTTGTTAATGTTGAGAATTTGAAATTGTATGAGCCTCCATTGATTGATGATCAAGGAGAGCATGCTCAGATTCCTTCCATAGATGCATTTTCCCCAGAGTATCTTACAGAATTGCATGAAGACACCATCATTGACAGGAGAATGCGAACTTCAAAATGAGGAAATGTGGAGTATCTTCGAGTTGGTCTTAAAGGGACGAATCCAAGCAAAGCCAAGTGGATTGAGGTTGGAAGGGTGAGGGAACTATACCCTCATCTTCACATAGACTGAAAATAGTCTTTTGGAGGTCCAAAAGCTTCCCAATGGGGAGGTGTGATCAGGGGATCAAATTTTGCTCAAAAGTTCAAAGTGCTCGGAATCGCTTCAAACCAGACGAGAGCGTAGGCCTTGTCGTTGCAAACCCAACGCAACTCGTTTCATCTCAATTGGACATCGGGAGCAAGAGATATTGCAATCTGTTCGGAATGTCAAACAGGCAAAAAAGGGGACGTTGACTGTACAATCCGTACAGTCTGTACAGGTTGACGTGGCAGGGCCATACGTCCGTACGCTGACATGGAAAAGGTGATGTGGATGACAGTTGGGCGAATTGAAATGTGACACGTCGCGTCTTTTTGGTCAATGGTAAGGTGCCACGTGGCCCAGTCATGGGATGCCACATGGCACCCCTTCATTGGATTTTGGTTTGTTATGTAAAATTATTGGAGTCCGTGGGGTTCGACCCCCGGACCTCTCCTCCACATAGCGCCTTCACAAAGACTATCCAACCAACGGACCACCAGTTGTGAATTAATATATATATGAGTTCAATTGTATTTAAATTCAAAGTATGTGACCATTGGCGGGGGGTCGGGCCGGGGCTTAGCCCCGGCCCGCAGTCATTTGTTTTTTCATATGCCCATGCCATAAACCATATCACCCAATAGTTGGCGCGCGGGGTTTTAACACATAGCCCGTGGTTTTGTTAACTCATGTGACCATGAATGGAGCCTGGGGGAAGTTCAATGGTTTTGTAATGGTTACCCATTTTGCCAAAGCGCGAGGTCTTATGACTCCCATATGCCCAGGTGCTAGGCGGTTAGGGGCTGGCGCGCCCATAATCGTCGTACAGTTTGCACCATTGGCGCAGTTGCGCCCGGTGCTGGGTTTTTATGCTATATATTGCGTGTGTGCCAGGTTCATTTGACAAGGGTGTGTTTTGTAGATGCAGAGACAACAAGCTTGAAGGGGGGACTTCCAGGGGGCCTAACTTCTTCGTTTTTTGACCGATTGAGGTGCTAAAAAAGCCCAGCTAGGGGGTTTTGGATGCTCTGAAGCTATTGGAGCAGTCAGTTGGTCAGTTTGAGCATTGTAAGGCATGTTTTTTAGGACTTTGAGCAATTAATAATAATGATCCATTGGAAGCTAGACCATGAGATGTAGCCCAAGAGAGGGGTGAACTCATTTATCAATTGTTGTGTTTATGTGCTTATGTGCATTGATTATGCTGATGTCTATGTGTATTTTGCATGAGTAATCCCTTAATTTATGTGTTGCAAAGTTGATCCATTTGATTTTAACACATAAAATTTACTTGCAAATAATTTCAAGATTTTCAAGTTTTCTTCATTTTTAGATCAAAAACAATATTAGAAGTTTAGCCTCTCATGTGACTGTGGGCTGAAAAACCAGGTGCTCCGAGCCTTTGGGATTCAGGCATTTCGACACTGATGGTCTCAATTCCTCTGAATTGTTGAATGGACGAAAAACGACCTTATTCCAAAGATCAATGGTCCTTGTTGAGATGATATCAATGATCCTTGTTGCTTTGAGATAAAATGGTCCACAAATACTTCGGGACTTGGGGCTTTAGGGACTTTTCACCACTTTTAATCGAAAAAATTGCAAAGTGCTGAAGTGGAGAATTTTCCAGAGAGAGATAAATCCAACAGTTTTTTGGAATTTGCAAATGAACGACCAAGATCTTCTTTGGAACTCTAGCGTTCAGGAGTTTCCATTTGCTAATACGCGCAATCCTATGGAGTGTTGAATCTTGGAAGTGCGAGATCTGCCTCCACGTGGCCTTTAGATTTTGACAGTTGAGATTTACTTCAAAACTTCAGGCTTCGGGTGTTTCATGTTTCAAAACATCACAAACCTCCGAAGTGACAGATCTGTCAACGCGTGTCCACAACCTTCAAGGGCTCATATTTACTTTGGGACTTGGGGGTAGATCTCGCTCTGCAATACCTTCTAGAGTGCTAAGTCTCCGAAGTGAGGGATCCAGTGCTATGTTTCGTCTTTGATGGATGGTCCATATGAACTACGGGATTTAAGCCTTCGGGAGTTCTAGCTTCTCGTAACCATCTTTCTTTCGAACTGATTTTTGCTGAAATGTAGGATCTTCTGCCACATGTCCACTTCAATCAAAGGTTTTTATCTACTTTGGCTCTTCAGAACTTCAGGATTCATTCACTCCTCAACTTATGTTGGCTTCCTCCTAGAATAAGAGATCACGAGACGTGTATCACTTGCTTGAAGATCAATGAACACGAGTGATTGCGGAGACTAGACTTGCTCACTCTTTAATCTCCTTGCCGATCTCTGCAAAATGAAGATGCGTGTCCATAGTGGGATAAATATCTGTCATCGATTTGTTTATCTGACAAGAGCAATGATCTTGAGAAATTGCGAGCTCACAACTTGCTCATGCTTTAATTTTCTCTCCGATCCCTGTAATGCGAAGATGCTTGTTCGTAGTGGGATCGATATCAGATCGATATCTTTCATTGATCTATTGATCTGAAAAGATCAACAATCCTGAGTGATTGCAGGCTCACTACTTAAAGAAACTTTAATTTTGTTTTTGATCCTTACAATGCCTCCCCATCATCGATCTCTCTCCAATGATATTTGATGATCCTCACTTGATATTTAATTGATTTGACGGTTGATCTTTCTGTCGCTCAGATCTTACGGCTAAGAAAAAATTCTCTTTACCTGTGGGCTCGTCATCTTTTCTGAGATTGATTAACGACTTAGATATGTTCACAGGGACGATCTTACAGTTGATCTTGCTTCTCCTTTGCTTCTTCTGCAAACGTTCATCTTAAGCAATAATTTTGCGAAACTTTCATGAATTCTTTAAATTCTCTCAAAATCTTTAATTGTTCTCTACTTTCTGCAGTTCTACTTCCTGGTGCTTGTTGTTTGCAATGATCTTTTGAGCGACCCTGGACTACAAACTACTCTCCAAGCTCTATGAAGAATCTTGCATCCCGTGCTCTCGTCTGTAAGACAATGTAGGCTCTACGTTCTTCTTATTACGATCGGGCTGCTCTCCAGGCACTGTGAAGAGGCTTACATCCTAAGCTATGATACCATGATAAAATGAAAAGAAAGATTTATACTACAAAGAAGACGAAATTGGGAAACAAGAAAAATGAGTAGAGCGCATAGCGTTGAGTATATATCATTAAAGGAAAAAGAGTTGAGCTAAATAGGCTAGAGCATATCATGAAACCAAACAAAAGATCTTAACTAACTCATACAACTAGCGAGGACAATTGGCAATGTACAGTGAGACACTGTCGAGGTTATAGATATATTTAACAATCTTAACTGAGATATAAGATATGGTACACCTATGGATTGGTACAATTAAACCAAACCTAGTGCATAACACAATAATTTCTCAGCCAACATATATAGTTAATATATATGTTCAATTTCTTTTAATTCTAACAAATTCCAAAATTCAAATATTGTAATTTTTCAAGCTAACAATTCTTTAGATGTCAAAAGACATTGTCTTCAAAAATTTTAAACCTAGAATTATGACTATTGATAATCTCGATACAACATATCAGTCTTTTAAGTCAAGCATTCCATGGTATATGAACATCGTGGCTAAGAACCACATGTTTGAGTAAAGCAACAAATCAAATGGCCTGATTCGGTTTTTAGATGAGTCAATGAGACATTCACCTGCGTACGTGATTACATAAAATGGACAGAGAAATGGGAATACGAAGACGAAAATATAACACATAGGTTAAAATTTTAACAAGGATAATGGAGAGTTACGGTTGTGTCATTCATTGCACGCATCGGGAACCATCTACAAAGGAGGTTATGTGTTAATGGAAGTGTTGGTGGAGCTCTCAATCCAAATTTACTCACACCTCTTGCACACTCCACAATCCAGAGTCCTATCCTTCCCAGATTTTAACATGCCAACAGAGGACAAGACAAGTTGTGGATCGTTTTCACTACTGTGATACCGTGTCCCCGTTCATGTCATAGCTTTTAATAATCACGATTAATAATACATCTTTATCTCTTCACAACAGGTTCCAGGGAGAATATAGCTACTTGCCAATTTATCTCTCCACACCATAGTCATAGTCTCTGCACATCCGTCATCTATTAAAAGAAACCATTAATGAAAACACCATTAGTTGTATAGAATTGATGGAAAAAGTGTAGATTTCATTTGAGCTAATTTTAATAGTGATTCATGTTAAGTGGAAGAGAAATAAAGATATCTTAAAATCTTGAGAAACATTAAACACCATACAGTGAGTCAATCATTGGTGCAATGTATTTTTATTTTGTCACTAGAATGATTTGTTGTCTTCTTCCCCTACAGATGAGATGATAGTAGGCACACTACCATACCTGGTACAAATAGTTTGCGACAAATAGACTGATGACAGACATGCTTGTCAGATTGATTGGACACAGTGGTGGTTGTCCATGTTGTCTTTATACGCTAGTAGTAAGCATGCTACCGTGGTGAGAAGGGATAGTTTTCCCCCAAAAAATGGATGTTATATATGCTTTCCCAATTGGTTGGATGGAGTGGTGACTGTCCATGTTTCCTTTATATGTTATTTACAGTGACTTGGGAGCACGATCCAAGGAGTGTTTCTATGGCGTCAGCATGATGGAATAGTTCAGTGGAATTAGTTTAGCTTGAGTTGAACTTCAGTCCACTTCATTACTAGCTACTTCCTAAGTGCACAACAAGGTTTGTATAAGAATTGGGAGTCTCCAAAGAGCTCAAGGTCATCCATCAAGAAGAAATAAAGAGTCATCTAATACATCTACGACATTCTTCTTCAAGGGTTGTCATCTCAAATCAACGTAAAGTTGCTAAGTAATAAAGACAAAGACATGAAATGCAAATGCTTAAGGGTTGTCTTGTAAGAAGTTGTGGGTAGAAAGAGTCATCTAAGACATCTACGGTAGTCTTCTTCAAGGGTTGGCATCCAAAATCAATGTAGAGTTTCTAAGTAATAAAGACAAAGAGATGAGATGAAGATGCTTAAGGGTTGTCTTATAAGAAGTTGTGGGTAGTCTTGTGGAAGGAAACTTTCCTTGGTATCTTTGTCCAACAACATATATTGTGTACTATTATATATGTGTTCAATGTTGTTGGTTTCTTGTATTCTTATGTTGTTTCTTAAGTGTAAAATATCTAAGTATTGCTCATTAATTTTGAGGCCACTATTGGACATGCACATAGTATGCTTGTTAGATAAGCTAAGTTGAGTAGAACTTATTTTCTAATTGTTATAGCTCAAGGCAGAGTTATGGATGGGATTTGAGTGAAAAGGCGTAGTCCGATTGTAGTGTGCATAGATTGATCAAGTCATTTCATCCGAGGCAATGCAATGTCACATGATTGGAGAGGAAAAAAAGAAAAAGTTCAAGCAAGACTCTTAGATGTTTGCAAGGTGGTATTGAAGCTGAAATTATCCAAGAAGTTTGTTTCAAAATTATGTTGGGAAAACTTCACCATGTTTCAAAAGGTAGCACTAGGTTGGGAAGGTATCTTGACAGGTTTGAGGTATCTTTGTTATCATCCTTTGGCCAAGAAGATGCTTGGATTAGTTGGGTGCTTATGGAGACAACACTTGGCATAAGTGATGGAGTGTCATTGCAGACGAGGATGATCCTAAGATTACACTAACTTCCATGGTCAACACCGAAGAGAAACTTGTCGAGTGTCCCATTGTTCCTTAGGGTGCACTTAAGTGTATTGAAGAAGTGTGTTGTAGTTTTAAAGGACACATTGCAGATTTTCTAGGGGCCAGATGTAGTTGGACCAGGATCTTCCCCCACATACCTTGTAGAGATGATATTGCATAGTACCCATCCACAACCCATTATGCACATAGGTAAAGTTCATTTTTCTTATTTTTTTTCATTTCCCTTAACAAGTTGTGCATGAAAAACTATTGCAGATGAATGGTTTCAACAAATAGGTGCCCTAGATAATAACCAAGGGTAGTGCAACCACCAATTTTATTTTCTAGATTTGATGATTAATGGAAGGGAAGTTCAATCATTGGTTGACTCTATTGGTTCTTCGTACAATTTCTTGTCAATGGAATTTGCAAGTGAACTTGGACTTAGAGTTGGCTTAGTTGGGCCATGCAAAGCTTCAGTTAAGAAAATTAACTCTAAGACTAGTGCAACATGTGGGGATTTCTCCATACTTCATATTGAGTTAGATAAGTGGAAATTTTGGGTTGAATTCATAGTATTGGGGATGGATGAATTTGAGGTCATTATTGGGAAAGAGTTCCTATGAAAAATGTAGTGAATTGTCACATCATTTAAGGATAAGTTGGTTATAATTGGTGAGAGGAAGCCTTGTTTTGTGCACACAACAAAAATAAATTTGAATGAAAGGATGCAAATTGTCTCCGTATTGAGCATGCAGAGGGTGGCCAATTTCCTAAAATCACAACGTTTTGCAGAAATCATTAGGGAAGTGGACAAGGGTGGACTGGGGACATGTTTTCTGACATCACTTGCTAGTGTGTTGGATGAGTTCACATATCAAATGCCTATTTCATTTCCAAAAGAGATCCCACTTAGGCACATTGTTTACCATGATATTGATTTAGAACTAGGGTTGCATCCTCATGCAAGAAATCCATATGAATGAAAGAACTCAATATGAATTATAGGGCCTCATTTGAATGAGTTAAATGGTAGTTAATGGAGTGGGTTGATACTAGATTCATTCAAACTTATAGGTCACCATATCGTGAACCTATCCTCTTCCAAAATAATAAAGATACCCCAAATTTGTGGATGTGCTTGGATTTCCATGCATTGAGCAAGCACCACATAAAGAATCGTATCCCTTCCTTTGGCCATGATTGTTTTGACAGGTTGGCCAAGGCCAAGGTATTATAAAAGTTGGACTTAAGGAAGGGATACTACCAAGTGAGGATTTTGTAACTGCATAAGGAAAAGACAACCATGGTAACAAGGTATGTCGATTTTGAGTTTCTTGTTATGACTTTTTTGTTGTGTAATTCCCCAACCACCTTTTTTACATTGAAGAATGATGTGTTTAGAATGTTCTTGGACAAGTCGGTGGTAGTATACTTACATTGTGGTGTTTAGTGAAAACATGGAATACCAAAAGAAACACTTGGTCGAAGTATTTGAGGCACTGAGAGGGAACCAACTATACTTGAAGAAGTTCAAGTGTGTCTTTGGGTTGACTAAAATCCCATTCTTAGGCCATTATATTGGTAAATTATTCATCCACATCGATCCTGTGAAGATAAGGGTTATTGCGGATTGGGAGGATTTTAGGAGATTCCATGAGGTAAAAACGTTTCTTGATGTGGATAACTATTACCATAGGTTTCTGGAGGGATACTCTAAAATTTTGGTAGCATTGAGTTACTTGTTAAAAAATAATAGATCATTGAATTGGATATATATGTCACTGATGGGAAAGGTTTTGTGACCTGAAGTTAGTGTCTATATTTAAGAAAATGGACTTTGAGCAATCGTTTGAGGTGTATACATATCCATGATACTTCACCATTGGTGGATTTTTATCATTGGAAGGTCATCGAGTGGCCTATGAAATTAGAAAGCTACAATATCACAAAGGAGGTACCCTTTTCATAAGAAGGAGATGACCAAAGTTATGCATTTCCTACAAGCTTGGAGGCAATACTAGTTGGGAAATCCATTCATTGTGAAGATGGACAACGTGTTGATCAACCACTTGACCACTCAACTGAAGTTGTCACCCCCAACATGGAAGGTGGAAATATTTCTTGGCATAATTTGACATGACCATTGAGTATCAACCAAGCAAGTTGAATGCATCCACCGACACCTTAAGTAGGAAGGTGGATATTTCATTCTTGGAAGAGTACGATTTCTAGTGTGCATGGGAAGTAAAATGTAAAATGTAGGTCTTGACAGACCTTCAAGAGAATATTGAGGGATTGCACAAGGATCCCACAAATTTGAACATCGTGAAGAAGGCGAAGGAAGGAAAAAAATAAGATTTTTGGATGAATGATGTAATCTTGTATTTTGGTGAGAACATATATCTTTGTAAGTCATAGAACCTTCGAAAGGAGATCCTAAAGAAGTGCCATGACTTGCCTTGTACTGGCCACCTAGAACAACAATGGATATTGGAATTGTTGCAATAGTGTTACTATTGGGGAAATATGAGGTGCACATGGAGGAATATGTCCATACTTGTGTTTTGTTCCAACAATACAAGGAAAAAAGAAAGATGCAAGCAAGTATGTTGCATCCTTTGTTGGTGTCGAAGAGACATTGGGCCAACTTCTTCATGGACTTCATCACTCAACTTTCATTCACACAAGTGTTTAATGGGATCATAGTTGTGGTGGAATATTTTTCTAAGTGTTTCATCTTCTTGCCAATGAAAGTGCCTTACACTGCAAAGAAAGTTACAAAGTAGTTTTTCAAGAATATTGTGAATGTTTTGGGTCTTCCATTGAGCATTTTGTTGTATAACAACACAAGGTTCACAAGGTGATTTTGGACTAAGTTGTTCAAGCTCATTGGAACCGAAATGTTGATGATTTTGAGCTAGAATCCACAGATAGACCAAGCACGTCAATGGTATATAGGAGGAATACTTGAGGCACTTCATCCTAGCAGACCAAGTGAATTGGCTCGAGTTGTTTTATGCCTCTTAGTTAAATTACAACATGCAAAAGATATTGATGATGGACTACAATCCATTTGAATTGGAAAATGGGAAACAACCATTGGCTACACATATGGTGTTTCAAGAATATTATGGGTGCAAACCATGAACCTTAGGGTTCATGAAGGGATGGAAAGATAGACTGGAGATGGATAGTGTTCAGTTGATGAACATATTGAATGGGATGAAGCATTGGGTAGATCGAGATATGAGGGATGAAAATTTCAAAGTGAGTGACTTGGTATTTCTCAAGTTGGACAAAGAAGCATTAAAGCCAGCTACCTGCATGGAAAATGTCTTTATGAAGAGGTTTGAGAGTTTGCTCAAAGTCCTTGAGAATATTGGAAACATAACCTAGTCAATGAACCACATGAGGGTGCATCATCCAATTTTCGATATAAGTTACTTGAATCCTTATAGGATTGATGAAGATGATCAATGCAAGGTGGAACCACCCCAAGATCCTATTGGTACCATCCTGAGCTCTCGTGTTAATTGCGAAGAGACCAAAGTTGGAGCTGGAAGAGATACTTCTCATTGGTTGAACATAATGGTACTATTCCATTTTTCCTTTATACAATTTTTGGTGCGACTTGAGCGTACCATCCAAACCTGCGGAACCAGGGATCAATATGTCCCCATGATGTGTGGAAGAAATTTTCCTTGGCATATGGTTGGCCTAGTTTGGCACACTTGGGTTGCACTTGGGAATAGATGAGGTGATGGAGTGACCTTGGGAGATCGAGATGATTAAAGCAAGATGACTCGAATATGACTTGAATATGGACCTAGGAATAAATCAACTTGAAGTGAACTTGAGTCCACTTCATAGAACACGACTTGTTAAGTGTACAATGAGGTCCATATAAGAAGTGGGCACCTCACTACGCTAAGGATAATCAATTAGGAAGAAACAAAGAATCATCTAAGGGATCTTCAGTAGTCTTGTTCAAGGGTTAGAACCATAAGTCAACTTAGAGTGGGGACCTATAGGAGGTATGCCTGTAGATTCTTTTAGGGTTGGCTTGCACAAAGTTGTGGGTAGTCTCGGGGAACACAATTTTCCTTGATATCTTTGTACTTTTGCAATTGAGTTGTAAGTGGTGGTAAATCCTCCTCTCATTGAATCATATGTATCATTCTTACATATAAGAATAAAAGGGTGTTAGGAACTGAATTGGGTGCCACAATACCACATAGCACATGTATTGAGCACTATGCTATATGTGTTGAATGTTTTCAGCTCATTGTATACATATATTATTTCCTAACTGTAAATTTAACTAAGTACGTTTGGGAATATTTGAGGCCAGGGTTGGATATGCCCCTCGTATGGTTGTTAGGTAGGTTTTAGGTTGAGTAGGATTTTCTTTTCAACTATTGTAGCTCAAGGAAGAGTTATGGGTAGAATTTGAGGGAAAAGATGTAGTTTGGTTGTAGTATGATCAAATTGGAAATCCAACATAGGTAAGGCCATGTTGCTCAACTAGAGATGACAAGAAGAAAAAGTCCATGGAAAACTCCTATGCCCATGACAGATATTTAGTTAAACAATTGTGCCATCGAAGGCCTTTGACTATCCCATGTTATCTTGTATTTTCTCCACATGAGAGATTGTTTGGTCTATGCTTAATTAAAGTAGAAGTATGAGGCACAACTTATCCCATTTTCCTAAGCTTCCTCTAGTAGGTTGTTCTTTTGAATACTTTTATTAGATATGGAATGTTGGAATGTATAGCTCCCACTTGTCTTAGGTGTGATCATATTTTTGTTTATTATAATTATTTTTCATAATTAGGTAGAGTTCATATCTACTTAGAGTCACTTTCATAGTCTTTGGGAAGTTGTTGGAACTAGTTGGATTTGAGACATTCTCTCCAACTAGATGCTTCATAAATTGGAGTGAGGTTGAGATATTTCCTCAACCAAGTAGATTGTGTGATCAACATAGTTTCTCTATCTTGAAACAAAAATTTGTGTATTGATATGTACTCTATTTCATTGTTTAATAGAGCGTTGAATAGTGTAATAATGTCTCCTCTAGTATTTTCTTATATGGTATCAGAGTGAGAATGGGCTTACTCCCTCACCACAGGGCCTAGAGAAATGGAAACATGTGAGAGTAACATGTTGTGGAAGTAGATTAGATTAGGAGAGTAATTGGTGTATATTAGTGTGAGCTATGATTTATCCCTTAGTGGTAATCGATTTGTCCATAGTTTGATGAAATCCATGCCATCCATGAAAAAGTGTTAGTTTTCCATGGTGCAAAGAATACAGTCTTTGAATTGATTAGAAGCTACCACTAGTATAGATCCATATTAACTCCGATGCTGAGAGAGATTAAATCTCTTGAGGTTCAAACCCTTCCTCCTTGACCAACTTTTTTATTATTATTTAAGAGTGACATCCTCCTTGACCAACTTTTTTATTATTATTTAAGAGTGACATGTGTCAGCTCCATGTTGAATTTAGGCACATAATCGCACATTGCCCTAAAACTGGGCTGTAGAATGCGCCTCTCGAGACAATTACTATTCCAGTGGAGAAGTGAAGCATCCTTCTATGCAGAATCCACCTTTGGGAGAAGAAGCCAGACCTGGTCTATAAGGCGAGAGAGACCATGAAGGATCTGTTCAACCATAAACAAAAAAGGGAGATGATGAACTCAGTCACCATGTTGCAGAGATCAAGTAGCTCCCAAAAGGTGTGCGAGTGTGTCACTGGGCTCGGCGGAGTGGAGAAGAATCAACTATATTTGAATTACAGGTAGGAGTGGTCACGAGATCGAGTCTTGTGGTGATTCTTCTCCACAATATGATCGTGTAATAACATAGAGTTAGAGAATAGATATAATGGAAACAACATGATGCATAGGTTTATTCCCCCTATGAAGTATAGCCATCATATAACTTAGTAAGAGGAGCTCAATTGGAAGGATTTTTCGCGTGAAAGAGAAGTTCTCAACGTGTACAATGAGATCCCTTACGATCAATATACTGTACAATTTTATGGCTAATGACAATACCAAGGGAGAAATGAGTATTGAAAGGAAATTTTTCTTTTTGAGAGGCAAAGTGAAACCATAGCTAATTGAGGTTGGCATATGACATTGAATTCATGGCCTTTCTCGACAATATTGACAATATCGATAACAATGAAGAGACAGATGTTGTGAATGAGATCAAGGGAGATATCAGGCTCAACGAAGTTATAAAGTCTCTCAAAGATGTCATTGGGTCAAATCTCCCAATATCGAACCCTATCCATGGTTCCCTAATTCTGAATCTCCATCTACCGAATAAGGTTCTTGAATTTTTCAGTATTTTATTGACGAAGTTAGCCATGTTGAATTCATAGATGTCTCGAGGGACAGCATGATATATGGAACACCATTAAGTTCGAATTTTTTTTGGAATATGTGGTATTTGAAGAGCACACCATTTTATGTTAGAATAATGTAGAGACTTATAGAATTTATTGTAAATTTAGAATGTTGTTTCAAGTTTGTTTCATAAGAGCGCAAATTTAGTTTGTTTGTGGTTTGAGATCCACAATGTTAGGAGTTTTATCTAATCCTCTATTGAGATATAAATGTAATGTAATTCTCTCAATGAATCAAGTTTTGTGAACACTCTCTCACTTGTGTGTTCCTCATTTTCTAAGTTTTATTTTGGTATCAGAGAAGAGATGAGCTCGTGTGGGTTAAAAACTCCTTGAGGATCCGTGGGGTGTGGAGTTGTGTGAAGCTGCTGCCACTGTGGAGTTGTTGCATAGAGTTGTCTATTCCCTTAAGTTGTTTCCACTGCCTGAGGGTTGCGTCGAGCATAACAATCGCCGTGTAGAGAGCTTCTGCCACTACCTGAGGGCTGCGTCGAGCATAAAATCCGTCGTGTAGTGAGTTTCTTCCACTACCTGAGGGTTGCGTCAAGCATAGATGTTGGTGTGATTAAAGATTCGACCTAAGATCAACATGTAGCATGGAGTGTTGAACAAATCACCGCTACCATCAACCATCACTACGAACAAACAAAATTGTTGGGTCTGCCATCGTGAGAATTGTTGTTATCCCATAGAGCCATCGACTTTGAGGTTATCGTTTCAGGTCGTCGCTGCCACTGCTGCCAACGAACAAGGTCAACATAGAACGTAGGACAATTTCTCTCAATTGAGTCGCTGCGTAAACTAACACATAGTTCCTGCCATCATTTTTAGTCGCACAACAAAAAAGGGAGACTTGCAACAAAGAAAAAGCCCGCTTCAGAGGTAAAAAGCTTGCAAAGAAATCCAACAACACAATGTTTTGTTAAATTGGCTAAAAATGATTAAGCTTGTTGAATTATCTGTGGTGGAAGATGGAAAAGCCCCTTGTTGATTCCTATTTAAATGAATCCTGCAAACTTGATGGCGAAAATGATGTAAACTTGAATTTTAAGTTCACGACCATTTTAGAGGCAGATAGTCTATGTACTATTGTCAAAGGAGATGAGCCCAAATACATTGTTGTTTCCTCCATTATAGATTGGGATAAACGAGAAATGAAAGATAAAGTGTTGTTGCGGATGTCCGTAAAGGACAACATCATTTCTCATATAAAAGAATGTAAAACTTCCAAAGAGACGTGGAACATTTTCAAAGGTTTGTACAAAACCTCTAATGCAAACTAGATTTTATTCTTAAAAACTAAGCATTATCTATCAAAATGGAAGCCAATGAAAGCATAAATATTTTTGTATCTCGAATTAAATATTTAAGTGATAAGTTGGGTGACACTGTGAAAAGGTTTCGAGTAGTTATTTAGTAACTATCACTTTGAAAGGTTTAGTGCAATATTATAAATTTTTTATTTCAACACTCTCTGCTATACAAACGCCCCCTACTTTTGATGAATTGGCTAGAATTGTTCTTCAAGAGGAAGAGAGAATGAAGAATTATGATATGGAATCCATATTTGGCATTGATTGCAAGAGGTAAAAGATCATACCGAGGGAAACTGTGGGACAAGAACAAAGGTCGTTTTCAGGAAAAGCAGAAGGGTATGCCACATCCTGATTCTTACGTTAAGAGAAACATCGAATGTGAATATTGTGGAAAACCTAGACATATTTCTAAAGATTGTTATAGAAGAGAGAATCATGAGTCAAATGAGAGATATAAAGGAATAATGGAAATTTTGTGCATAAAGAAAATTCAATCAATGATCGATTTAAAAATCTTAAGTTGTTTATTTATGAATCTTTGTCTGCTGAAGCTGATGGTGAGAATGCATGGTTCATATATTTTGGTACATCAACTCATGACGTGTAATAAAGAATGGTATGATGAATATAATGAGAAAATTGATGGCACACACATTTACTTAGGAGATAATACATCAAATAAAGTCCAGGGCCATGGAGTAATAAGTGTGAACTTACCTATTTGACAATTGAGATAGATTCATGATGTGATGTATGTTGCTGGTATTAAAACAAATTTAATATTTGTTTCAACTATCATTGATAATAATCTAACAATGGAATTTTGTAAGTTGTGGTGTGTTGTAAAAGATATCCAATATCACTACAGAATCATTTCCACAAGTACCAGGGTTGGTGGATTGTATAAGTTGGATGTGACAATGAACCGTCATGTTTCATTGGTATCCACAACAATGTGAACAAAAGAGTTATGGAACCATAGGAATGGGCACCTCAATTACAATTATTTGACGTTGTTGGAAAGAAAAACAATGGTCGAAGGTCTTCATGTTATGAAGAATGATCATTTTCCATGTGAAGCATGTGCACTTGGTAAGCAACATAGAGAGGAGTTTCCCATACATACAGAGAAAAGAAAAAATAATATACTTGAATTAATTCATACAGACCTATGCAAACTAGGTCACTTGGTGGTGCTTCATACTTTCTTATTTTTCTTGATGACAAATCTAGATATACTTGGACCTATTTCATAAGGAAAAAAAGTGATGTATTTGAGTATTTAAAAGAATTCATAACTATGGATGAAAAACAGATAGACAAATGTATTAAAATTCTCAGATTTGATCAACGTGGTGAATATACATCAGGTGAATTTAAAAGATATTGTAAATTTAATGGGATCCAACAACAATTTGTAGTACCTCATATGCCTCAACAAAATGGTGTCGTTGAAATAAGGAACAAAAAACTGGTGGAATGTGCTCGCACTATGCTTCAAGGTAAAATAATTTCTAATGTTTTTTTGGCACAAGCTATTAATATTGTTGTTTATTTAAAGAATTGAAGTCCAACTAAGAAATTAGATTTCCAAACTCCTTATGAGGTTCTTCATGGTTATAAACCTAATGCCAGTCATTTAAGAGTATTTGCATCCACTGCCTTTACACATATTCCAAAGGATGAGAAAAGAAAACTTGATGCAAAATCAATCAAGTGTATTTTTATTGGGTATTGTAATGATAAAAAAGTATAAAAATTGTTTGATCCTAGTTCACATAAATTGTTTGCAAGTAGAGATGTAGTGTTTCATGACAATGTAGAGAGAGTTGGTACAATGAATGATGCATATTCTTGACATAATGATAATGATGAGCATGTCAAAATAAATGCAACAATTAAATAGGAACATGAACATGTGCATGTTCGAGAACAGAATGAAAGCAGTATGGACACTTCAAGCAGTCATGATAAATCAAGTGGAGAAAAGTCACGAGAGAGCAGGAGATAAGATGAAAGTAGTGAAGGACTAAGGAGGTCATCACGACAAACTCAACCATGTATGAGGTATAAATATTATACATTGATTTCCCATGTAATAATGTTGTAGAACATGTGAACTATGAACAAGCGAAAGAACATGAAGAGTGGAGAAATTCTATGAATGATGAATATGAATCCCTTATGAAAAATCACACATGGGAAATAGTTGAACTTCCTGAAAACAAATTCCCTATTGGAAGCAAATGGTTGTATAAATCTAAATTTAAAGTAGATGGTAGCATTGATAAATACAAGGCAATATTAGTTGCAAAAGGATATTCACAAAAGGAGGGAATTGAATATGATGATAATTTTGCACCAATAGCTAAATTGAATACAATTAGAGTACTGATTTCCTTAGCTACAAAACATAATTGGAAAATACATCAGTTAGATGTCAAATGTGATTTTCTAAATGGTACTTTGAAGGAAGAGGTTTATTTGGTTCAACCTGAAGGGTTTGTCAAGCAGGGACATGAACATCTAGTTTGCAGATTAAGGAAAACTTTATATGGTTTCAAAAAAGAACCGAGATCATGTTATGTAAAGATAGATATACATTATTTTATCACAATGATTTTGTGAAAAGAAAAAACTATCTTAATCTGTATGTTAAGAAACATGAAGAATGAAATGTTTCTTTAATATCTTTATATGTGGATGATATCATCATTACAGGAAGTGCATGCAAGTTAATTGAATAGATTAAAGATCAGTTTTCTCAAGAATTATAGATGAAAGACCTCGGTGAATTGCATTAATGTTTAGGACTTGAGGTTTGGAGAGAGTCTGGTATGACATTAATCACTCAAAGTCAATACAAAAAATAAATTCTTATAAAGTTCAATATGAGTGAATGTAAATCTATGTGAAATCCCTTAGCACAGAATGCAAAGTTATACAATGATGATGGAACAAAAGGGGAGTATGGTACTTTATTAGTTGGTGGGAAGTTTGAACTACCTCACCACTACGAGACTGGACACAACATAATCAATCAATATCATTACTCAGTTCATGGATAAGACTCCTGGAAGCCACTGGAAAGTTGCAAAGAAATTTCTTCGATACTTGAAAGGAAAAATAAATTTTGGTATTATGTATATTGATGAATCTGATGTTGAACTAACATGTTTTTCTGATTTAGATTGGGAAGGAAATTATGATGATAGAATATCCACCTCAGGCTATACATTTCATATAGGATCAGGGGTTGTATCATGGAATAGCAAGAAGCAATTTATTATTTATTTGATATCAACATAATCTGAGTATAAATCCTTGACCAGTGCTACCTATGAAGTTGTTTGGTTGCAGATAATTATTACAGATGTTGAATAAGAGAAAAATGGTCCATCATGCATCAATTGTGATAATCAAAGTGTTATAAAATTGGCAAACAATTCAATATATCGTGCAAGATCAAAACACATTGAGCTACAACAGAGAAAAGATTGAATCAAAGGAAATTAATTTGATCTTTAGTAATAGAAATGATAATGTGGCTGATATATTTACCAAGCCTCTTGGTAAACTCAAGTTTGAATTTTTTAGAAGAAAGGTAGGTGTTGTAGAAAATGTGTTTCTCCATTAAAGGGGGATGTTAGAATAATGTAGAGACTTCTATAATTTATTGTAAATTTAGAATGTTGTTTCAAGTTTGTTTCACAAGAGCGCAGATTTAGTTGGTGGTTGGTTTGAGATCCACAATGTTAGGAGTTTGATCTAATACTCTATTTAGCTATAAATGTAAAGCAATTCTCTCAATGAATCAAGTTTTGTGAGCATTGTCTCACTTCTTTATTCCTCTTGTTCTAAGTTTTATTTTTTTAGTGGCATATATTCGAGTGCTGAGATCATAAGCTTGAAATCTAGGTTAAAATTGCATTCGGGTCCAAGAGTAATGTCTATTGTCTATTGTACGATTATTGAAACCCATTGTAGGGTTTGTTGAAATAATGTAACTGCGAAGAAAATTCTTATTATTATTGGATTAAATCCCCATTGAAGATTAATCATGTCATTATTATTATTATTGTTATTGGATTAATCCCCATTTTGGATTAATCATGTCGGTAATTGTATAAGGACCAAATCACCTTTTGCAGATTGGTCATTAAACAATTACAAAGGGCAGAATAAGAAGTTGGCCCCAACAATTATCATGGAAGACCCAAAATTAATTAAAGGTGGGTTTTCCCACGCAGAGTGAGAGGTCGGCCTTGCCAGATTGTGACCTTTCACACATGCGAGTCTTATATAAATAAGAGGCTAGCGCCTCACTTCAAATACACAACTCACTTGCACATTTCTCTTATGAGGCAAGATGCAATTACCAGAGAGAGGAGAAGAAGAGTGGTGCATCTCTTGGGGAGGACTTTCTGTATTGGTTTGAGTTATCTCTTGAACATTGTATAAGCTATTTATGATAAGGAAGTTTTTGTCGGGTTTTCTTCCCATAGAGGGTTTCCTAGGATAAATGATGTGTCTCTTGTGAATGTGTATTTCTGAGTGATCTTTTTCTTATGATGCTCTTATCTATTGAAATGAAAAGAACTATAATAATGGCATAAAAATTAACATGGTATTAGAGCCAACCTAAAGAAAGCACAATTTGCAAGAGGAAAAACGTCACTGTTGCAGCACCTGCAAATTAGGGTTTTGAAAAGGTATCTCTTTTCAGCTCCCTAACCTCCTAGAAAGTTGTGCCCTCCCCCCAGGATCAATTTGGCACCTAGAGTGCACCTTTTCAGTGGTTGGATCTCCTAGAAAGTGAAACCCTAGTTTCACAAAAGTACCAGAAGTACAAGAAAACTAGTACCAGAAGTACCAGAGTACCAGAAGTACTCGAAGCACCAGTCTAGAAATTTGCATATCAGATTTGACGAGGTAAAAATTGGATTTTCTCAGATCCGAGAACACTAGGATACTCACCTCATCCAAGCGCACCTCCTGGTAAATTCAAAATTTGATTTTGAGCATTTTCAATTTTTGGTTATTTTTGTTGCCGCAAGTACACGATCTCTGCAAGCACAAAGCTTGTTGAGAAACTAGAAGGCATAGACAACTTCTGTGCATGGAAGTATAGGATCGGTCTGATCCTTGCAGAGAATGACCTATCAAGATTTATCAAAGAAGAAGTGGAGGAACCTAAATATGTCATAGAGAAAGCAAAGCATCAGAAGGACTCAATCAAGGCTCAGAGAATCATTGCAATTTCAATCAAAGACCACCTGATCCCATACGTATCATTAAAGAAAACTCTGAAGGAGATGTTTGATGCTCTAAGAAAACTATATGAAGGAAAGAAAATCAATCGAAAGATGAATCTAAGAACTCAGTTGAAGAATACCAAGATGCAGAAAGGAGAAATGATTCAAGAATATTTCTCCCGAATCTCCAAAATAAAAGAACAGTTGAAAACGATTGGAGACACCATCAACGAAGACAAATTTGTAATAACCGACCTAAATGGTCTCGCAAGACCTTGGGATAGCTTCATCCAGTCAGTATGTGGCAGAAAGGAGAAACTACAGTTTGAAATCCTATGGGAATAATGCACCCAAGAAGAGACAAGGGTATCCAACCATGAAGCACTACTAGCAAGGGACGATGATCAAGCCCTAGCTGCTCATACAAAAGGAGGAAGGAATAAACCCTACTTCAAAAGGGAATCTTAGAGAGAACCACAACCATCAAACAAATTCAACAATCAAGAATCTCATTCAAGGAATTTTCAGAAGAAAGGACAATGCAAGGGACGAGATCTCTCATCTATACAATGTTAACATTATGACAAGATGGGACACAAGGTGAATAATTGTCCAGTCAGAAAAGAAGAGTACAAGAGGAAGCACAAAAGTCAACATGCTCACATTGTCAAAGATGAAGAACAACCTATGAAGATGATTAAGGACCATGTCTTGATCTCAGCTCTCTGAGGATCTATATCACCTAGAGAGGACACATGGCTCATTGATAGCGATGTATCAAAGCATATGACGGGTAAGAAAAACACTCTCTCTTATATTTCTGAAAGGAAGTTTTCTCAGAAAGTAACTCTTGGAGATGATTATCAATATTCCATCAAGGGAGTGGGAGAATCAAACTACCAGCTAGATTCAGAAAACTCAATAACAATGAAGGACGTACTCTATGTACCGGGCCTAAAGAAGAACTTACTCTCCATATAAGCTTTAGACAAGAAAGGCTATAGAGTTTCCTTCATAGATGGATAAGTTCTTATGTGGGCTAAGGGAGAAGCCTTAAGTGAAGCAATCGTCATTGGAAGTGAAGAAAATGGTTTATATAAGCTGAAGGGTCACCCAGAAACTGCTATGACCCATGCCATCGAAAACTCATGCAAACTTTGGCATAGAAGATTGGCCCACATCAACTACAAGGCGCTACCATACATATGCAAAGCTGTCACAAGTTAACCAGAACTCAAGGTTGATCAGGAAAGCATATGCAATGGATGTGCGCAAGGGAAGAACATCAAGAACCCTTTTCCAAAGAGGGATAGCAAAGCAGAAGGAGCATTGGAACTCATCCATTCAGACGTGTGTGGCCCAATGTCATCATCCTCTATTAGCGGGTATGTATACTATGTATCATTTATTGATGATTATTCTCGTAAGACCTGAATATATTTCTTAAAATCTAAAGATGAAGTATTTAGTAAATTCAAGGAATTCAAAGCCTTGATAGAGAATATTTCTGAAAATAAGATTAAGATACTCAGGTCAGATAATGGAGGAGAATATACCTCGAAGGAGTTCATAAAATTCTGCAGAGATGTCGGGATCAAGAGGGAACTCAGTACTCCCTATAATCCTCAACAAAATGGTGTAGTTGAAAGGAAGAAGAAAACAATTATGGAAGCTGTGAAGACCATGATTCATGATCAAGATCTTCCTATGTGCTTATGGGCAGAAGCAGCAATGGCAACTGTTTATGTGCAGAACAGATTATTCCATAGTGCACTTGGGTTCAAGACCCCAGAAGAAATGTTCACCAGAAAGAAGACAGAGGTAAGACATCTCAAAATATTTGGCTGTCCAGTGTTTATCCATATACCGAAAGAGAAAAAAAACAAGATGGAACCCTCCAGAAAGACGGGAATATTTGTGGGATACTGTGAAGTATCCAAGGCCTTCAGAATCTACATACCTGGTCACCGCCATATCGAGATCAGTAGGGACATGACCTTTGATGAAGAAGAAACACTTAAGAAATCGAGAAGATGCCATCTTGAAGAGGTATATGTAGAGGAACCTGTAAATCCCAGGATGACAGAATCCGTGAGGGAAGTTCCCAGAGATGCAGAACTTGTAAGGGAAGTCATAGCTTCCCCTGATGAGGAGACTCCTGAATATCATGATATAACAGAAGTTCAAGAACCTCCTCAAATGACCTTCTCCCATAAAAGAAAGCATGCCTGGTCAAGAGAGATCATTCAAGATGGAGAGAAGTATGGTGTTCCAGAAGGAACCACAAGATAGGCAAAGAGACCAAAGCCATTCTCCAATTACACTGCTTTGATGTGAAATCTACTTGATGAAGAACCCACGTGTTTTGAAGAGGCCATCCAGAAGAAGGAATGGGCAGATGCCATGACAGAGGAATACCAATCCATAATAAAGAATGATGTATGGGAAATAGTTCCCAGACCAAAAAGTAAGGATGTGGTATCATCAAAATGGCTCTTCAAGATAAAACATGCTGTTAATTGAAGTATTGAGAAATATAAAGCAAGATTTGTCACTCGTGGCTTTTCCCAGAAGGAAGGAATTGATTATGAAGATACATTCGCTCCTGTGGCCATATACACTTCGATCAGAACCATTATAGCTCTTGCTGCTAAGATGAAATGGAAGCTGCACTAGATGGATTTGAAGACAACTTTCCTAAATGGTGTTATCGAAGAGGAAGTGTATATAGAGAAACCCCAAGGATTTGAGGTTGAAGATAGGAAGTTTCATGTCTGTCGATTGAAGCTTGGTATGTCCATATAGACAGTTTCTTGACGAGCTTAGGCTTTATCAAGAGTAAAGCAGACTCAAATCTCTACTTCAAAATTATGGATAATGAACTAGTAATACTATTACTGTATGTGGATGAGTTATTCTTAACTGGAGAAGAAAAGCTCATCACTGAATGTAAACAGAGACTTGCCACAGAATTTGAAATGAAAGACCTTGGTCCAATGCATTACTTCTTAGGCCTTGAGCTATGGTAGAGTCCAGAGAGAATCTTCCTTAACCAAGGGAAGTACACGGTCGAAATCTTAAAGAGATTCGACATGCTAGAATGTAAGTCCATGAATACTCCCATAGAAGCGAAGTTGAAGCTCTTGGTCGATACTTCATCGGATTTGATAGATGTCACTCTGTACAAATAGATAATTGGATCGTTGATGTACCTGACCAACACCAGACCAGACATCTGTTTTGCAGTGAACACCTTGAGTAAGTTTCTGGTAGAGCCCAGATGTGTTCATCTAGTGGCTGCAAAACATGTGATGAGGTACCTTAAAGGTACAGTGGATTATGGTCTCAGCTATGATGGAGATCATGACTTCTCATTGAGTGGATATACTAATGCAGATTGGGCAGGAAGCGTTGCTGATAGAAAAATCACTTCCGAATGTTGTTTCAGTTTGGGATCAGCTATGATCTCGTGGTAGAGTAGGAAGCAATCCAATATTTCTCTCAGCACAGTGGAAGCATAGTACAATGCCGCATGTTCTACTAGATGAGAATCTATATGGTTTCGAAAGTTGCTGACAGGCCTATTTGATTTGGAGATGAGAGAAACCGTGATTCTATGTGACAATCAAAGCTGAATTAAAATGACAGAGAATCCTCTGTTCCATGATAGGTCGAAGCACATAGAGATCTGCTATCATTTCATCCACAACATGGTACAAAGAGGAGCCTTGAAGCTCCAATACATTAGCATGGATGAACAAGTTGCTGACGTGTTGACTAAGCCTCTATCTCGTGTAAAGTTTGAACACTTTTGAGATAAGCTTGGTATAGTCCGAAAGGACCCTCCCTGAAAGGGGGAGTGCATGTATTCCTTGCTTCTGACCTAGTTGTTAGACGTAAAGAAAAATGAGTTATACTTTTGACCTCGCTGTTAGACGTAAAGCATGACGCCATGTGATCCTTGATTCTGACCTCGTTGTTAGACGTAAAGCAAGATGAGTCATGCTTCTGACCTAGTTGTTAGACTTAAAGCATGACGTCGTTGATTCATTGCTTTTAACCTAGTTGTTAGACGTAAAGCAAGATGATTCCTTGCTTCTGAACTCGTTGTTAGACATAAAGTGAGATGTTGATGTGTTCCTTGCTTTTGACCTCGTTGTTAGACGTAAAACAAGATGAGTCATGCTTCTGACCTAGTTGTTAGACATAAAGAATGACGTTGTGATTCCTCGCTTCTGACCTAGTTGTTAGATGTAAAGCAAGATGATGATATAACTTGCTCCTGACCTAGTTGTTAGACGTAAAGCAAGATGTGACTGACACTGAGCTACCAACTTATCAAATGTGACATTGAGCTAGTGTAGTACTGTGATGTGTCAGCCTAGTGTTGTGATGAGGTATCATTTTTTACTAATACATATTTGATGCAGATGATGATAGCATTCTTTCGAGAATGATGATGTTGTCGATGAAGAAAACTTCCGATGACTCGTAAATGTGCTAGACAATGTTTCAAGATGATATTGACGATACTGTCCTCGAGATGCCACTGATGATGCAGAACTCTCTCACCTGATGCTGATGAAGAATACCCTTCTTGTTAAGGGGGAGTATTGAAATAATGTAACTGCGAAGAGCATTCTTATTATTATTCGATTAAATCCCCATTGTGGATTAATCATGTCATTATTATTATTATTGTTATTGGATAAATACCCATTGTGGATTAATCATGTCGGTAATTGTATAAGGACGAAATCCCCTTTTGCGGATTGGTCATTGGACAATTACAAAGGGAAGATTAAGAAGTCGGCCCCAGTAGTTATCATGGAAGACCCATAATTAATTAAAGGTGGGTTTACCCACCCAGAGTGAGAGGTCGGCCCTGCCAGATTGTGACCTTTCACACGTGCCAGTCTTATATAAATAAGATGCTAGCGCCTCACTTCAAACACACAACTCACTTGCTCATTTCTCTTATGAGGAAAGATGCAATTACCAGAGAGGAGAGAAGAAGAGTGGTCCATCTCTTGGGGAGGACTTTCTGTATTGGTTTGAGTTATCTCTTAAACATTGTATAAGCTATTTATGATAAGGAAGTTTTTGCTGGGTTTTCTTCCCCTAGAGGGTTTCCCAGGTTAAATGTTGTGTCTCTTGTGAATGTGTATTTATCAATGATCTTGTTCTTATGATGCTCTTATCTATTGAAATGCAAAGAACTATAATAATGGCATAAACATTAACAGGGTTTCCTAAGGTATGAAATTGGGCTTTACAAACATATTGAGTTTAGCCAACTCAATATGAAGTGTAATAGTGCTATTAAAAATGTCTTGGAATTAAAGGTTAACAAACATATTAAGTTTAGCCAACTCAATATGAAGTGTAATGGTTTTGTTAGAACTGGACACTCTAACAAAACAAATTCATTACCGATGACAAAGACTAAGAGGTCAAACATGTAAACAACTTTAGAGGAGGAAGATGATATTGTCTCTTGCTAATGATTTGAATTCCTCCTTGAAAATATTTTGTGATGTAAATTCATTCTTTATTGAGGAAAGTTTAGCTACATGTTACTTCTAATTGATCTATGATGATAAATTGTTTGATGAATTTTTTTATGTAAGATTCACTTGGATACATATCGTATCGAGACTATTTTCCTAGAGAACTGACGAGTACTGTGGTTATGTACATAGGTTTCTTGGGATATGGAAGTATGTGCATAGGATTACCAGTTGGTCAATATTTAGAGTCATGGTACTGGTGTTTGGCCTAAAGGCATGGTTGGTTCCTTGGTATGTGTTCTGGATTATAATTCTATAAGTTAATAGAGGAGCATGAACATTTTTTGGTTACGAGGTTGAAGCGAGTTGCATTGTTCTCAGTGGAGAAACCATGTATTGGTGAGAGACATATGTTTAAGTTTGAATGCTAAGAAAAAAGAATAGATATATTGTTCTAGATACAACCAAGATTTTAGTCCAAGGGAAGCTGGCGAAAATGGCAATCATGAGGAAGAAACATAATTGTGTACAAACAAGGTAAATTGTGTGGGTTTTGTTGAATAAAAAAATCTGGACCATATGATAATGTGACTCACACATCATTTTATAACAAGTCTATGATGTCATGTTTTAATTTGATGTATTGGTCCTTAAAAAGTTTGAGCTAGTACCTAGTATCTCAATGTGATGGAGTATGTAATGTACGCACCTATTGTCATGTATCCCTAATGATTTGTAGTCCAAAAACCTTTATTTTAGAGTTTTTTAATGCTTGTACGAGTGAACCATATCACAGGTCGGTTGAGTTGTATATGAGTGAAACATGTTGCTATGAGTGAACCATGTTGGTTGTGGACTCTGGGAGGTTCCTAGAAACCATGAGTTTTACATTCATGGGGAGTTCATCAATAGGTTGAATGAACCATATATGTGAAGGACATCCTAATAGACTAAGGATTGCAGCAGTTAGGTACCAATGCATTCTGATGGATGGTTGTTTCTTTATATGGACTTTGACGGTTTGATTATTCATGATCGAGGTACAAAGAGAAAATACGAGGTTGGACTAAATATAAATTTTTCTAATCAAGAGGTGCTTTGATTCAAAGGACTTGGTGATGATAAAGACCTAACCTCACAAGTGTTAATACAAGTAATTGTTAAGTGTGGAAGCTAAGGGAAAGTATTTGAATATGTAACTCCCACTTGTTTTAGGTGTGATAATATTTGTGCTTATTATGATTATTTTCCATAATTAGTAGAGTTCATCTCTAAGTAGAGTATTTTTCTTAGTCTTTGGGAAGTTGTTGAAACTAGTTAGATTTGAGAGATTCTCTCCAACTAGATGTTTCCTATATTGGTGTGAGGTTGAGATATTTGCTCCACCATGTAAATTGTGTGATCAAGATAGTTAATCTATGTTGACACAAAATTTCTTATATTTATATATACTCTATTTCATTGTTTAATACAACTCTCAACACAATTTTGGTTTGTTGTTTAATACAACTCTCAACACATTTTTGGTTTGTGTGTAATAATGCCTCATGTCCCATTTCCTTACATTAAAGAAAATCAATGGCAACGAATACGGTGTGTGGAGGAGTTTGTAATGTTTTGGTGGGAAATAATATGGAGTTACTGATGTCGTCATTGAGTGTTTTCGTCATTCAAAGGATACTTTCCCAGTTGTCTACCGGTTCGCATTTACAAGCCCCTATCAGTTCACATTTACAAGCCCAAAGCGTTTATTCGCTATATTGTTTATTTGTACAAAGTACAAATCAAACTATATGAAGTAGTCTACGATGTTAAATATATTGTACCCTCAACAGTATGACCGTACACTGCCAGCTGTACTAGACAGTTGTACTTTCTATTTTTGTCTTGCTTGAGCATATATAGCTCAACCATCTTACATTGTAAGTGTGATCTTCTGAGTTCTGTACTTATTCATACATTTGAATATACTATTCTTTTCTCTCTGCATTTCTCTGTCATTCACAATTTATCCTGGTATCAGAGCTTCAACAGTAAGCCTCTTCACACAGTCGGGAGAGCAACTCGATCCTCACAGCGTAGAGCCTCACGGATCTTGAGAGCACGCGTCACATAATTTTCACAAGGTTTGGAAAGTTGTCTGCAATACTCTTTAAAGATTGTCGTAAGAAGCTTGCAGAGGAAGCAGAGATAGCAGGAGAAGAAACTTTAAAGAAACCTGCACAGTTTTTCAAAGAACCGTCAAAGATTGACGCAGAAGAGTTGCAGAAGAGAAGTTCGCTTAAAGAACTCGAAGAAAATGCTCAAAATTGTTAAAGATTCATGAGAAAGGCAGAATCGTTTAAAGATTTCAAGAAATCACTCAAATCTGTCAAAGATTGTAGCAGATAACGAAGAATTCATGAACTTCTTTCAAATTTTTGAAAGATTCACGAATCTTTTCTTCCACAGGAGGAATTCTGTTAAATTCGTCAAAGATCGTGTCAAACACGCAAGGAACAACCAGTGAGGCCATAAGATTCGTCCTGCGTACGAATTCGAGGCGGAAAACCAGTTCAGAAGGGAACAAGAAAGCGCGGAACAGGTGAAAGAATATCAGCCGTCAGATCTTGAACACAGGCCCGACAACCGTTAGATCAGCAAGAAGTTGCACGACGATTAGTTGTGTGGAGCGCACAGGAGGTTTTTTCACATGCGAAATCCCGATGTCACCTTGATCGTCCGATCAAGAGACACGTGGTGAGATCCTATCCCATCGCACAATCGGGAATCAGAAGTTGGAGGAGTGAAAGAATCCTCTCTCCAAAAAACTCCGATACGCAAAATCGCGAAATCCCGAAACGATCACAGCCATCCATCTCATAGGACAGGTGGCAGTAGATTAGCCCATCGGCATATCGGCATTCGGGGTTTCAAGTTGTCAATGAAACTTGACATCGCAATTCGCAAAATCGCGATACGCGATATAGAGATAAGATCTCAGTCGTCTGTTTGTTAGGACACGTGGCGAACATCGCAGCGCTCGTCGGCATTTCGGAGTTCGGGGTTTCGAGTTGTCAAAGAAATTTGACATCGCAACTTGCAAAATTGCGATACACGAAATCCCGATAAGATCTCAGCCGTCCATTTTTTACCGGACACGTGGCGAACATCAAGGGCACCGTCAGCGTATCGACATTCGGGGTTTCACGTTGACAGAGGTTTGGAGCATCGCAAGTCATGATATCCCGAGGATGCATCAGGACCGTCCATCTATCCTGGACACATGGCGTAAATCCAGCAACTCGGAAAAAGTCCCGAAGAGGAAAGCGCCATCGGCACATCGGGATTCAGAAAATCATGAAACCTGAGAACAAGTGATCGGGTTTCTTTCCAGTGAAATCCCCGACGCAAATCTAGCCGTCCATCTTCTCAGGACGCGTGGCAGAGATCGAGGCTTTCGGGAAAAGTCTCGATAAGCGAGTTCATCGGTTTTTCGAGATTCGACATTTTGCGGATCCTGGAGACAAGAGGTCCGGGACACATCATATCGCGAAATCGCGAGGAGAGATCACGACCGTCCGTTTGCTGGGACACGTGGCAACAATCAACGAAATCAGGAAAAGTCCCGAAAGGAAGCACGCCATCGGAATATCGGCGATCGCGAAATCGAGGAGGCAAAGAACCTCGACATCAAAAATCACGAAATCCTGATTCGCGATATCCCGATACGATCTGGACCGTCCGATCAATGCATGATCTGGACCGTTGAAAAGTTGAAAGGCTATTTTTCGCATTTCGGCGATTTGAAAACCAAAGGAACGGGAAAAGCCCGTAGTGCTTACACAAGGCGCGTGGTCACATTGCAAGGAGACCAAGGGCCATCTAAAGCCCGATAAGCTCCTATCGACCATTGGCGAATCGACAATCTCTGAGATTGGAGGTAAATACGAATTTTTTTTCCCTCTATTTTTTAAGTTTTTTTAAAAATGGCCTCGACTAGCAATCTCGGCCCAACTCAGGGTCTGATTCTTTTGGGTAAGAATTACGAATTCTGGTCTCTTCGAATGAGATCATTCCTACAAGCATAAGAGTGCTGGGAACTGGTGGATCTTGGCTATGTGGAACCAGATCCAGCCGCCCTCACTGCCATGACAAATGCGCAGAGAATTGCTCAGGCAACTCTGAGGATAAAAGAAAACAAAGCGAAATTCTGGATTCAGAATTCTGTGGATGATTCGATTTTTTCAAAAATCACAGGTGCTGGTACTTCCAAACAGGCCTGGGACATCCTCAAAACGTCCTACCAAGGAAATGACAGGTTAAAAACAGTTAAACTGCAGTCCTTGTGGACACAATTCAAGACTCTCAGGATGACATAGTTTAAAACTGTAGATCAGTTCATGACCAGAGTTATGGGCATCGTGAACCAGATCAGACTCATTGGTTGAAACCATCACTGATCAACGAATTGTTGAGAAAATTCTCAGAAGTTTACCAAGGAAATTTGAAATGGTTGTAACAACCATCCTTGAATCCAAGGATTTGTCAAGATTTTCAACAGATGAACTAATTGGTTCTCTGGTGACAC
>ML783480.1:1334670-1376678 GCA_009831015.1 Picea engelmannii | reverse complement strand
ATGTATTTAAAAAGAAGAACTACAGTTGCTAGGCAATTGTGTCCTTCACTCCAAGATGACCTCGCAGAGAATGGAATTTCTACTCAGTGAAGGTCTTGGTGAAAATGTTTTTCGTTTGTTCTAATGAAGGACAAAACTATAAGTCGATGATCCCCTAGTGTACTAAGTCTAAATGTAGTGCATGTGGATATCGATGTGCTTCACCCGCTACCTATGAACTGGATCTCTGCAGAACTTCAGAGTACTTTGGTTGTCACACGAGATGATGATCAGCCAATGAAATTGAATGGCCAACTCAGTGAGAAAATTTTGTAGCCAAATAGCCTGAATGGTTATGTTAACTACCCCTCTGTACTCTACCTCGGCTAAAGATATAGCAATGGCAGTTGTCTTCTTGCTACCAACAGATAGGCCCGTAACCAAGACTGAGTGAGTAACCAGAGGTGGACTTGCAATCAATGTTATCACCAACCCAATTAGAATTAGTAAACCCATTGAGATCTAATGTAGAGTTTGTTTCATAATGAATCGCAAAGGTGATGGTGCCTTGTACGTATCGAAGGATACGCTTTGCATCTTTCCAATGAAGCTCATGCGGCTCCTCCATGAACCTATAAACTGCGCCAACTACATATGAGAGGTCTTTTCTAGAGTGTATGAGATACAAAAAGCTCCCCACTAGTTGTCTGTACAATGTGCTGTCAACCAGTGGAGTCTCCCCGCCATCCTCAAGTTTGACTCCTCATAGGAAAAGAGTCGGAGAAGACTTGCAGTCTATCATGTGAAATCTCTCAAAGAGATCCCGTGCATACTTCGCTTGAGACAGTTTGATGCCTGATGCATCCTAACTGATCTCAAGTCCAAGGAATAAGTGTAGTAGACCCATGTTCGTCATCAAAAAACCTATCATGAAGAATCCTTTTGACTGCAACAATCGTTGAATTCGAGCAACTAGTGATCAACAAATCATCGACATACAAAACTAAAAGTAGAAGTGAATTAGTTGTCCTGAGCATGTATACATTCGGGTCTGATTTACAATGTACCAAGTTCTGTGACAATAGGTAGGATTCCATCTTGGCATTCCATGCCCTCAAAGCCTATTTGAGGCTATAAAGTGACTTCTTTAGTCGACAGACCAAAGATAAGTCCTGCATAAGTCCCTGGGGTTGCTCCATGTATATCTCCTCAGAGAGATCACCATGAAGAAATGCATTCTACACATCCATCTGATGGACTTCCCATCCTTTGGCTACCACAATGGCAAGTGCCAATCATATGGAATCCATCTTCGTTACTGGAGAGAAGATGCCATCATAGTCAATACCATGAACCTGCTAAAAGCCTTTGGTGACAAGTCTGGCTTTGTATCTGCTCATCTGTCCATCTTCTATGCTCTTGGTCCTGTAGACCCATCTTCATCTAAAAATTTTCCTCCCAAAAGGAAGGGGAACTAGATCTCAAGTTTGGTTCTCGAGAAGGGAGTTGTACTCCTCCTGCATGGTGGATTGCCAAAAGGAATTTCCAGCAGCCTCTCCGTAAGACTGTGGATCTGAAGACTGAACCAAGAAAAGATGTATCGAAGGCACTGTTTCAGTGTTAGTGAGTGCAATAGGAGGCTCCTCAAAATCATATCGAGTCCTCCTAGTATCGGCTGGATCACCAACGAGATCCCATGCATCCTAAAGAGTAGTATGTGCCCACTTGAGCCTCTGCTCTAGCTTTGCAACTGCATCTGGATGCTCTGACTCTGCATCTGACTGTATTGACTCTGAATCTGAATTTGAATCATCCAAGTCCTTTGAATTAGAACTCTCGTCTGAAGAAGAGTCGACATGTGCATGCTCATCATCTGAGACAGGTGGAAGAGTGAAGGTGTCTACATGTGGCTGCTGAGGTATATGCAAGACACTTTCCTCGAATTGGACACTACGCTCAATGATGAGTCGGTCTGAGGAAATATCAATAAGCCGATATCCCTTCACACTGTGAGGGTATCGAACAAAAATGCACTCAGTGCTCTATGGATCAAGTTCCTTCCTCTTTTCATAGGGAATGTGGGCCCATGCATGAGAACCAAAAATACGAAAGTGGGTCACTTCCAGTTTCAGGCCGCTCCAAGCCTCGTAGGGGTTCTTATCCTTGACAGATCTATGGAGATATTTGTTTTGGATGTATGTTGCACAGTTAAGTGCTTGGACCCATAGTCTATGTAGTAGTGACTTTGCATGCAACATGCAAGATGCCATCTCTTTTAGAGATCGATTTTTCTGCTAAGAAACTCCATTTTTCTACAGAGTGTAGGGAATTGTATGCTACAACTGAATCCTTGCCTCATGGAAAATATTTTGGATCTCATGATTCACATAATCTGCCCCGTTATTAGTTCGGAGGACTTTGATCTTCTTTCCAGACTGCGTCTCAACTAAAGCTTTGAAATCTTTGAGGTGTTGAAAGACCTCGGATTTTTGCCTGAGAAAGTAGATCCATGTAAAACGTGAGAAATCATAAAAAAAAATGAGAACAAACCTCGATTTTCTTATCTATGGATGCAGAAAATGACCCATGAGGTCACTGTGGATCATATCTAAAGGTGCGGAAGCTCGCTGAGACTTTCCCTTGTCGAATTTCTTTTGAGGGTGTTTTCTGATAACACATCCCTCACATACTTCCTTGGAGAAATGGATGTTTGGTAGACCATCGAATAATTTGTGCTTGGTAAGATATTGCATGTATATGAAATTCAAATATCCAAAACTTTTGTGCCATATCCTACTACTTTCATCAGCATGAGTAAGCAGTAAAGCAGAATCGGGTGAACAATGAATTCAAAAAATGTATACAATCTAGACTAATGATTTACCTCACCGGTAGCAACCTTGGATTTGGTTTGCATGTCATAGATGTCCACGACATTTTGTGTGAATACAAATTTCTTTCCGGTGCCAAAATTCATCATCTGATACACAGAGAGAAGGTTGACAAAAATCTTGGGAACATGCAACACGTTCTCGAAGCTTCCGTTGGTGAGTTCAATCCTTCCTTTGTCGGTGACTTCGACAGAATAGTTGTCCCCCATCAGAATAGGAGGACCTTTGCATGCATCCAACGAAGAATATAGTGCTTCTGAGGCAACCATGTGATGTGATTCTCCTGAGTCTACGATCCAAGCATCGATATAGGAGTTGATGGCAATCAAGGCATGGCTAGAATTGTCTTTCTTGGAATTCAGATCTTCTAGCTTCTTCTTCTTAGCACCCTCGGGGATACGATCTATAAGGTTGTTTTGATGAAGTATCTGAGACATCAGATCTATTTTTTTTTGCATGCATGCAGATTCTGAATGGAATCCTTTGTGACAGTATGTCCATTTCTCTCCTTCTCTTCCCTTTTCTCCCTTGGATCCGGAGGCATCGGTGAAGTGTTTTGTGTACCCTTCCTTCTTCATATGTGCATGAGCTTTCCTCTTATCTTTATATTTAGATTTTTTATATTTGTGGCTGCCATCATGCACAGTAAGTGCATGCTCCCTTGGGCCTTTGATTGCGCTCATGTTGATGGGCTTGGTTTTCTCTTGTGTCAGGGATTCGATAAATTCCTCAAGAGAAAGCATCTTCCAGGTGGATCCAAAGGAAAAGCTGACAGTATGGAATGTAGATACGAATAATGAGAATTCAGGACCAAGCTTGGAGAGAATGGTGAGAACCATTTGTTTCTCCTCCTTCGATTTATCAACCCCGCAAGATTTGAGTTGAAATAGTAAATCCTTGAATTTTGTAAAGAAATATTAGATATTCTCGAAGCTTTGGGATCCAATGTGAGCAGCTCCACCTCCCACATGTGTTCCCTTATCTCATCCTGTTTTCCAAAGATCCCTTCCAAGATGGTCCGGGATTCATTGGAAGTCTTACAGGAAGATATATGAAAAAGGAGATCAGGAGAAATAAGACTGCAAATTGTTCCAAGTGCCTCACCCATGCGATTTAAGTACTTGGATTTTTCTATGGCTGTATTCATGGTTAACATATACAACCCTCTGGATCGAATATGTATGGTTATTTTCTCCTTGCATACAAAATAGTTGTAAGGTGTAAGAATGAATTCTTTTTGGAATTTCATCTTTCCGCTATCTTCAATCTTTTGTACCTACAAAAAAATTTGGTGTAGATTTTGCTTAGCAGTCCATCGGCTCTAATACCATGTAAATGTGTTGAACCTGCACAAAATATATCTATCTAAACAATAATACACACATTTGTAGAGAAAATTGGAGAAAGAAGAAGAAGGAGAGAAAGAATGGAAAGAATTCTCATTAACCGTTGTGAATAATGATATAGTGAACCAAGTTGCCATAGTGGTGGTCTAGAGTGATCTGGACACACACCAATAATTACGGGAGTGAACTACCACCCATTCTAGTCTCTCGGGAAGTTAACTAGTCTTCATTTAACTGACTAAACACAGAGTAGTGATGATTTAACTAAGGGAATCAAGGCTAATGTGCCACTATGGTGATGATACCAAGGCAAGGTCGAATTAGCATGGTGATGATCCCAATGTTGCATGGTGATGATCCCAATGCAACATCTCAAATCAACTCAACTAGTCAAACTGAAGTAGAGAATATTCTCCTATAAGACTGGATAATGACTAATTATGACTAATAAACACACAAAAACCCTAGGAAAAATAAATAGTAGGTGTGTGTGAAGTAACAAGTAACTCCAACAATAAACATATATCAAAGATTTGTAAACCCGATTTGAAAGAGTTCCCATCTAACATAGACAGATCATGAAGGTCCAACTCACCATTAATGATATTCTGAAAATGAAATCCCGGCTATTTAAACAATTCAATCCAACGCTTGCAATCACCAAAATCACAGTAGAGTGAAATGGCTTCCATTAACGATGTATGTAAAGGCGAGATTGATCTTCCTGTGATCGATCTTCATGCGTTGAATCCGTCAGACCTACAAGCAGACAAAGCCTTGATCATGACCACTCCATTACTGGAATTGATCAGCAAAATCAGAGACGCGTGCTAAGAAACGATATTTTTCCATGTCATAAATCATGGAATTGAGGAATGAGTTATCGAGGGAGTAGACTCGGCTGCTCGCGATATACTGTTCGCATTGCCAAGTGAAGCAAAAGAAAAGCTCGTTTCAATGAATTCTTGGTATGACTATCTCAAGCGTTATGAATATTCATATCTGGAGACCATAAATTTCAAGAGGGTACTGCTTTCGGATTCAATGCAGAGAATTTCTGACTGTTTATGGCCTGATGGAAACCCTAAATTCAGGTACATTATAAAAAAAATAAATCAGTTCACCTCTGTACTCTCTAGTTCCATGGATGAATATTAGCTTTATTAATAATGATGATTCTTTATGATGGTGACGTACAGCAGAGGCGTTGCAGAATACAGCTCCAAGATCGACCCGTTTTCAAAGACATTAATGAAACTTATTGTGTTGAGTTTGGGATTTGACATGTCGCCCGAGTATTGCGAATCCTTCTTTGAGAAATCATGTGAGTCCAATCTTCGTTGCAGTTTCTATGTACGACCCACCAATCTCCAATCCTCAGTAATCCCTCTGTCATCACATACAGATTTCTCATTTATAACTATTCTCTACCATGATATTGTTGGGGGTCTAGAAGTTCAGACAAAGGAGGGAGATTGGTTTCGGGTGAACCGTGTCAGAAATTCAACTGGTACTTCATTTGTAGTGGATCTGGAAGATGCTTTCCAGGTAAATTAAATTCCAATCATTAATTTCTATTCAATTCATTAAGATTTTGGAGAGAGAGGAGATAATTATATGAATGGTATTTGTGCGTATCAGATATGGAGTAATTGCAGGTATTTGAGCGCACCACACCGTGTAATAGACGAGGGATGGAGTTCTCGGCTCAACGTGGCGTTTTTCATATCGTGTAAAGGTGAGACAGAACTGTATGCACCTCAACAACTCGTAGACGAAGACCATCCACGACGCTACGTCCCCTTCGTTTTGAAGGACTACAAAGATTTTAAGTACAAACTCATGTTTAGCCGGCAGAAGGAAGAGGAAAACAAAAGCACTTCTCTCTTCCTCCTTCCGTCGCCAACCCCAACCCCAACCACACTTCTCTCCTGACTGAGATTGTATGCTGTGTCGTACTCGCTGTTGTTGTGGTTCATATCATTTCCCTCCATAAATAATCCTACCTCATAACCTCCTGAATTCACAAAACAAGATTGCACTATCTCCTTAAGATGAGAAATTGAGAGGAACACATAAATATACATCCGAAACAAACCAATTATTGTCATTCAAATAACCAGTAATCTGAGAGTAGGAAACGACATTGACGGATGTGATACAGATCGAGAGGAGTAGAGAGATACCATTGGAGTTTGCGTAAGGGAATCATATGACATGATAGAAATTTAGCTCTCGAAGCAACGTTTCGGCGCCCCGCATGCGTTTTGGATTCATGGGGAGGGTTACAGTAACCCCCCTGCGCATGAGCTGTGAAATTTCACCTACGAGGATCCGATTAATAAGTCAATTGATACGGGAATATATGCACTGAATTGGAAAACATTCGTATGCACTGAATTGGAAAACATTCGTATTCATTTGTATCGCCTGTGGATTCGTATCCTATTAAGTTAACATTCACATTCACATTCGTATCAGCTGTGCATTAGTATCCTGTTTAGTATATATGTTCATTCGCCTGCGCATCGCTATCCATGGAATGTGATATTCGAATAAAATATTCAAATTTGTATTACTAATATAAATAATTTCTTTTTTTTACAAAGAAAAGATCATATATTTAATATTTAATTGAAATCAAAATATACACGATGATGTTGATGATTAACTTCCACTAAGACCTAATTGGTCTATCGGACCTTAAGAGGGTGAGTGATTACCTGTGATTCTTTAGAATTTTGTTTATGTACTCAAAAAGCATTAAGAGAAGCTTTCCAAGATTACCATACTTTTGTTGAGTTAAGAGGTTAGGAAGGTTGGTAGTGTGATCAATATTTTGAAAATGAGATCTAATATGGGTATAGGCTGGACAATCTAAGAGAAAGTGTTTTTCATCTTCAACCTTCTTAGTGTCAAAAAGGTGACACACTCTTTAATCCCATGGTGTTTTAGGAATTCACCAACGCCAAGTTTCACTATAGAGCTCGTGAGAATTTGTTCTTATCTTAGCAATGCTTATTTTTTTCTTTACAATTGGCAAAATAGATAGATAATTTTTATCTTCTAGATTAGGTTTGATTACATCTTTATAATACCTTAATTTTGTTTTTTCCTCTAACTCTTTATCACATCACATTTTTTCCTTAAATTTTGATTTCACGTTTTTTTTAATAGTATCTTTATTCTGCAAAATGGTTTCTTCCATGATTCCCCAATAGTTTAGCCAAGACCGGGCGCCTTTATGCCGTTCTCGCTTGAGTCGATGGTTGTTATGACTTGATTTGGAAGAAATTTTAGGTAGCCTCTTGTCTTCCATGTTGTTTAACTTGTTCTTATACATTAGTTATCTAGTCATAGGCATGCTCTTAATGGAGGAGAGGCTTGTTTCCACGAGGAGGATCAAATAGGACATATTTCCTTTAATTTTGAGATTACAAGTTATAAAATTATTTTGTATTTCCTCTATCTTTCTCCACGATTCACGAGAGATACTACAACCCTAGACTTCACATCCATAAAGAATAACAGGTGTAAAAAGAGTCTCAAACATGAGTTTCTTCTTATCCCAACTCCAAAGTTTAGCTGATTTACAATTGTTTTCAAGCCCATAATAAGCTTTCCATCCCCCAATAGTCCTTTTCTCAATGCTATAATTCCAATTAAGCTTGTGGTGAATATCAATTCCAAGATATTTGTATGAAGTCACTTCCTCCAAGTTGTTGTTGTCATATACCAAGGTATCATAAGGGATCTTATTGGATTTAATAATCAGGACCTTAGTCTTATCAGTATTAACAGTCATACCCATATTGGAGCAAACATCCTTAAGGATTCTTAGTTGGTTTTCAAGATCATGGGGACTCCTTTCCATAAGAACGATATCATCGGCATAAAGAAGAAGATTGATGACTATACCAGAGAGACTAGGGCCGACACAACCTGGTTTTTCCAAGCATTCTTCTAATTTATCAATGTATATGCCAAAAAGGGTAGGGGATAAGGAACAACCTTGTTTGACTCTGATATTGTAGTTAATCTCTTTTGACCTACCCTCAGTGTTTTTAAGCTTAGCAATAACATTCTCATACATCTTTATTGCAACAACCCTCAACTCGAGAGACACTTTTATCTCTTCCAACCTATTCCAAAGGTTTTTCCTAGGAACCATGTCAAAAGCTTTTCTAAAGTCAACAAAACAACAAAAAAGATTGGTTTTAGTATTGTTGAACTTCTCTGCAATGATCCTAAAGGTAACAAAATGGTCGACAATTGAATGATATCTCCTAAACCCAGCCTGGCCTTTATCTATTTTACCATGACTTTCTAGCCAAATGTTAATCTTCTTTTCCAAAATAATTCCATAAAGCTTGGCTAAAATTGGGCTAATCATAATGGTCCTATAATTAGAGGGAATATTTTTATCCCCATTTTTAAAAATAGAAACAATGAGGCTTTGTGTCCAGGGTTTAGGGAAGTCGTGATTCACTACTAAATTGAAGAGATTGTGTATGTGAGGGATAAGGATTGGCCCTTCAATTTTTAATTTTTTTGCTTGGTAGCCTTCAATATCCTTAGCTTTCCCATTTGCGAGCCACTTAACCCCGAACTCTATGTCATATAAAGAAAAAACTTCTTCCTTTGTAGGGACAATAGGAATGGTGTCCATGGCATTAGGGAACTCGTAAAGACTTTTAAGGTAGGAATTCCAGTCCGTTAAAGGAATCCTATTATTTTCTTTAGTATTACGTTTTAGAATTTGGCTCCAAAACTTCTTAGGATCCAACTTGTATAGTTGTGAAAGTTGCTCTTGCCTTTTATTGATATAGTATTTTTTTTTCTTTTAATTAGGGCTTTGTATGTATTTATCTTATTGAGTTTTAAGGGCTTATTGAGCTTTCCTAGAAGTTTTACATTCTTTATCATACCAAGGGTTGGTTGTTCTATTATTCTTTTTATGGGACACCTCGAAAGAGAACTTGTTAATGGAAGTGAAAAGGGTAGTTGTAAAATTATGATAGAGTTCTTAAATGTTGTCCTTATAAGTTAGGAGTTTTAATGTACTATTTAAATCTTTTAAGAAAATTTCAACTTTACTTTTTTCAAAGCACAAATTCCTTTGATTATCAAAATTCTCTTCAATGGTACTCCTATGCATGGAAAATTTTAGAGTTAGGGTTAAAGATTTATGATCAAATTCAGGCTCATGGTCATTTAAAATGTCAAAATTTGTTATTTGGTTGGAAACGGGGATATCAAGTATCACAAAATCTTCAACACTACTACCTAGCCCATGAATACAGGTCATTTGGTTGGAGTTTGGCCACTTCATTACTCCATTGTAAATTATTAGGTCTTGAGAGCTGTAGAGGTTGACCAACTCAGTAACAAACACATTCTCAATTAGGTCTTCAAAGCTTCTTTTGTAGCTATTAGATAAAACAAGGTACTCATCTAGCCATAAAGGATTATGGTTGGAGTCATCACTTAAAAGAGTAGCTTGTTTAGTTGCAGTCCTAGCATTAAAGTCTCCTAGCACAAGGATATTACCTTCATTTTTCAAATTATAAATATCTTGTTCTAAATTATTATAGGGACAATTTTTATCTAGATTATTTTTCTTATAAAAAGTAGAAATAATAGGTGCAAAATAACAAATTGCTATATACATCTTCTTAGCATTGGTGTCTGAAATTTCTATCCAAATGTATTGATTAAGAGGGTCAATCTTATGATGTTGAATGTGAGGAGAAATGTTTTTTTTAATATAACAAGCTATGCCTCCTATCCCTCTATGGTGGGGTTTTTTTTTCCAAGCCGACCACAAGACAAATCCTTCCATGTTAGGGACCTTAGACTCCTCATGCTCCCAAGTTTCAGCTAAATAGATAATATCAATACCAGTCGGGATCCAACTTATCATAGGACCTTTGCACAATGGAAAGCCACGACAATTCCAAAAAAGGATCCCATGTGTCTCAAATTCCTATTTATTATTATTCTTCTGGTCTCTATCCCTAACAATAGCTTTTCGATTTCTAATTATTGTCAATTTTCCTTCTTTCCTTGCTTCTTTTACCTTTTGAACTTTCTTCCTTAATGCAGCTTGGTCTTCAAAAATGAGGTATTTATTTATAAATATTCCTGACCCTTTTAAGCTCGGAGATTTACTAAGTATGCTATATTTATGCTCATTACAACTTACTTTGACACGGATCAACCTATCTTTGTGATCACTTATTTTTCCTAGCCTCTTTGCTTCTATGAGGTAAGTTGTATCAATTTGTGATTTATTTTTTAATTCTTCTTTTACTATTGCTAGCGTATCCTCCTCTTGTTGTTCTTTTATACAAAAAATTATGAGGTTCAACGCTCTTTTGTTACGTTCATGGTCCAATTCGATTAGCTTATTCATTTCCTCTTTGATGGGTTTGATATCCAATTTGTTTTCCATATTACTAAGGGTCAAATTCTTGGTTAGTTTTTCTTCTAGCTCTTTAATCCTATCTCTCAAGTTGTTATTTTCTTCAACCCCTCCTTCTTGGGTTGATTGTTTATCACTCCAAAACTTGTTAGAATAATTTAAGTGTCTTCTCCAATGCATAATAATATTTATAAATGTAATTAAATAATTTTTAATTTAAATTTATATTTTTGGACATTTAAATTGAAGTGACTTTATATTATTTAAATTGAATTTAATAATATTTAAAAATATTATATAATATTTTAATATTGAAAAAAATATTCAAATTTGTATTACTAATATAAGTGTGTTTTTTTATAAAGAAAACATCATATATTTGATATTTGATTGAAATCAAAATATACATAGTTTATCACTCCAAATCTTGTTAGAATAATCTAAGTGTCTTCTCCACTTTAAAGTATAGATTGAAGCGAGTTAAGACACATAAGATTCTCATTATACAGTCCTCTATCAGTTTAAAGTATAGATTGAAGCCACAAGGCGCCTTTTAGAGAGAAACATGCACATACTTTTTACAATGACATAAACAAATAGATCGGACAACCAATCTAAAACCACTATGTGGCTCTATAAAAATTATTATGAACTACTATTGGAATCGAAACATCACCTTGATTCTCTTGAACATGAAGAGTTCCTTCAGGAATAGAACTAGTTTGGTTTGACAAAAAATCTATTGTAGAAATATACTGGAACACAGATCTTGCTGTTGAAATCCTATCTAGTAGAGGAGGTAGGGAAAGATTAGTAAGGCAATAGAGGAGGTAGGGAAAGATTAGTAAGGCAAGAACAATTATTCCACCAATATGGAATCACTAAATACCTAGATGGAATTTATACCTTTCTCTAAAGCATAACACAAAAAGATCCACAAGGCATAGAGTTCTGTTGTGTTGTTCGTTCCCATACCTGCACCAAATTTTAAAGAATTGTCTAAAGCATAACACAAAAGGCTCCACAAGGCATAGAGTTCAGTTGTGTTGTTCGTTCCCATACATGCACCAAATTTTAAAGAAGTGAAGTGTGATTCCGAACATTATAGAATAGAGCCTGAGCCACAAAGTATCAGTCGACCTTGGAAATCCCCATCAAACTTACCCCAAGGCATCGACAAATTGATCACCATTTCTTTTAGCATTCATAGTTTGGGAGTTCGCACTAGGTGTGATCCTTCTTTGTCAGACGCCAAGATCTTTGCAAGTATCAAATCGAGAGTTCAATTTGTATCTTCAAAAATCATACTATTGCATGTAAGGAAAAGCCTCCAGATGACATAACAAGGAAATGCATAGAAAGAAGATAGAGTTCTCGATTGAAGCCAATTTCTCATGTAGAGTTCCAGGGAATCCATTGACCATTGTCTTGAAAATTTGATCATGCAGAAGGAATTTTGCCAAATCCTTATGGAAAAAGAATAGGTAACAAAAAGATGCTATACGTATTTTGAATCACTTTTGCATAAAACACATCAGTTTGGAGCATGCCAACATCTAATTTGCAATTATCCCAAGTTAAATCTTATTTCATAAAGCTAGCCAAACAATTTATTTTTTTAAGTGTACAATCTATCTTCCAAATGGAGGACCACCACCTTAATCATTCTTCATCTTGCATGTATTCAGATAGTGCTTCATATGCTAACTTTGTCCCCTATATTCAAGTTTTCTTATTCCATGAGCATACTATAGCATCCTCTCGTTCTTGAAGAAAGATTCAATTGTACTATAACATGCAAATATATTTTTTCCATTCTTCTACATTCTGATTATGTATGTTAACAACCTCAACTGATTTCCAAGACTGAAAACTCATGGACGAGGCTTCCATATTAGCTACATCTCTTAGGCAAAAAGTAACCAGTAGCATAAAGATAACGAACCAAGTCATGGAATCATCGAAATCTAGCAAGGAATCCTGCCCATGGAATCATCTAAAGATAGAAAGGCATCCTACCCAAGGATTCATACCAAGCCAAAATATTTCTCCATTTCCAATTTTTCATGCAACCCATCTACCAAGAACTAGAAACGAATTTACTAAACATTGTGAGACTATCGACCCTCCTTTGATTGGTTTAATCTCTGATCGGATCTACTCCTCAATAATGAATGATGGAATATACTTGTATTTCATAATGTTTCCAAATAAGACACTTCTGAATAATAATCTCCACGAGCATTTTTCTATGAGATGCAAATAAAATATGCGAAACAAACACATGGCGAGGCTACGCTCACTTCTCTATCTTATTCAATGAAGACGGATTACATCCTTATATAGGAAAATACTCTACCAAGTTGGTTACATGCAAACCAAAGACAACTAGACTCTCAACTACGAACTGACTCTTAACACGCCTATAACTAACACTCACAACTGAAGCTTATAACTGGTGCTTACAACTGGTTCTTACTCCATTATTTTCAAGTCTCCCCCTTAATGGAGAATGGATTGACTTCTACACCTAACATCTCCCTAAATAGTTCAAACTTGATCCTTCCAAGAGGCTTAGTGAAAATATCAGCAGCATTTTCACTAGTATTACAATACATAAGAGCTATTTCATTTGACTGCAACTTTTCTCGAACAAAATGAAACTAAGCTTCAACATGCTTTGTCCTTTCATGAAAAATCGGATTCTTCAAAATATTGATTGAACTTTGATGATCACATTTGATCATCATAGGTTCCTTTCTTTCTTCTGCAACATCTTAAAGAAGTCTTCTTAACCAAACAACTTCACAAGTTGTTGCACACAAGGCTTTATATTCTTCTTCAGTAGAAGACAACGATACAATAGGATGCTTTTTACTGCTCCATGAAACTACCCCAGATCCAATGTTGAACGCATATCTAGTGGTTGATCTTTGATCATCCAGATTGCTAGCCCAATCAGAATCTGAATAGCCTATCAAATCAACATCATATGCATCAATATATTTAATACAATAATCAAGTGTACATTTTAGATACCTGAGTACTGCCTTTGTTGCATTCCAATGGATTTCATAAGGTTTCTCCATGAACTGACTTAACACACTCACAGAATATGAAATATCAGGTCTGGTTGTGGTGAGATAATTCAGACAACCAACCATTTGTCTATATACAATGCCATTCACTTCCTTTAAACCATCATCACAAGAAAGTTTCACATTCGGTTGCATGGGAACAGTAAAAGACTTACACTGATCCATTTTAAATCTCTTAAGTATTTCTGTGATATACTTACTCTGACAAACAAAATTTTGGCCTACATTTCTCCAAACTTCAAGACCTAGGTAGTAATGTAACTCATCAAGATCTTTCATTTCAAATACCTTTGATAACTTCTCCTCGATTTCATCAATTAGCTTCTCTGCATTTCCTGTAATTATTAAATCATCAACATATAATGCAATCAATACTATATACCCCTGTTCATGAAATTTGGTATACATATTTGGATCACTTTTGCTCCTCATAAAACCCCATTGAAGAAATAAATAGTCTATCTTTTCATACCATGACCTAGGCGTCTGTTTTAGTCCATACAATGATTTCTTTAACTTACACACTAAGTGTTCTTTCCCATTTTCAACAAACCCTTTAGGTTGAGTAAGGTAAACCTCTTCCTTTAACTCACCATTCAAAAATGAAGATTTAACATCTAACTGATGTAGCTTCCAATGGTACTTTGTAGCTAACGCAATTAACATTCTGATAGTATTCAATTTAGCTACCGGTGCAAATGTTTCAGCATAATCAATACCTTATGTTTGTGAATACCCCTTTGCCACCAGTCTAGCCTTATACTTATCTATACTACCATATGATTTAAACTTGGGTTTGTATATCCATTTGCATCCAATGGGCTTCTTATGTTTAGGCAATTCAGTCAATTCCCAAGTATTATTTTTCATTATAGATTCATATTCTTCCTCCATTGCATTTCGTCATTCATCATGTTCATTAGCTTCATCAAAACTCGTGGGTTCTATGACATTTGAAATGCTACTCATTAGGGCATAGTCTTTATACCTCTCATGAAGTCGAATCTGTCTTGAAGATCTTCTCAACTGATTATCTTCCTCCTCACTTTGTGAAGATCTGTCGTCACCTCTAGGTGAACTGTGACTGCTTGAATTGTCCATATCACTGAGTCCTTCTTGTCGCTGTTACTGTTGTCGTTGTGGGGATGGCTACTGATGTGTGGGTTGTTGTTGTTCTTCTTCTTTAAATCCTACATCAAGAAGTCTCTGCCATTCCTCATGAATGTTCTCGTCATGATTTCCTGCTTCCTGCTCATGGAAAAGTACATCTCTACTTGCAAATACTTTGTGAGTAGCAAGATCAATCTATTTGTATGTTTTAAATTCATAACAGTACCCAATGAAAATATATTTAATGGCTTTAGCATCCAATTTCCTCCTATTATCCTTTGGAATATGAGCAAAAGCCTTACACCCAAATACTTTCAAATTATGAACTGCGGGTTTGGAACCTTTCAAGGCTTCAGAAGGAGTAACATTATCAAGACACCTTGTTGGACTTCTATTCTTTAAATAAACTGCAGTATTTATGGCTTCAGCCCAAAATGCATTTGAGAGATTCTTACCTTTCATCATACTACGTGCACACTCTACCAGAGTTCTTTTTTTCCTTTCAGCGACTCCATTTTGTTGTGGAGTGTGAGGTACTGTAAATTGATGTACGATTCCATTATCTTTGAAATATTTGTTGAAGTCCCATGATTTATACTTTCCCCCTTGATCTGAACAGAGGATTTTGATGGATTTTCTTGTCTTCTTTTCCACCATGGTTCTGAATTCCTTAAAGTACTCGAAAACATCACTTTTTTGTCCAAGGAAGTAAAACCATGTGTATCTCATGCAATCATCAATAAATAACAAAAAGTAAAATGCACCTCCTAAAGACCTAGTCTGCATAGGCCCACAAACATCAATATGCACAAGAACTAACACATCTCTCTTTTTCTTATCAGGATTAGAGGGGAATTCATCTATGTGCATCTTTACTAATGCACATCCATCACCGACAACCTTCTCAATATTTAACATGGGAAGTCCTTCAACCATATTTTTTTTCTGTATTAACAATAAATCATGATGATTGATGTGTCCATACATTTGATGCCAAAGAGTCTCTGTTGGCATAGTGGCATAAGTCAGTGCATGATGTGATTTGCTGGTAACATCACATTTGGAAGTGGTCCAGCAGATCCTTCACTATGCAATAATTCTTGAAGAATTCAACCTTTAAGTTTTGATCTATAATGGTGGACACAGAGATCAATTTTTTCTTTATTCCTGACACATACACCACATTACGAATGTGACAAACAGTACCATTCGACAATGTCACAGGAATGTCTCCATATCTCTTGATCTGATGAGCGCGGTCATCTCCAAGATATATGCTGGCACCATTCTGTGTTTCTTTAAGATTAAGATACAAATTTTTATTACAAGTCATATGTACTGATGCTCCGGAATCCACAAAATAAGCATCGGAATCATCTGTTTCAGTAGATAAAGAAGCGTCAGATACAAACAACCTAAAATCCTGTGAATCAAAATTCGAGGGTTCATCAATATCATGACTAGCAATAAATAATCTGAGATCTTGATTTGAAGATTTTTCTGCATAATGACCTGAATGTCTTCTTGGTTTATTCCTAGCCTCGTCACTTTTCTTCTTATGATAGTCTTTAACAATATGTCCAGCTCGACCATAATAAAAACAACTCTTTGACTCATTCCTATCAGATTGCATACCTTAATTTGGAGGTTGTCTTCTCTGCGATGAACTGCCTCTCTGCCATGAACTGCCTCCTCTGCCTCTTACTCCTGATCTCCCTCTCGCAGATCTATTATTTGACCACAGTTCCAAATCTTTACTCAGAGGCTTCAGATTCCAGCACCTCTCTTCCTCTTGCAGCAAAATACCTGTCAGTTATTCAAACGTAGGAGGCTTCTCCCTTGCTGTGAGACCTGTTATGAACATATGATAATCTTCTAGCATACCATTTAAGGTAATAGTGACCAAATCAGTGTTGGAAACAATTTCCCCTATATTTACTAGCTTGTCTTTCACCTCTTTAATATGACCCAAAAATGAACTAACAGATTCATTTCCATCCATATTAATGCCTAGCAATTTAGTTTTTAGGAACAAAATGTGATTTGTGTTTCTAGTTTCATACAATGCTTTAAGCGATGTCCATGTTGCAGCAAAAGTTGTAGCTTCTCTAATATGTGGAATTATGCTATTTTTAACAGACATGCACAACAATACCTTTGTCTTGTTTTCACGCTTCTCCCAATCTTGGATTTGTGATGATGTCGCACATGCAACCGCATCAGGTTTCAGTTCAATTACCTTCGCAATGTTCTAGACACCATAGCCTTCCATGAGCATCTGCATCTTGAATTTTCAGTTAATGAAATTCGATCCATCTAACTTGTTGGCTTCATTTAGTTAGGTCTCTGCTAGTGGATTCGCCATCGCTGCAAGATATTCTCTGCAAGTGAAACACCAAGGATATGCAACTTTCTATCGCTCTACCTTCGGATACCTTCGGATACCATCGATCCGTCTCAATCTCGGCTATGCAAATAAACGTAGCACACCCTTCCTCTTTGTGTTCCTGTGCTAGATTTTTGAATGCTCAAATCACCAAACTTTTGTTTCCATAAAACAAATGGTCACACACAAAATCTCACAAATAGTATTTTCTTACATAATCCACTTTTAAATTACCACCTCACTATTTATGATGCTTCATCCTTTCATAACTCCACTTTATATATAAAATAATAAAAATTTCTTAAAACTTTAAGTACCCACTTTAAAGAACCCACTTTAATAATGAAGTGAATAACTCCCTCTTTTTGAAAAAAATAACTTTATACTTCTCTCAAATAATCAAACGCTTCATGCTATAACTTCAAAAGCATGCAAACAAAAAGGAAACTCCTGTTTTAACCTCACGCAGATCGTGCTTCTCGAATTCTTATATACTCACGTAGAGCATTGTATGAGGTCGACGCTTTCCACATGCACAAGAAACAAAACTATTCCGTCTATACAAATGCAACAAACCTCACGATTGGTCCACAGTCGGCAAAAACTCCACGTCTTCAAACACCACACACTTTTTGCACCTCATGCTTTTTCACAAATGCAACAGACGCATTTGCACCAGATCTCAAAAACTCACACAACAGTCTTCACGCTGACCGTAACCTCCTCTTCCATGCAACTCGAACCCACGTGGATCTTCTTATCCAGCCTGTAGACCAACAAATATTTCAGCACCTCACTCTTGTGGCATACCAAGATAAAATATGCGAAACAAACACACGGTGAGGCTACGCTCACTTCTCTATCTTATTCAATGAAGACAGATTACATCCTTATATAGGAAAAGACTCTATTAAGTCGGTTACATGCAAACCAAAGACAACTAGACTCTTAAATATGAGCTAACTCTTAACACGCCTACAACTGACTCTCACAATTGAAGCTTATATCTGGTGCTTAGAACAACTAACGCTTACTCCATTATTTCCAAGTAATGTTGGCATGTGAATATTTTTAGGCCCCACTCCCTGAGAGCCTTGATTTTTGATAAGCGCAACGATTTTATTAGTTGGATACCTCCTTTTTCTTTTCGATAGAAATATGAAACACATCTTTCTAATCTTAACTATGATACCTTTCGAAATATGCACAATAGAGAGCCGAAAGACCAAGGTACTCTCAGGGATGGACTTAACAAGCACAAGCTACCCTCAAAGAGAAAGCCAACGATTACACCAGCAAGAAATATGAGCTTCCGTGTTTTTAATACGCCACAAACAACCCTCAAAGAAATAATTATTACGTTCAAGATTGAATCAAAGATATTTTAACCCCTATTAAATGGACCCAATAGGACAGTAAACAAATGGTATATTTGGTGCTCAATTTCTGGAGACGAATTATTAAAAAGAAAGAGAGAATTAGAAAAATTAATTTCCATCCCCTACACAACACAATAGGTTTCTATAATATCTTTGAAATATTTCTATTCGCTGATTCTCGAGGCCAAATAATAATACATCGTCAAATGAGTGAGAAGAACATTGTTTGAAACAACAATTCCTTTAATTCTTCTTTCTCTTTTGTTTCAATAATTAAGCGACTTAGGCCTTCAAAAATCAGTAGAAAGAGGAAAGGAGAGAGTGGGAACCTAACACAAGCCCCGTGAGGCTATACAAAAAATGTGAGGGAAAGACATTAATAAGTACTGCAAAGGAAGAATAATTTATACAAATTATTATCGAGTTAAAAATTGACAGGCTCCACCCTATCTCGAGAAGGATCAATCGAAGAAAAATCCAGGTTACTTTGTCATAAGCTTTGGATAAATTGATTTTCAAAAGTTCCCCATTCGTCTTCGTGGAGTCCATTTCCTCTTGTGCACAACTAATTGCATCATGTATTTTACTTTTATTAATCAAACCAAACTGCTCTTTGGAAATTACATTAGCTAGGAGAGGCTTGATTCGAGTAGTGATAATTTTTTAAATGATTTTATATAGCATACTGCACAGGGCTATGGAGAAAAAGTCATTAAAGGAATATGGCTCATATTTTTTAGTCACCAAAGATAGAAAAGTAGTGTTGATGGATTTGAGGATTGTACCTCACATGCTATCCTCCTCAATTACCATAAGAAAATATTTGCACAATAAGTCAAAAAACCAACCTTCCATCTGTTAGGACCTGCGCTTTTGGCCTTCCTGAAAGACTCTGTGAGAAGATCTTTTTTTGTGAGCTCTTTTTCCAAGGTAGCATCCTCTCCTAACCCACTATTCGAGGAAAAATCCTAATAATCTTTAGTTAATCCTCAATATGGGACCTTTTAGGATTTTCTCCCGCTCTCCCTTGGAACATTCCATATAGTCTTGATAGAGCGATGAAAGTTTTCATAAGGATGAAAAAATTATGTATTACTATCACCTTACTTATTCCATGTCACTGAAAAAATGGGAGAGTAGAATATAATACAAAAATATTCAATTACATGTAAATATCAATACATTAGACTCTATCATATAGAGTGCATAGGTTGTTATTAGTTCTAACTTATTCCAAATATAACTGAAGAGGCTGATATATTCTCTCAAGGACACACCAAATAAGGATCTCACCAATCCAACTCTTTAACAACCTCCTAAGCATATGATCACGCAACTCACGTAGAGATTGACTCTACTTCTCAATACATTAGATAAGTAAGAATTATATATTCCAACACTCTCCCTTAATGAATATTTATCTAAATATCTATGTGGTTATATCTTAACTGCTTCCTCTTGTACCTACATCTAATTATTGATGTCCATATAAAAAGAAATCCATCTACCGGAATACATGGTTCATCATCGGTTGAGTTCTCTAGGAATCACTTTCAGCTACATGGTTCATTCAACCATTCTTCCTCATACCTCCCCCTTCATCACATCATCATCAACCTGGGTGGCTTACCCATAACCATGGTCTGGTTTTTCTCGGATTACCCTCAACCATGCACCAGGTTTTCTCAAATTACCTGTAACCATGCTCTGGGTTTTCTCGGATTATCCTCAACCATGCACTAGGTTTTATCGGATTACCTGTAACCATGCTCTCTCAAGTGGTTTTGACCACAAACCATCCTTTACATAGTGGTTTTTAGATCACCACAAACTTTTCACATTAGGGAAGTATACAATGGCTAGGTACATAACATATACCATGTACATACATAAGTATTCTCTACTACCTTGCAGAAACTTGGTTTCAATTACATGCGTAACTCATATTGTACTATGCACACCTTCAAACAAACAATACAATACTTGTTAAATCATAACACAATCACACTTGTCACAATCATATTGGAGGTTTTGTGAGTCTAACTGAATGGGCACATACACCTCACTTCTCTATAACACCTCCACGTCTCGGTTTTGCAGCAAGCCCCTAGCAGATCATTACTTTTTCTTCTTCAACAAATATGTAGCTTCATTCATCTTTCTCCAAGTAGCTATCTCCTTGTAGCAATCTCCCTTTCTTCAACAAACTGGTGACACATGGGCTTCCTAAGCAGCATCACATGCCTTCTTCAACTCTACTTGGATATTGCGTGGCACTCCCGAATGACAAGACACGCGATCTCTATTGAAATTGTCACTATTTCAACGATCCTCATGGCATTATTATGTTACAGAAGAGGTGTACGGTGTGAGAAGCCAAGGGACAACCATAATAAACCTGAGGAAGTTGTCGTCTCACTGGTCGACTTCTCCATCGAGGAGATATGCCAGCCGGTAATGTATTTAACGCCATTAATGGGTAATGGACAAGACCTCACATCCAACACCCTCAACGACATAGTATTCAGTGCCCTAGCCAAGTCTCTTTGAGGCCTGTCAACAATTGATGCGCCATATGCAACCAATATTCTCACCACAAAGGTGATATCATCTCAGTGATAATCAATTTTGTTATACGCAGGTCAGGGGTGGCTCTTTCACGTCCTTCTCCTTCAACTACAATAACCGACACATCACTTCACCACTCACTCAATGATTCTATCAGGAGAAGGACAATTGATTGATTGACCCCACAATCACAGGCCACACACATTCGTGGCTATCCCAAAAACACCTCTACGACCTCAGATCTCAGGCCTCACGCTCACAACAATTTCGTGGCTCCCTGAGCAACAAATTCTTCTTACACGTTAAGACTTTCCTAACGGTTTACACCTTCACTAACATTTGTATATAGTGGCTTCCTCGGTCTGTTGAATGGACACACAGGTGGATAGATGGCTCAACTCAAATCAACTCTCCTATGTCTCGGTGCACGATTTCTACAGTAAATCGGGGCCTCCTTCTTGAATCCTCCATGCGCTGCAAGTTCCTTATCCTTCAATGTGGGCACTCATCTCCTCAGCACACAACAATATCATCCGTAGTAGCACAAACCCAATACTCAAATCGTAATCCTCACAAGCAATCGAAATCTGTATAAAATACTGTCCACAAAATATAGAAATCTTAATAGTTTAAGATCAAATTATTCTAATCCTCGTGTTTCCCAATGAAGATTTACTTCCATGAGACAGTAACCTCCTTCTCACATGACAATCTCCTCCAACAAAGTACGCAAGAATCTCTCCATCTACGGATTAGATAATGGACAACCAATATAAAAAAAAAAAGTACTCTATTCTTCGTATGATCCTGGGCACTTTCGTGAAGGAGTCGGGCCCAACCCTGATGCTCTGATACTATGATAAAATGAGAGAGTAGAGTATAATACAAAAATATTCAATTAATTGTAAATATCAATACATTAGACTCTATTATACTAAGTGCACATGATGTTATCAATTCTAACTTATTCCAAATATAATTGGAGAAGTTGATATATTCTCTCAATCACACACCAAACAAGGATCTCATGAATCCAAATCTCTACAAACCTCCTAAGTATAGGATCACACAACTCACATAGAGATTGACTCTACTTCTGAATACAATAGATAAGTAGGAATTATATATTCCAACAATCACATGGATTTCTAATCTCCATTCGATTTCTTTCATTTCCATCATTCATGCTTTCCTATCTTCCAAACCTTTTATCAAATCCAGTTCTTTCTCACTAAAAATCCCCATCACACTCTGATCATAGAGGGTTTTCAAATCATGTTATTCATAGAGTCCAAATCATCCTTTCATATATTTTTCCTACCCATGTTCCATTTAATAATAATTATTTTAATTTTCTTGATATCTTCCAAAATAGTAACATCGTTGATTCACTTGTAGCGGGATCAAAATCAGACCAATGAGAATTGACAAGGTTAATGAAATCATTCTCCATTAGCTAATTGAATTTAAAAGGGGAAGGAGGCTTCGAGTCTCCATTATAAATCTAAATAAGGATAGGAATAATTGAATTTAAAAGGAGAAGGAGGCTTTGAGTCTCCATTATCAATCTAAATAAGGATAGCTTGTTGATCCGAACCCCTCCATCACCAACCCATGATATATACCTATCGAGAACTTCTAATAAGTGTTCTTCAAAAACAAAAACAATTCAACCGCTGAGAAACACCATTGCTTCCCCTTCACAATTTTCTCCAAGTAGTAACAATTTTATCGTCTTCAGAAAAATTCCTAAAGAAATCTGACAAAAAATATATCGTGTCTATCTCTCCCAAAACTTCACGAGCCAATAGGGTTATATTGAGTTCACCTCCCAAAATCAGGTTGTAATCCAATAAAGAACCATTGTCTCTAAGAGATTCCCATAACAGTTTCCTCATAATATAAGGACCATAACAATTTAAAAACTTGAATGACTTCCCAAGATCCTTAGCCTCACCTTCAACAATAATTCCTTCATCAAGGATAGAAGATGAAACTATATTTAAGTTAGGGTTCTAACTTGTTAAAATTCCTCCGGATAGACTGTTTGAATCCACCACAATAAAATGTCAATTGGGTAATAAGGAAGAAAGAATGTCCACTGCTCTACTACCAAACCACATTGTTTCTTGGAACATAATAATATCGGGCTGATAAATGGAAAATAAATGCTTGAGAACATGATTTTTAGGGGCTTCTCCAACCCCTATGACATTGAGAGACATTGAGAGACAACAATCATTTTTTAACCAACCTCAGGCTACTCAATCAATAGGAGGCAGGCAGAGCCCTACCTACATTCATTTCCGAGGCCTCTTCCCCTTCAGATTTCAGTCAGGACTATTTTATTTTGCGTGCATCCATGCCGTAGCGTAGTAAGTGTTTGTCTGGGGGAAAGGAAGAAAGACCAGGCCAGCCGCCCAGAATAACAACGGAAAGTAAATCCCTAGAGAAGCCTATTAGGCTACTCAACCTAATTTTAGGGCTTGCCAACTCTAAGAGCCCCATGCATTGTTAATTTTTTCTCGTCAAGTACTTCAATTACTTCTCAAGAAGTGGTATATTTTTCTTTTGAGATATGCAAAATTCTTCTAGGATGGTAAGCTCAGACAACAAAAACTCCCAAAGCCCCTTCCAAAGCACTATCATCTTCCAAAAATTTTGATCTTTTGGATCTAAGGATATAGGACTAGTGCATAGGACTAGATTTAGAGGCACATGAAGGAGAAGCGCTAGCAAACTTTAGAGGTGAAATTCTTCAAGGATGGTAAATTCAGACAACAAAAACTCCCAAACCCCCTTCCAAAGCACTAGCATCTTTCAACAATTTCTATATTTAGATCTAAGGATATAGGACTAGTGCATATGACTAGATTTAGAGGCATATGAAGGAGAAGGGCTAGCAAACTTTAGAGATGAATATGGGATATTTTTTGGTGGAGGAAAAGGAAAAACCATAGGATAAATATCCTTCTGAAGAAAATAACTGAGAGATGTACGAATGTGGTTATCCATTGAATAATAAACATCAGATTTGTGCAGGTGGATGTTTGAGCAGAGGGATAAGGAGCAATCATACCTTGATTATGCTTAGGCTCTTCCTGTATTCCTTCACACAAAGAGCACATGAGATAGTCTTCCCTCAATGTCTCCTTTTGTCCCATATACTAGTTTCCATCATTACAGACATAAGACTGATGTTGCTTAAGCTCATCAAAGATAGAGGATTTTTTAACCAATTTCTTTTTACGGACTCTAGAAACTGGACTAGAGCCATCCTTCCATATATCACCAATTGAGTGGAAATTAGAAAACCAAAACGATAGCTTCCAATAATCCCAACACTTAGAGAACTTTCCAAGACCCCATTCAACTTTTATTTCCCCCAACAAACCTTTAGAGAGGTCTAATTCGACCAAGACTTTTTCCATATGCTTATCTGCCCGAGTCTCAAAATTTTCATCTACCGCTATAAACTTCCCGAGAAGATTATAAATATTGCACGTGACAAGAGTCATCCAAATACAAATAGGCAAAATAGGAAGTATTACCCATATATGTTGAATAATAAAAGCTTTCGAAAGAAGGAGACCAACTCTTTAACAAAAAACTGGAAGGACCCCAAAACCAGGACTGTGCTATAATAATCTCCAGATCCAAAGAGTTTTTACATTCGAACACTAACCAACCCTTTAAAAGGACATGAAATTGTGGAATGTAATCAAGATTTTCCTTCCAAGAGGACTCCAACAACATATATAGAGAATGCAATTTTACTTACTTACCCATAAAATAACCCATGAGAGATTTTGAGGAAATCTCAACATCTTTCGCCATTGGAAAATATCATGGCCAAGAACAAGTTTAAGCTTTCCCTCTCACGAATGGATGCACTTGGATTTGTGAAGATTCATAGACTAAGCATGGTGTTCGGGGAGAAGAGGGTCAATGGAGAACGGGGAAGAAGAAGAAAAAATGGGCAAGGAAGACGGCATAGAAGAAGGGAAAATGGAAGGTGAAACAGGGGAAGGCATGTTCATCCCTGAGGATGGTCCAACTGTCATCATATTTTTAGAAGCAGCTTTGGAGGAAGACTCAATAAGAACAGAATTGAAATCCTAAGAACATTTCCATTTCTCCATAAGCTCCTCACACAAGCGGAAAATGAGGGGAGAGGACAAATTTACAATGTCCTAGAAGTAACCATGGTCGTACAAGTCCTTCTCGGAAGACATAGCTAGAGAGATATGGGATAAACCATGAAGACATAAAAGAGAAAGATAAAGGAAAAAATTAAGAGCCTCAAGCCTTTGCCCCAACATTCGCCCACCTCAAATCCTAAACCTTTGATCCTTACACCTTTGAACAAAGAAAGTGGTTTTTTATATAAATAATATTTAAAAAAATATTAAATAATATTCAAATATTTAAATTTATATAATTAATTGTTTTATTATTTTTTAAATGAAAAAAAATTAAGAAAAGAAAAATTAACTAATTTTATGTTGGAGAAAAGATATACGTCTTTTTAATATTATTTGATTTATTTATATTGAAAGTTGTTTGACTTATTTATATTGGAAGATTGAATTAGAAAGAATGAGGAGATGAAAACATATTATTTTATATTATTTATATGTTTTTGTGTTATTGACTAGCACAGCCACATGACTGTGGCTGATGAACGCCGAAAGACTTATTCCATTTACAAACTTTAATTGTTGATGTCGAAAAAACCTATTGTACTATTTCTCTCCCCAACCAAGCGAGATGTCAAACAATCAATCTCTGCATTGACTACCGATTCATTGAGCGCGAGATTCTAATTTCAATAGCCTGGAACTGTTGATTCATTCATTGAGAAATTATAATTTCAGTAAGCTGGAATAACTGTATGATGACAGAAACCTCCATATTGTCGGTTTTTTTTTGTTTTTCTATTATTAAACAGAGTTTCGGGAGATTGAACATTCTAATCTGATATTATATGATATAACTTTACTTCTTTCGTTTTTGTCAAAAGCTAATCTCAGAGCTGCCAACGAAGATTCAATTCATTCGGTAAACTCTGAAACGCATAAAAACTCTTAATAAAGAAGATACTTTTGTACATATAAAGGCCCCTTTCTACTTCTACCCTGGTCCACAAGAGACTATAAATAACCAAAGAACCAACTTCTATTACAATTCTGATGAATATAGAACAACAACACATGATTCTTTTTGCGTTTGAATAACATTGCATTCTACATATTGCTGTATACCCTTACACCTACAACAGACGATGTTTTACTCTATCGAACAAGAATGCATGATTTTTCTTCTACTTGATTAAAATAAAAAAACGAAAAACATATAGATATTGCTGGCAACGATATAGTGATCACAGATTAGAGCTACATTTCAATAGCAGCTACGATCCTACATGCCCAAATAACTGCTCTTAAATGCTCAAAAGTGGAATGTGTTTGTAGCGTTGTTGTCAATGAGGGTAGAAGGTGATGAGATAATCAGCCCTAGAGCATGTAACCAAACTGCTTGGATCGTCATAGGCATAACTATAAGTTCTGGGACAGAAATTCTTAAAGAGACGAGAGAAAGAAGTAGGCTTGCACGTCTAGGGATTGCCATAGGAACCCGTGCAGCAATACTGAGGCGTACTGAAGGAGAAGAAGGCACTCTTACAAGCCATGACACAACCTTGCTCGTTGTTCACCTGAAGAGAAGGCAGGCAGCCTTGCTCGTTCTTCACCTGAAGAGAAGGCGGGCAACTGAGGTTCTAGTTGGATAGTTAATGTGTACTGTAACGTATGGATATGGATAGGGAAACGAATCGCAAATGTTAATGTCTACTGTAACTGATGGATAGTGAAACGAATCCTGCATCCCGCATTAGTTAATGACGGCGGCTATACTGTAACTGATGGATAGTGAAACGAATCGCACATCCCGCATGAACTAAAGACGGCTATAACATGAAACACAAGCCAATCTGGCCACAGTTCACAACGCAGGCCAAACGTGGCCACGATTCACATTCCAGGGTTATATGTTTAATTCATTTGAGATAGTGCTCGATAATCATCTAAATCTAGCATAGATAATAATCTTTGTTAATCTTCACGTGGCAATTATATAGCCTTAGAGTAATTTCTTAATATGATTAGGTAAATGTGAAAAAGTAAACATGTTAACACATGTATTCATAAATGCAAGGAAGTTATGAAGAGTAAATCTCATTCATTGATTTGGGAGAACGACTAAGAATATGCCAGCATCTTCAATTCATAGCCATAAGATTAAGATTTAAGGTTAAAAGATCATTAAATGTGCCCATTGTCAATAGGTATACGCCTTTCGGCGTAATAATAAAAAATTTCAACCTAAATAAAACAAAGATAATGGTAATAAATATGTTGGATAAGGATATAACTATTACATTTAATAGTGATAAATAGTGATAAAGATTTGAAGTAATTCTTGAATACTAGTTTTGTGTTCTATAAAAAGTTTAAGAACAAAATTTTGAAAAAAACAGAGAGTCCACAACAATTATTAATAAAGGAAGGAGGAGTTAAATACAAACTATTTGTTTTATGATGATAGAAAAAAACATAGTCACAAAATTCAAATAGATTATATAATAAAATTTCAAAACTCAAGATAAGGGTTGATTTAGTAACACTATAAAATACATTTAAAATCAGAAATTGGAGAAGAATATTTTTTCCCCATAATTCACTAGAAAATTTAATCTTTATATAAAAAAAAGTGTAGTAATAACTTTGGTGAGAAAATGAGATTATATAACCAACAATCAACCTAACTACTAGTTTTGTAAAGTGCCTTATCAACTAGAGAGTAAACCAATGATTACTTGTGGAGAGTGAAGCACTTCAAAGAGAAAATTTATATGCATTAAAAACATACAATTTCTCAATTTAGAGAAGTTCTTAATAAAGAAAAAATTATATTCTTATTTTTCATGCAAACTGTTAACTTTTGAATAGGCTCTTGCTTTTCTAAACCATATTTTTCTTCTCATTCTTCATCATCTGAATTGCTTTATGAGCTCCAGTTATGGATCTTCACATTTGCAATAATTGGTTATCATTAAAGCTTCTTGTTCTAATGAATCACATTCAAATTTAGATGTGTCAGAACTCATTGAACAACATCCATCCCTCACTATATGTACTTCTTCCCTTTTAATATGGAAGGGATGATGTGGACATGAATTTGTATCGTGTCGGTTAGAGCCACATCATTTATAATAAACATATGTAAGAGCTTTTGAACTTTCAACTCTTTCTTTGGATTTTTTGGCCTTTAGTTTAGAGGCTTTACCGGTAGTTTTATTAGAAGATTTCTCTTAGGGAGAATGATTTTCTAGGTGTCCTACCTGGACACATAGCCAACAAACAATGGATTATTTGTTCTTCATTTTGAAAGACTTCAACTTGATGTCTTCAGGAGAGTAGTAACGAGTTTTTGGATATCATATATAGAATCCCTTTTGAGCTTGTCTTTTATTCTTTGAGTATGGTTTTGAGACAAAAGACTTAGTTCTATACCCACTTCTCCTGATTTCCTTTAAGATTTTCTTGTCTCTTTTCCTCACCCTAATCGGGTCTTCTGAAGATAAGCCATATTTATCGTAGATGGATTTACTGTGAGAGAGTATGGACATCTTTTGAATATCTTTGTTGGATTTCATGTTTATGCAAATAGTGACACATGGAGTTGTAATGATAGAATATATTTCACCCCAAGTATGTAATTCATATGGTTGTTTCAAAACATATTGGGCTTTCAAATACTCAACAAACTTGCTAGGGATAAAAGCAAGGTAGAGCTATTTCCACATAAGATTCTTACTCTACTTCACTTCATAAATTCTTTGGGTCCATTCTCTATGAAAGTCATCATATTGGGACATCTTTTTCCACTTCATATTCAACAAAATTAGAGCGCGCTTATCTGCAATTTCTTCTTCTTTTCCACACGAGTGTTCTAGAATCATTATGGTTAATGCCCAAATCATATTTCTTTGAGGTAAACCATTCTCATGATAAATTACATCTGCAATTTCATCTTTTAGAACCTACTTTTCCATTTTATCTAACAAATATGGACATGATTCTATTTCCCACCATTTTGAAAAAGTTTCAATAAAGCATTGAATAATATGTTAGCATGATTCTATTTATTATTTCCCTTTCATAGACATTATTTTATTAGAAACATACATTCTATCAATGACTTCTCTGATTTGGCATAAAACATTATGTCAATGTTCCACTCAGAATACCATTCTTCTACAAAGAATTGGACTTATGGAATTTTTCCTTTCCCATATAAGTCAGGAGTAGGTGTTCTGGACATTTTTTGAGGTAATGGTTCCCTGGTAGTCAAAATAGGTGGGAGTTGTATGGATGAAACTAAAGAATGTTCAGAAGAATCATATGGTTTATTTATTTCTTCATTTGGGAAGTGTAATGGAAAACTCTTTGTAATTTAAATCTCAGTGGGGATGATAATAGGGGATGTAATGGTTGAGACATGTTGAGGAAATAAATGAGATAATGGAATATTTTTGTCAATATTTTATTTTGAAGGGACACCCTTGTGGATTTTCTTAAATGTGGATATGATTTTTCCATCCTTTTCATCCACATATGTGATTTGTTTTGCTACTGAAATTAATGCTTGACCTAATCCTTCCTTTAATTATTCATCTCTTTTTTCAATAACATCTATTTCTTCCTTTATCAAACAAATTGTAGTTCCCACAACATCTCTAATTTATGAAACTTTTTCGTTTAGAGTATTCACAGAGGAACTATTATTATTGGATGAGACTTGAAGCTAGTCTATATGTATTCTCCTAGAACAGTCATTGGTGGAAAATCTATATGATGCCATCCCTTTGAGCACCACAATTGTCCATTTTACTTGTTCTGAGACAACATGAATTTTTTTGTCTATGCTATCTATTTGTGATTCTTCCCTAGCTAACATAAGTGGGATTTCTTTAAAATGTCTATCTTCTTCCTCTAAGACTATTACTTTAAAAGGGGAAAAAGTGGATGTAGACTCAATACCATGGCCATCTAGAATGTTCCATTTATGTATTGGGATTTTTGTCTCAGAGATAAAACTTTCTCCCTTTCCTCCTTCTATTATTTTCATTTTTTATTGTTCTATCTTGGTTTTCCATTCATAGAAAGATATCCAATTATCTTTCTGTTGCAAGTATTCTTGCCACTGTTTAGCTAGTTTTTTCGTATCTTCATTTGATATAGAATAATTAAATTTTTTATCTGTGGATGAGTAACGAGATCCCAATTCAACATGTTCTTATTACATTCAATATTTTATTTCCACCTGAAACATCCTCTCATTTCACTTCTGGAATTTATGAATTTGAGGAATAAAGGGTTTATTTGTGCCTCAAGGTACATGATTATTGAAACGACAATAATGGATAATGTCATCAACTTTCTCTAGATATCCTAAGCCATATCTTGGTGTACTATGAGGGTGACGGTAACTGTATATTTATTTTAACATGTGAGCATCTATTTCTAGCTCACGAATTGAGTGCATCATCAGGATGTGATCATTATGAGGAAACCAAATATCGATGCAGTTTGGATGTGGGAATGAATCTTTATATGTCAAATATGGTGGAAAGTTTGTTCTTGAATTATGTTTTTCATGCACAGGGTTACAAACATCTGGTTGATTGGAAAAAAAAACATGACATTTATTAGATTGAATAGAGACAAGAGAGGGTGAAAGAGTACATACATGATTATGTAAACAACGTACAAGGTGTTTAACATAGTTGCCAGGGTGAAAATTTAAAAAATCATTAATAATGTTGAATAATATTATTTTGTCTTGAAAAAAATGTTTAATGAATGTTCTACTTCCTCATTAAACAAATATGATATTGAAATAGTTGAATCAGACCTTCAAGATGCTTGGAAATTACCTTGAACCTATCAACTAGTCAAGTCTATTCTAATTTAAGTATGTTTCATCTCAAATTTGTTAGTTGAGTAATCATTAAAGAGTTAGTACCCCAAGTTCAAAATAGTTGTGATACTACCCAAACTAATCTTTAACAACAAAAAATTCAGATCTATACAATTGTCTTTAAAGAACAAGGTTTCCTTAGGAATTTTATAATTCATCTATATTGATTTGTTGCCTAAGACAATTACAAAGTGGTATGTCTTATTCCAATAGACTGAAGGAATAACGTCTTTGTGCAGAATATTAAGATCATATCCAAAATTAATGAGATATTTAAGTTTACATACCTGATCTTGGATTTTCATCCTTACAAGTACATGTTAATTTTTATGCTAAATTTCCATAATTATCATGGGATTTATTCCTTCAATGTCTCTACTCTGAAACATATTGATGATTGAATGTTCTTCTGATGGAACATCTTCAAGAAATTAAAGCGAACATAGTATGAATCTGAGATAAGAAAAAATATTAAAATTCATTCATCATAAATAAATCTGAACAAATTTCCTTGGAGAGGAAAACTTGGCTATGTATTAATTTTTTTTTTAGAATTACTAACTTGACTTCTGACAATAGAACATTTTAGGATACATCAGACCTGAGCAGAATATAAATCGACCTTAGAAATTATCTGTAAATCCTCCAGCTTCTGGTGCTATTAGGGATACCCTAGACTTTAACATTCCTATAAGTCCTGCCACTTTAGTTCACATAAGCATATGCACTGAAATGATGCAACTGTGCAATTTACCAAGCTTATTGCATAAAGACTTAGAGCTCACACAGAAGGGATCTGAGAACACCAACTTTAGACTCATACTAAAACTCCATGCCCCTAAACGAACGACCTCTTCACTTATTTATAACAAGTATAGCAGACAATACTAACACTTGGACTGACGAATCATGCAGGAATCATCGTGATGGAACTGACATTCCCTTTTCCATAGATTCTTCAAAATGCGGGTCAAACCATGCCAAAAGTTGAAGAAGTGCTCTGAGTTTCCAAGATTCGTCCCGAAAGGAGAATGACAAGAAAAAATATGGAGGACGAACCCCTCAATTAGTCAGATTCCATCATACCATATATGTGTATATATTTATAGGTGTCCCACATTTTTTAGAATAATTTACGGCTAACAGTAGGTCCATTTTGAAATCTTTGTACAACAACTTTAGTTTTGACAAGCCACTGGAAATGAAATGAAATACAAATTTCAAGCATCCGTTGTTCATTCATGATCTGCAAATCTTGAAATTTGCTTGGAGGGACTACATGTTCTATAAATTATCTCCTTATGATAGTAGAGTCCATCGTGCTTTGGTTGATTGCAAAACTTAATCCGGATTATTTTCGGCACGAAATGAGATTGCAGATATAATAAGGAAATGCACAGAGATATCACATATATTCAATAATATAATAGAAATGTATCAGAGATGCAACTATAAACACATATATATAGTAATACATGATTTCTGTTAATGAAAGAAATGTGCAGATACTGTAAAAATACAGAGTGAAAGACTCACTAGAATGGTGGCAACTTATGTCTGAGAAGAGATGCGGCGGCTACTCGCATTCGCAAGAAGATGATTACATTGAGGTTTTGAAGGACTTTTTACAATAAACAGGAATACCAAAAACCCTAGACATCCAAAAACATAACCCTAGGAGATGAAGCGCCAAAAGTCATGTGGGCCCCGTTTGGGTAAGTAAGTACATCAATTTCCCGGGGTCGTAACTTTTGCATACGATCTTTGTTTTAGGCGTATGATAGCTCGTTGGAAAGGTATTGCCGAGGAGATTCTTTTTTGGGGCTCAATCATGCCTTCAGCTATAATTAAGAACCTAGATCTCGAAAAACCTTCATTTAGGCCCTCAAAATGGCCCCGAAAGTTAAAACCTGCTAAAAATAGTAAATTGTCAAAATTGCCAGAAAACTATTTTGAGCCAATCGGAAAAGGTGGGTGGACACCAATATCCACCTAGATCAATTCTCCCTCCTTAGGAAGCAATGGTATCCATTGTGTTGAGTTCCCCGGGGAGAGGGAAAAGCATTTGTTGGATCTGCAGCTTGGTGAGTTGCTTGTATTGTTGGTGACGCCACGCTGCTTAGTTTGTGAAGGTCTGTCACGAACATGTTGAGGTTGAGGCTATTCAATAAGTTGAGATACATGAGAGGAAGTTGTGCAAAAGGAATATTTGTGCTTTGTTGCAACCTTGTCGATATGCTTCTGTTGGATAGAAGGTTCTTGGGGCAAGGTTGTAGTGGTTGCAATGTCTTTTTGTTCTCCTTTTGAACAGATTGTGAAGAAGCTAAATTTTTCAGTATGAGATACTACCTTGTGACACTTTTTAGGTGGAACAGTAGTCAGAACTACCTCTGGTATTCTTTAGAGATGACCCCCCAAAGTAACAATGACACTACGGGGTCGAGACTCATAAACAACATGGCATATCAACATATATGGTTGGCCCAAGAGCACATCACGGACATCCAGTGGGGAAACATCACATAATACCTCATCCTTAAAGGATTGGATGCCTTATGATAATTGACACTATTGGATGACAAAGAGATCTCGTCCTTGGCGAAGCCACCCGATGTTTTATGGCTGCAGGTATGGTGTTGTCGACAATCCCAACTGTTTGATGACCTCTGTTGATATGAGGTTTTCTGGCTTCTGCTATAAACAATAAAATGCAACGGGGTCCCCTTCACCCACATCTATGAATGAAAAAGGTGCTCCCCCTCTTCAGGATCTGTTGGTTCTTCTGGTTGAATTGTTGCGGTCGCGGCAATAGCATTGGGGTCTGCATCAATGATATGTCCTTTACCAGTATTTTCAGAATCAGATTCAGAATCAAGGTTCAGCTGCTTGTCTTTGATCTCGGCCACCAATGACTGTTTTGAGTGACATTCATCAGTGTTGTGCCAGGGGATTTTGTGGAAATCACACCATTTTCCAGTGTGCTTCTTTGTCTTCCCGTGACCCTTATTTTCCTGTGTCTTGGACTGGTTTTCGGGAGACTGTTTGTTAGGACCGTCTTTGTCATACTTTGGTTGTTGTGGATTTGCAGACCTGAACTCCCATTTGTTCTGGTGCTTAAATTTCTGCTAAATTTTAACATCATATCGATAAGCAGCATCGAGTGATGAGATGTCGGGAAAATTCATTTAAGTCTGGATGTATCTGTGTAGAGCCCCACGGTATTTCAGAACCAAATATAACTCAGAGTCTTTGATACCCAGCTTGGTGTACAAGATATGGAAGGTATTGGTGAACTCTGGAACTGCTTGGCCCGTCTCTTGCCGCAGTGTAGTCCATCTCATGTACTGGTCGTCATAATTTTCAATAGGGTAATATTGTTCCTTTACCGCATCCACAAAAAAATCCCAAGTGGGATCAACCCCATATATTTCAGACTCCTCTGTGGACCTCTGCTCCCAATAAGTTTCCCACCAATGTTTGACATGAGGGAGAGATTTAAGGAGTGTAAAGGTGATCTCTTCTTTGTCGAAAAATTTGTGAACAGAGAAATAACCTTCTAGCATATTTAACCATTTGTCTAGGGCTTCTGCATCTATCTGTCCTTCAAATACAGGAATATCAAAATTAACTTGTACCTTGAAAGGCAAGGTGCCTCCAAAGTGGTCTCTTGATGAATATGCACCTATTCCTATCGGCATGCATTGAAGGATGTGGGAAAAATTCTCCATCATTTCGTCCCTCTGTCGTGTGAGAGCTTGTTCAAGCAACATACTGATAGGATCATCTGCTTTGTCATTTTTCTTTTCTTCTGTCATTGAGGGTTTCTTGGGTATGTGAGAGCGATTGTCCTCAAAAGAGATAAGCTCGAGACCCAAATTGCCATACTCGGACCTCATCGGGGACAAGCACTGAAAAAAAGCATCAAGAACAACCTCCTCTGATACAACTGATCCGTTCCACAAGACTTCGGGATGGGGAGACATGGGTGCGGGGAGACACACAAAAGAGACGTGTGGAAGTACCCCCAAATTTTAGGGATTTTTGAGAAATGGGGGACGGGGGGACGCCACATATATAATATAAAAATAAAAATTTTAAAAATAAAAATAATAATGATAATATGATAAATCTCAACAATAACATAAATTAATTTTATATATATTTGTTTTTAATTTTTTTTTTTTTAAATTAATTTTTTTCTTTTTTAAGTCTTACTCGGCAAAAAAATTTCGGGGGGCACTTCGAGGTCTCCTTTTGGGGAGTCTCGTCCCCCACCTTGGGGAGTCGCATCCCCAAAAAGGGGACATGGGAAAACGTCCCCCCTGGAGTCCCCTTGTCTCGGGAACGTGGGGGACGCGTCCCCCACGACCCCCACCCTGGGGGACGCGTCCCCGTGGAACACTAGCACTAGTTTAATTTGGATAGTTGTGAGGAATTATTGTTATCCTCTCCATCACTATTCAATTCCTATAAGTGGTATGCTAAGCTCATAAAAAGTATGTTGTAATGACTTTCTTCCTATATGTATTGGAAAGTTACCTTTGATTCAATTGAATAGCAAGAAAATTACATTTCCTCGAAAAAAATATCAAAAACATCTTTAAAAATTATTTTAAAACCCTAAAAAATTAATTTAAAACACATTAAAACAACTCTAAAATTAATAAATAAAATAAAACTACTTTTACTCATCCTAAAAAAAAATATCAAAAATATCCCTAAAAGTTTTTTAGAACCCTAAAAAACTAATTTAAAATACATTAAGACACCTCTAAAATTAATAAATCGTCTCTATTTTATAAAAAAAATATTACTTTCATCTCTATTTTATAATCTATGATAATTTTAAATCATTGGTAGTTCCATGAAAATTGAAAGCGTAATTTAAAGGAACCCTTTGTTATTTCATCAAAGTTGAAAATTCATTGATGGTTCTCATATATCAGATTCTCGCTGAAAACATATTCAAAGGATCTTGCATTTACCGATTGCCAAGGAGACGATACATTCTTATGATAAGCTCCTCTTCTTCAGGCGAAATGTTTCCACGCTTGATATCGGGGCGAAGATAATTCACCCAGCGTAATCTACAGCTCTTCCCAGAGCGCTCCAAACCTGCAATTAAACGTCTTCGCTAAAAATTGAACTGGCCTGATCTTGAGTACATATGCAATCAACAGGACAGTTTATATACCAAGTTCCAACCAATCATGTACCCGTAATTACCATAGATTCATCTTTAACCTAAAATATATGGTGATAGTACACTCTCCACGCTTAAGTTATTTAGCGAAATTTCACCTTATGCCAGTGTGTAGAACACGTCGCTTCTCTAAGCACAATAATGCACTGAATTTAACCTCGGCTCCGTTAAACATGAATATTATGTATGGTACGACAAACCTGGATTTGTATGTCACAACCCTAGCCAGCTTATAAAAATATTGCAACTATAAACATGCAACGTTAACATTACCCAGGTTTATAAGTCTCTGCTAACCGAATGGTCTTGCATACTGCTACATCAATTCATTTATAAACCCAAATTTACGATGTAGAAAATGAAGTAAGTATTTGATCACCTGCTCGCTGGGCAATAGATCTCCATTGACTTGCTCCATGAGCGTTGATATAGTCGATTAAAACAGAATCCTCCTCGATTGTCCAGGCCCCGCGGTGAAGGCATTTCCTATAACAGCCAGGAGCCCGTCCCATCTCATCTCATCTTAACTTTCTATACAAATGTCCATGACTCCTCAGTTGCAGTATACAGCACAATTCTCCATGTATTTTCCTGGATTATCACATATACAGTTGGTTTAGGTTTTGGCATTTCTATATTGACGCAAACATCCCTATTTTCGCGTCAGAAGGCGCCGTAGTATTCGGCGAATATGGGGGAGGTATACTTCCTCTGCCATTCCTTCTCATTAATTAAAAAGAACTTGTCGCGGTCATGTCGAGGGTACTTTAGTGAATAATTCATTCTGCGATTTACTGCTATGAAAGCATTTTCAATGGTGTTCGAAAGCAGTAAAAATTTAGATTCGAGCGTAGGTACGAGGACTTGTCAATGGCGCGAATAAGGTGGCATTTGTTTCGTTTCTCTTGCCTATTGCATTTCTGACAGGAATTTGTTTCTGAAAATTGCTTCAATTCCCAATTGGAGTTTTATCTATCATAAATAAATTTAGAGTAAATTAAATCTAAATCCATTTAAATGATCAAAGATTAAGATTCTATCCTTTTTTCTAATTTCTAAAATATGTTTTCAACATTATTACAAAATAAATCAGTGAACCATCTTAGTGACAGTTAGGGGTATTGATTGAATGACTCCACAGGATAGATTTTATCAATCAAAATTGCTGGGCAGAAGGAGTTTTTTTACACCAATTGGAGTTTTTTACACCAATTTGTTCGTTTAGCTTAACCGTAATATTAATTTTTGCATAGATGTTCACTAGTCATATTCATATTGATGATGGATTCCATTCATAGCATGTTTTCCATTACAATTAGTTTTTAATCTAACTTACGCTGGTCACATCGATGGTGGATTCCTTAGGTTTGGACTCGATATATGTTGAGAAATGAAGTGCCTTTGAAGCAATGGCAATAGAAAAGTAGGGCGTCAAATCTAGGCCACAGAGAACATAATGAAAAATAACAACCAGGCGCACAAAATCGAAATAGAGAGAATATAAGTGCACAAAATCCAAAATGTCATTGTTTAAAGCGGATTAATATAAACGAAACTTTAATTTTATATTTATATTCCTTATTTATCATCCTTAATATAATAAAATATTAAAAATTAAGAAGCGATTATATAAGTTTGACTTATAATACAAGCCAGATGCCGAGGGAATTGATTGGATAGTGAGGTATGCGAAGAGAGTACGGAACGGAAAATACAATTATATCAATAGACAAAGACGTGAACAAGCAACTATGAAGTCCGCCTCAGCTGGAACTTTGACTTATTAATAACAAGCCCAAGCCAAGCTCTGTAGAAGATGTCAAGTTGTTGATTGGATTAAGAGGGAAGCAAAGAGAGTAGTAAATGCAAAATATAATTATATTAACAAATGTCTGCGATGGATACGAAGACATGAACGATCATGTAGGAAATCCTCCTCTTGTATCCATTGTCTCGACTTCATCATTAAGATGGTTTTCTAACCTTTATTTTATTTTATTAATGGTTTCCTTTTTCTTCTTTTTAGATAATAATTAATTTATATTTATTAATTATTAAGCTCAAGTCTTTATTTTATTTTATTAATGGTTTTTTTTAATATTAATTTATTTATTTTATTAATTATTAGTTTTACTTTATTTTATTTTATTAATAGTTTTTTTTTAATAATAATTAATTTATTTCTATTGATTATTAGTCCTGCCTTAGGGGACGTGAGACTATATGATAGTTCATATGTTACATAATAATTTATTTACATTTATTAATTATTAGTCTTAAATATTTTAGGTAGTTTGACTAAATTTTTTGGAATGTTAAACATAGTAATATAGGGAAAATAATATTTATTTCAATTAAAATTACATTTTTTTTTTTTTTTTTTATTGGCCCTCAAATATGGAGCATTATTAGTTGCTCGAAAAGTTCATTTAATCTGTTAGTTGTATGATGTTTGATGGCAACGATTTCTTCATTGATGGGAAAGATGTTGATTTAATGTCATCAAATCACATTAAGTAAGGGATATACAAATAGATCAGGCATCGAATAAATGGGTTTCTTCCTGGCATAGTCTTTATTCTGGTACACGGTGTCCATTTAACTAGTTTCTTCCTATCCCATTTTGGCATACTTTTGATATGATGTTTGGTCATAACGCATTAAGGGATATACAAACAATTCAAGCATCAGATTAATGGGTTTCTTCCTTGCCGATTTTTTATTCTGATGTGAGGTGTCCATTTGATGGGTTTCTTCTTATCCCATATTTTTATTTTGCATTTTGCTTTTTCCCAGTTTTTGGTATATCTGTTGCTTTGTGCTTTTTGACTTCTTATTTTTCTTTTGGCCATGAGCCAACATTGTTGGTTTGCGGTTTAGAAGAGCTTCTTCAACGTTATGCTCAAAAGCATAAACATAGGTGAGAAGTAACAATCGCCTTCTCTGTGGAAGGATAGTGAAGGCATGCATAATAAGGTGTGATGGAATAAGTATATGCTTCGTCATTCAATGATTAACTCATGTAATGGTAAGTTTTCTTTTATAACTCGTCTAGTAGTTGAGTTTACATCAAGGTTTGAATTCTAATCGCCTATTTTTTGTTTTGGTGTACAGTTCTGAAGATTAGTTGATACCGAGAATATATGATATCTATAATGCATTTTAACTTAGCTACAATCGTTCATTTTTTTTTAGTTGGAATAGTCAATTTAAATTTTATAGTGATTTTTACCAATATACATGTGACTTGTGGTTTGTGGTTCTCACTTAAATATGCTATTGTTATCATTATGAATTGTTTTGTCTCTAACATGAAATCACCCGCCCGGTAAGCATACTTCCTTGCATACCTACCAAGGTATGACTGAGGTAGGCATACCATTACTTATGAGACCCAGTCCTGCTCTCTCCTCATTTGTTGGGTCCCTGATCCCAGCTGTCACTCCAAACATTCCCATGTCCATTGAGGTGGTGGGAGTTTTTACATTCGTATAAGCACCGAGCCGATACAGCTAGATCTGCCATCTGGTCTATATATGATGATTTTAAAACCACTTCGTTGTACCGCTCCTTCTCTGGGGGAAATCACCATGTTCCTCCTTCGCGAACAGAAACAGATAAGTAGCAACTGAAAAATCTAAGTAGAAATAGGTTTCTTTCTTTCTTTAGAGGAGCATAGGCTCGAATTTCTTTCTAGGGTAAACCCCGATAATAGACGAGTCAATACGTTTAAGAATGAGTTAGCGAGTGAAAGCACAAAACAAGGTTTCTATGCCTTTGTTCGTTATGAATCTGCACCTCGAACTGGATGATCTGCAATTGGATCTGCCAAAGCATTCATAAAGCAAGTGTTTTGGAAGCCTGTGTGCTTGCTGTATGCTCATCCATTTGTTCAACAGTTCTATGTGAAGCCTGTTTATTAGAGCTCTCCTCGACCTGCTCATGGCTAATCGATCGAGTGTATAAGTAGGTAGTTGCCGACTGTTTTTTCCCCTTCTCCCTCGTGATCGAGGCGGTCTGAATAATGACTTGACCATGGGGCCGGTGGTTATGCAGGTCAACTGGCCAATGGTAGAATACGGGAGGAAAGTGTTTTAATGGTAATAGCCAGGAGCTGGCTTTTCAAGGCTTATCATTATCTATGTCATATTACGTATATAGCTTAGAATCGTAAACCAACTAAATAGGTTATACCTTGGACGAGCAGGTGAAACACCCTATCCCTGTACTCCCGGAAAAAACTTTCAAGAGTTTCCCTTATATGTATGGATGGAACGAGGCAGGCTCAAACACTAAGCTTTAAGCTTAATAGTTCTGTGGGTTTGGTTGATTAGAAGATGAAAGGAAGAAAGTCTATTCAAAGCCTAAAGCCTATTATGGGTAATTCCATCGGGTTATGAATTAGCCTTATGAATTAGAGATAAGGTTATGAATTAGCTATAAGCCTCTTCACACAGTCCAGAGAGCAATACGAACCCCACAGCGCAGAGCCTCACGGATCTTGAGAGCACGCGACACAACCTTTTCACAAGGCTTGGAGAGTTGTTCGTAATACTCTTTAAAGATCGTCGTAGGAAGCTTGCAGAGGGTGCAGAGCATACTTCGCTCGAAAGAATGAGGAAGCAAAGAACGCAGAAGAAGAAACTCTAAAGAAACCTGCACAATTTTTTTTTTCAAGAGTCGTCAAAGATTGACGAAGAAGAGTTGCAGAACGGAAGCTCACTTAAAGAACTCGAAGAAAATGTTCCAAATTGTTAAAGATTCATGCGAAAGGCAGAATCATTTAAAGATTTCAAGAAATCGCTCAAATCTGTCAAAGATTGTAGCAGATAACGAAAAATTCATGTATTTCTTTCAAATCTTTGAAAGATTCATGAATCTTTCTTCCACAGGTGAAAAGAACAGCCACTGGGGCCGTAAGATTCATCCTGTGAACGAATCCAGAGCGGGAAACCAGTCCAGAAGGGATGAGGAGAGCACGGAATAGGCAAAAGCATTTCAGCCATCAGATCTTGCGCAGAGGCCCGATAGCCGTTGGATCAGCGATAAAGTGCATGACGTTTAACCCTCTATAACACATATGCATATGAATTCGGAAGGTATGTGTGCATATGCTATGCATCCAAATGTCCTTAGATGAGCTACATTTAGCTTTGTCCCACTCCATGCTTCTTGGGGAACTTTCATCTGTAGACTGGTGGTTGGTGATATGTTCAAAAGATAAACTGAGCATGCTACTGCTTTAGCCCAAAAAGTATTTGACAAACATTTCTCTTTGAGAAGTGTTCTTGCCATATTCATGATGGTCTGATTTTTTCTTTTAGCCACTCCATTCTGCTATGGAGTATACCTTGTTGTTGCTTGCATGATGATGCCTTGAGATTTGCATAAATTTGCAAATTCTCTAGAGTTGTATTCTCCTCCTCCATCTGACCTAAGTACTTTGAGAAATTTTCCACTCTGTTTTTCATCTTCTGCTCTGAATTCTTTGAATTTTGTAAATGTTTCAGACTTGTGTCTGAGAAAATAGATCCATATTTTCCTGCTGAAATCATCAATAAACGTTAGAAAGTAAAAACT
>ML783480.1:1319680-1334108 GCA_009831015.1 Picea engelmannii | reverse complement strand
TTCCTTGAACTTTGACTAAATGATCATTTCCAAGTGTAATATCAGATGAGATTGAAGAATCAAGGCATGAAAGTAATTCTTTGTTACCTGTCATGTGATTGCTGCATCCACTGTCCAACAACCAGAGATCTTTAGGTTGTTGTGCAGTTTTGTGGCATGAGAGAAACATACCTCTTGAGGTGTCTCCCATATGATTTGACACATGTGCTCTGCCTGAGAGATGATCTGCCTGCTTCTTCCTGCATTCAGATTTATAGTGCCCATACTTTTTGCAGTAATAGAATTGTATGCTAGTTTTGTCATTAGATATTCTCCCTCTGCCTCTTTGAGGCTGGAAATTTTGATATTGATTTTGTGTATGTTTCCTTTGACCTTGGAAATTTGGATTCTGAGATTGTTGTATGTTACCTCCACTGTAGTGAGGATTACTTTGATTGTTCCCTCTTCCTCTACTTCTTCCTCTGCCTTTCCCTCTTCTGAATGAGAATTGAGTTTGGAAGGCATTGGAGATTGACTCATCTGTGAAATGTAGTCTGGTCTCATGTGTCACCAGAGAACCAATTAACTCATCTGTTGAAAATCTTGATAGATCCTTGGATTCAAGGATTGTTGTTACAACCATTTCAAATTTCTTGGGTAGACTTCTGAGAATTTTCTCAACAATTCATTGATTAGTGATGGTTTCACCAATCAGTTTGATCTGGTTCACGATTCCCATGACTCTAGTCATGAACTGATCCACTGTTTCAGACTCTGTCATCCTGAGAGTCTCGAATTGTGTCCACAAGGTCTGCAGTTTAACTATTTTGACCCTGTCATTTCCTTGATAGGAAGATTTGAGGATGTCCCAGGCCTGTTTGGAAGTACCAGCGCCTGTGATTTTTGAGAAAATCGAATCATCCACAGAGTTCTGAATCCAGAACTTCACTTTGTTTTCTTTGGTCCTCAGAGTTGTCTGAGAAATTCTCTGCGCATTTGTCATGGCAGTGAGGGCGACTGGATCTGGTTCCAGATATCCAAGATCCACTGGTTCCCAGCACTCTTGTGCTTGCAAGAACGACCTCATTCGAAGAGACCAAAATTCATAATTCTTACCAAGAAGAATCAGACCCTGAGTTGGGCCTAGATTGCTAGACGACACCATGATTTTTGAATTTAAAATTTTTTTTTGCAGATGTACAGAGGAAAATTTTATATTTACCTCCGATCGGTGAATCACCGATTTGCCAATGGCCGATGGGAGCTTATCGGGCTTGAATTGGCCCTTGGTCTCCTTGCAATGTGACCACACGCCTTGTGATAAAGTGTTACGGGATTTTTCCCGTTTTTACCTTTCAATATGCCGAAGTGCAAAAATTCGCCTTTGGACTTTTCAACGGTCCAGATCTGCTGATGATCGAACGGTCCAGATCTTATCGGGATATCGCGAATTGGGATTTCGCGAGTTCCTATGTCGAGATTTTCTTACTCCTCGATTCCCCGATTTCTGATTTTTCGATGGCGCTGTCTTGTCGGGACATTTCCCGATGGCTCCGAACTGTGACACGCGTCCTCCTATGATGGACGGACCTGATCTCTTCTTGCGAAGTCGAAACTTCAAATGCATCGGACGTCTCGTCGTTAGGATCCGCGATTTTCCGAATCCCGGAATGTCGAGGAACTCTTCTTTCGGGAAATTTTCAGAAAAGCCTTGATCTTTGCCACGCGTCCTCAACAGATGGACGACTTAGATCTGCGTCTGGGAATTCACCGTGGAGGACGTGACCTGGGACCCATGATGGAGTTTACCTCCTGTCGGGATTTCAGAGTTCGGAGTTTTGAAGTGCTTGAGTTTCTTGTCCTCAAGAATCGCGAAACGTCGAATCCCGATATGTCGATGGCCCTTTCCTTGGCAGAACTTTTCCCGAGTCCCCGGATTTACGCCACGTGTCCGGGAGTGATCGACGGTCCTGATTCCTCCTCGAGATATCACGACTTGTGATGCTCTGAATTGATTTCACCTTGAAACTCCGAATGCCGATACGCTGACGGCACCCTCGATGACTGCCACGTGTCCAGGAGATATGGACGGTTGAGATCTGATCAGGATTTCTCGTATCGCGATTTCGCGAGTTGCGATGCAAGTTTCTTTGACAAATTGAAACCCCGAATGCCGAAATGCCGACGATGCGTTGAGCCGCTGCCACCTGTCCTCTGAGATGGACGACTTACAAGTCTTCTCGGGATTTCGCGATATCGCATATCAGAGTTTTTGGAGAGCAGTTTCCTTTGCTCGTCCAACTCCCGATTCCCGATTTAGAGATGGAATAGGATCTCGCCACGTGGCTCTTGATGGACGGTGAAGATGACGTCGGGATTTCTCAAGCCAAAAATACTCCTGTGCGTTCTAGAGGGTTAAACGTCGTGCACTTTATCATTGATCCAACGACTGTCGAGCCTCTGCGCAAGATCTGACGGCTGAAATGATTTTGCCTGTTCCGCGCTCTCCTCGTCCCTTCTGGACTGGTTTCCCCCTCTAGATTGGTTCGCAGGACGAATCTTACGGCCTCAGTGGCCGTTCTTTTCACCTGTGGAAGAAAGATTCATGAATCTTTCAAAGATTTGAAAGAAATACATGAATTCTTCGTTATCTGCTATAATCTTTGACAGATTTGAGAGATTTCTTGAAATCTTTAAACGATTCTGCCTTTCGCATGAATCTTTAAAAATTTGGAACGTTTTCTTCGAGTTCTTTAAGCGAGATTCCGTTCTGCAACTCTTCTTCGTCAATCTTTGACGATTCTTGAAAAAAAAAATTGTGCAGGTTTCTTTAGAGTTTCTTCTTCTGCATTCTCTGCTTCCTTGTTCTTTCGAGCGAATTACACTCCGCACCCTCTGCAATCTTCCTACGAAGATCTTTAAAGAGTATTACGAACGACTCTCCAAGCCTTGTGAAAAGGCTGTGTCGCGTGCTCTCAAGATCCGTGAGGCTCTGCGCTGTGGGGTTCGTGTTGCTCTCCGGACTGTGTGAAGAGGCTTACACCTAAAGCTCTGATACCATGATAAATTGTGAAGCAAAGGGAAATGCAAAGAGAAGAGAACAGTATATTGAAAATGTATGAAGAAGTACAGAACGTACAGAACTTAGTTACAATGAAAGATGGTTGAGCTATATATGCTCAAGCAAGACAAAAATAGAAAGTACAACTGTCCAGGACAACTGGTTGTGTACAGTCATACTGTTGAGGGTACAATATATTTAACATAGGGTGGCACCATGCATTGAACGTTGGTTTCCATTCCATCATCATGACCCGAGAAGTCCATTTAATTTTCCTGACGATAGGGATGCACGTCGGATTACTTTTCTTCTCCATGGCTCATTTTTTATTCTGGCATGAGGTGTCTATTTAATGGGTTTTTTCATGGAAGTTTGCATTTTTCTTGTTCTTGGTTTCTGGTTTGTCTACTACTTCATGGTTTTCATCTTCTTATTTTGGTTTTCTCTAGGTTGTATTTTATAACCCATCGAAAAAATGTGATATTTATAACGCATTTTAATCTACCTCCAATAATATTTTTAGGTATAATTGCTTTGAAATTAAATTGTATGGGTGCACATGCATTTTTAAGGATTGAATAGCAATATTGAATATCAAGAACATATATTCTTATCTTTAAAATAACGAGTGAATAAACCAACTTGGAATAGATGAAATTTTTTATCATAATTACGTCGAAAGGCGTACACTTATTGATAATGAGTACAATTAATCACCTTTTAATATAAAATTATAATCTGATGGCTAACAATTGAAGATGCTGGCATATTTTTAGTTGTCCTCCCAAACCAATGAATGTGATTTCCTCTTCATAACTTCCTTATATTTTTTAATGCATCCGTTAACCTGTTTACCTTTTAACATTTACCTAATCATATTAAGAAATTATTGTAGCACTATATGATTGCCACGTTTAAATGATTAAACTTTAGATTTAGCACGATGGTTGTGCTGGCTGTAAATGCTCATTTTCTGGTTGTGCGTTTCATTTTGTGGTTGTGCGTTTCATTTTCTGCCCACCCCTTTCGGCGTTCATCAACCACCGTTTTAAGTGGTTGTGCTAGTAAATAGATTTCACTACTTTTTCACGAAGAAATAAATTATCATCATCATAGTTGTGGAGTTAAGATATCATTGTTGATTCGATAAATTATCGTAATTTTGCATGGAGTTTCATTATTGCAACAACCAAATATTCACTCTTTTGGCATTTTATTTTAGCTTCACCCAAGCTCGAGGAGGAATAAATAACTTCTAGATGGCGCAGGGTTGAGGGTTTGTGCTGCTCTAAGCAAATGATGACATATAGATTTACGGTATTGGTAAATGCATAAAAAAATCTAATAAATTCTTTAAATAAATTAAATAAGTTAAATTAAATAAATATAGTGAAATCTATCATTAAATGTATAAAGACCTAAAATTTATGGATTTTGTTTTTAAAAACAAAAAAAAAATATGTTTTAGACTTTGTTTTACTTCTTTCCTAACTAGTTAATTATTAGTTAACAACAATCACTCAATCCTCTTGTACATAAAACTGAAAGCAAGGAAAGCTTTGTTAGCTAAATCAAATTGGAAGTAAATGACATATTGCTATATACCAACTGTTTATTTATTCCTCTATTTTAAAATTAAAAACACATGATTTAGGGTTATACGAATTTTTGTCTCGCAACCTCTGATTAACGATATTTTATATAATGGTTATTTTTTCCAATAAATAAATGGAGTTTCTCATGAATGAAGAATCCGTTCTTTTAAAAAAAAAAAAAACTCGCCCCTTTTGGTATTTTTTCTTCAAATTTCATTTTCTTACATACATTTATATAGCATTATCAATTAAATTTGTATTTTCTTTATATTTATAGTATTATGAATTAAATTTTTAAAATCTTACTTAAGGAATAATTAAACTTTCAGTTTTATTTTAGGAAAAAAAATAATCTTGCCCTTGATATTTTTTTGGTTTAAAGTTCACTTTATTGCATACATTTATAATATTATCAATTAAATTTTCATTTCTTTTATATTTATATTTATAATATTGTAATTTGAATTTATAAAATCTTAATTCAAGAAATAATTAAACTTTCTCTAAACTTTACAAAACTTTTAAATAATTGTTATTATTATTTCAAATTGATTACCAAATTTCAAATTTATTGTTTGTCAAAATCCTACATTTACCAATCTAAATAAAAAACCTTAAAATTTGATAAAAATCTTAATGTTTCATTGTGAAAATGGTTATATAGTGAGACACTCTTGAAAGCCTATTACTTGATTAGCTTGACTTCAAACCTAGTATCCATTGGCTGGAATTCATCATTAAGATGGTTTTCTAACCTTTATTTTATTTTATTAATGGTCTTTTTTTCTTCTTTTTAGATAATAATTAATTTCAATTTATTTATTAGTTTCAAACTTTTATTTTATTTTATTAATGGTTTTCTTTTTCAATAATAATTAATTTATTTTTATTAATTATTAGTCTTTCCCTAGGCTAGACTATACGATTGTTCATATGTTTAGTTCAACATTGTAGTTTGACTAAAAATGTTCATATGTTAAACATAGTAATATGGGGAAAATAATATTTAAATTTCAATTAAAAATTACATTTTTTTTGAATTTTATTGGCCCTGAACTTTGGGGCATTATTGGCCATGTGGCGGCCTATATTGAAGATTGGTGTCCGATTGGTGGTCACGGCCCCAAAAGTCCATTTAATTTGTCAGTTGTATGATGTTTGATGACAACCATTTATTCATCCATGGGCAAGATGTCGATTTAATGTCATCAAATCACATCAAGTAAGGGATATACAAAGAGATCGAGCATCAGAATAATGGGTTTCTTCCCGGTAGGGCCTTTATTCTGGCACGAGGTGTCCATTTAATGAGTTTCTTCATGTCCCATTATGGCACCCTTCCCATATGATGTTTGGTAATATCCCATTAAGTAAGGGATATACAAACAGATTGGGCATCAAATTAATGGGTTTCTTCGTGGACGATTTTTTATTCTGGTGTGAGGTGTCCATTTGATGGGTTTTTTCTTGTCTCGTATTTTTATTCTACATTTTGTTTGTTCCTGGTTTTTTGTACGTCTATTGATTTGTGTTTTTTGGCTTCATATTTTTCTTTTCGCTGTGATCCATCGTTGTTGCTTCACATTTTGGAAGAGATTCTTCAACGTTATGCTAGAAGCATCGACATAGGTGAGAAGTAACAATAACCTTCTTTGTGGAAGGATAGTCAAGGCATGCAAAATAAGGTATGATGGAATAAGTCTATGATTTTTTGTTCAATTATTAACTCATGTAATAGTAAGTTGTCTTTTATAACCCATCGTGGAGCTAATTTTATATTAGGGTTTGAATTCTAATCTTTTTTCATTTGTTATGGTGTAGCTCTAAAGATTAACTGATACTGGGAATATGTGATATCTATAATGCATTTTAATTTAGCTAGACTCAATGATTTTTTTCTATTCAAGGAATAACCAATTTAATGTTTAGAGTGATTTTTACCAATATACACGTGACTCGTGGTTCTCTCACTTAAATATGTTATTATTACCATTCTACATTGCTTTGTCTCTAACATGAAATCACCATCAACAGGTCCATTCTCTATTTTAAAACCCTCTAGCAATTTGATTAATTCTTGTTGCAGTGTTTCCAATTCGAAACAATATACCCATTGGTTCATTCTCTTACCGTGTTTTTGACAGTTATCAACATGGAGTTCAGCGTCGATGCCATGTAGACTAGTGTATTTTAAGGATTTGATAGAAAATTTGTATCGTTGGGATAACACATGGATGGGTAGCATAAGATAGACAATAACACTAGTGACCCTTGTTGTCACATGCCACAGTGAGGAAAGACGCATGGGTGTCATTGCAATCTCGATGTTTTTGTTGTCCTCCCAATAAGTCTAACTCTCACCGTAGAGTGGCACCATGCATTGAAGGTTGGTGTCCATTCTATCGTCATGGCTCGAGAAGGCCATTTAATTTTCATGGTGTTAGGGATGGACATCAGATTAATTTGTTTCTTCGTTGACCATTTTTTTATTCTGGCATGAGGTGTCTATTTAATGGGTTTCTTTCTGGAAGTTTGTTTTGGACACACCTACCACACTTAGAGGGGGGGTGAATGAGTGTGGGGCTCTTTTTCCCAAAACTTCCCTCTTACACATAACTCCTTAGTTAACATTCAACATTTACTCATTACCCATTGATTTCATTTATATCCAGTTAGATGTGAACATATATCAACAACATATATCAGAAATATATCATCAACAAGTCATCACCACAAGGAACACAAAAAACACAAGATGTATGTACAATTTTCTTTTTATTATGGACAACAATCTGGGGGGTTTTCAACAACAACTGAATAGAGTGCAACTCTACAAGACCACCAAATCTATATGCAAGACTCAACTTACATTCTCAGTATCAACTAAGATGAGGCAACAATCCTCAACATATATCAATCTGTCAATAGGTATGCAACCTGTCAGTAGTGCAGCCCGCATGTGTATGCACCCTGGCTCACTACAACCCATGTATGCACGCGGCCAGTGTATACAATAACCTGCGTATACCTTCTGAGCTTCTTAGGGTTTTTCCTTCAAGACCAACTTAGGTCATCTGCAACCAATTTATCTTTCATTTTTGTGTGTTATTGTCCATACTGACCACCAGCGAGTCACATCCAAGCTCTCCAATAACTTATTCATGCTCCACAACCAATCAATATGAATGTTGACTCAATCATGTATAAGAAAATAGTATACCATAGTAATCATGTCACCACTGAATCACAAGAGTATTGTTCACTCCATCAACCAGCATACAACAAACATACCAAGAATTCCCTAAGCATTCACAACAAAACAAACAATACTATCCATCAAGATAATAATGCAACCATACCAGTGTCTCAGTTATATATCTGAGCCAATAGAATGCAGATCATGAAACTGCCACAGTCTTCAACAACCAGTCATCATCTCAAACACAAGTCTTCATGATTTTATCCACTGTACGCTCCATGTCCTCATACAACCCACGTATGTACGCACCCTGGCCTATTACAACTCGTGTACACTTGAGAAACTAGGGTTCTTGAAACTCTGAGACTTTTGTCGTCAAGATCTCTAACATTGTCGACACTTTGATGTGTCCATGAGATCTTCCTCATGCTCTCTTTCTCGGAATAGATCTTCAATCATGCTCAAGAGATTGAACATAACATAACTCCTCCCAGTTAGATAGTTATGACCATGTGAAGTTGGATAACCCTCATGAGTCATCTAGAAGCCCCAAAAGGTCAAAGTAGTCAAAGTGGTTTAAGAGATTTTAGAAGGTAATTTAAATAATAAAGTGAAGTGATGAGTGTACTATAAGTCAAAGTGAATACAAAAGAAATTATTTAAATAATAAAGTTAATAGAGAAATTAGAATTGGTTTAACCCTAAAATAAGGAAAGCGGGTTAAGATGGTTAAAAGGTAACCCCTTGCGGAAGCTACATGAAAGTATAAATAAGAGGAAAGACAGTATCATTTTAGTCACACTTGAGCATATTGAATATCTACAGGTTACTGAGGTAACCAAAGGATATCTAATTCGAATTTCAAAGGGAAGGTGAAGTAAAGAAGGCCGAAATTCAAGGGAGGATAAATTTTTTGATGATGTTTTCTAAGGTATGTTATTTAGAGGTCATCTCACCATTTTGGCAATAATGTTTTTTCTAGAATGATTCTGACCGTGAAATTGGGAGGTCTTTGAGGAAACATATCCAAGTAGTTGTGGTACAAATTTTAGCTTGTGGGTCATTGTATTTTTGAAGTTACACCATGTGGGAAATATGGTTTGTGGCTAGTCCTGAAACTAGTCTAAAACAGATGTTTCAGGTAAAAACATCATAACTTATTCATAATAGATCCAAATTTAGTAAGACCAAATGCATTGGTTAGAGTACAGTCTTTCATATTCTGTGCACAATTTTCAGATCCATACATCAAAATTTCTGTGAGGGGCACACTCTACAAGTTCTCTCTCTAGAATAAGCCAAAATTCAACAAGCTATGCCATTTTTTCTATAACTCATTTTTTGAGAGGTTTCAAGTAGTGAAATATGGAGGAATTGAATAAAAGACATTGAATAACATTGTGTACAGTTTTCAAATCTTTATTCATTACAAGTACATAGTTATGATTATTGCCAGTTAGGGTTTTTGACTAATCCAAAATTAGTCATGTGGGACTAAAGTAAAGTTTGATGAAAATGATAGTCTATTGTTGTTAAAGTTAAGGAAGGTTTGAAGGTATGTGATCTTATACATCAGGTATACTACAGAGTTACAAATCATATTTGGATGATGAAATTGATGAGGTATTTTGGTTGAGGTACATGTTGGGTACATGGTTGAGACAAGTAGTTGATGAGTTCGCACATACATGAGGTGTATAGTTGATGATATTGGTACATATTGATGAGTAGTTGATACCTGGTTGTTACATACTTGGTACATGGTTGGAGGCACTTGTTAGTAGTATTTTTGACACATGGTTTATGGATGATGTAACATACTTGTATTGGTATATTATTAGAAGCACATATTGATCTTGGTGATGATTATGAGTTGTTGTATTATGCTTGGTTGATGCACATATTTGAGAGTTGTCTTGGTGATTGATATTGGTGAGTAGATCTGATTTGGTTGATAATGTTGATGAGATTGTTTGTTGTGATATGTTGTTTGGACAGGTTGTTGTGACATGTTATTTGTATAGGTTTGGTGCATGGTTGATGCACTTGTTCATGGTACAGGTGGAGGTACAGGTTGGTGCATGGTTGATGCACTTGTTTATGGTACAGGTGGTTGCATGGTTGATGCACCTATTTATGGTACATGTTGATTATAGGTTGAGGTACAAGTTGATGCATGGTTGATGCATGGTACAGGTTATTGGTACAGGTTGTTTGGTACAGGTTGTTTGGTGTAGGTTGATTGGTATAGGTTATTGGTACAGATTGTTTGGTGCATGGTTGATTCACTTGTTCATGGTACAGGTTGAGGTACAGGTTGGTGCATGGTTGATTCACTTGTTTATGGTATATGTTTTTTCATGGTTGATGCACTTGTTTATGGTACATGTTGATTGCAGGTTGAGGTACAGGTTGATGCATGGTTGATGTATGGTTCAGGTTATTGGTACACGTTGTTTGGTGCAGGTTGATTGGTACAGGTTTACAACAATATATCTCACAGTGATAGTGTGACAGTGGTTCCATCATTCTACTTATACGTCAGGGAGTTTGGATGGGGCAAGGACATGTGGTTGTAGCCACCTTCCAGTTTTAGTCAAAGAATATAGGGGGTTGTAGCCTCCTTCTGGTTGTAGCCAGAGAATTGGGTAGTTGGAGCTTCCCTAAGGTTATAGCTTGTGAAACTAGGGGGTTGGAGCCTCCTTCCATTTGCAGCCAGAAAACAAAGGAAGTTGGTGCTTCCAATGAATGTAATTCTTAAAGACATATAAGAAAAAACATTATGTGGTTTTCTCCCTCTTTAGGTTTCCACGTAAAAAATTGGTGTATTGTGTATGTGTATGATTGTTCATTTGTTCATTGTTTATTTACTCTGCAACTATTGGATGATAATGTTACATTGATATAACACTTGCATTTTATGGTGAAAAATGATTAAATTTCTCTATTACTGATTCACCCCCCCTCTCAGTAATCTAACAACAAAACCTTAAAATTTGTTTCAACTCCTTATATGCGTGATTTTTTCTCTTCCTCATTTTCTAGATTCTAAACCCTCTATTGTAATGTACCTCAAAATTTACATTAAAAAAAATAAAAATTAATTGGGTACTTTGAGTTGATTCTATGTCTTTAAAACTTTCAGTCATTCGTCAACCATAATGTACATCAGTCTTATTGTCTTTTACTTATGTATCCTATTTTAACATATGATCGCCTCTTCCTATTTCAGTATTGAGTTATATACGAACACAGGTACATAGCTAGGGATATATTGTTTCATTGCAACTTGGTATTATCCACCGTTTTCATTTCCAAAACCCACTTTATGATATGGAGATGTAACTACTTAGAACCACTATCATATTAATGCAATGGTCGTAGATGCAAGGCCTTATAACATTTGTTCTGATATATATATTATTATAGGGTCTACAAGAAGAGGTTAACATTATTCATAATACTTTTAAATAGATACTGTTTGGGTATAAAATCAAACACTGATTTTCACCATGAAATAAAGCGCGAGAGGTTAAACTTGGTAAGGTTAGGTTACCATTGTTCAACTAGGAAATTTCCAGTACTCAACAATATTAGGCTATCCACTTTGGATGGTTAATGCGATGGTGGTTAGGTTCAACACATAACCAGTATAGTAAGATGAAAAAGTAATCCTACGTAGGCTACCTGGTGTACCTTGTCACTAATATTCTAAGCAACTAATAGAGCTCGAAACCATCTTGCCTTAAAGGCCTGTCTGCAACATTTAAGGTGATCTGAGATGAGTCTATTTGGTTCAGTACTCGGCCTGCATGCCCCAATGCAATGTCGACAACTTACCATATTCACATTGCCCAAGTACGAATACCCCATCCCCATTACTCCATACGAAAGGTTATTCCAGCGCTTTCACTTTCATTCTAGTTTTGGTTTGGTGAAGGCGAAAGAAACGTTTCAGACCATTTTTCGTTTGGATTTAGCATTGTGGTCATGAGTTTGTGATTCGGCCCCTGTGCTAGATGGGAGGAAAACTTTGAAGGAACTTCTCGACGAGCAGCTCTGTGTGGGGAAAGTTTGCCCTTGACTATTCTTCTATTTATACATTCAGATCTTTTTGTCTCGTCAAGTAGGTCTCTGCATGCTCCTATTCCTGGTCAGTTCCTCAGTAGCATTCTCATTTTACTTCGAGGTTACTGTAAAGAGGGGTAGATGGTACTCTACCAAGTTTTAGGTCTTTTCGCAGTTTATCCCCTTTCTCTGTACTAGCCTTCCTATCGCGACCGAGCGATTCTCCTCTTATGGAGGAACTTGTCACGGTGTATACTATAAATGTGCATTCGGTATATTCTATTTTTTATTGAACTTTTGTTATTGGGCCTAGTTTCCTTCGTTGGTTAGTCTCCTAAACGACAGAGTGTCATGATCGGGTTTCCCTTACTTGTGTGCGTAATAGACCTTTCGTCACAGTGTTGATCTTGAAAATTTATGTGTTTAATTAATGTGTTCGCTAGCATTATTATATTGATTATAAGTGACGTTCTAATGGCCGGAGGCGTTTTAATCATTTCTGTTTATGTTTGAAATGTCACATTGGTTTTATATTTACCATTACTTAGTGCTTGTTATACGCATATCATTTCCTGTAATGTTTCTTTGGATTAAATACTGGTATTCATCGCTAATGATGGGCCCCTTTGATGTGCGAGGGTACCCATCAGGGGGACACAAACTCCTCTTCCCTTTTCAGTCTGGGAGGCACATGGTTTAGTGCGATGGCGAAGGTTATGAAACCCTCCACTAGAGTTAAGTAATTCACCGACCCCTTTCTAATTACGTTTTTGTTCCTTAATTTAATCATATTATTCATGTTGGATATATTTTAATGTTTCACATTACTTTGTACAGGTGTGGTCACGCCGAAGAGTGGAAAGGCCCTCTTCACTCCTTCAAGAGGTATTTGGGTTCCAAAAACAGTGCCCTTCCATCTAAGTCATTTTGAGTTTACATGCACCGATGGTCAAGGCTATGTCCCATCCCTAATACTTTGAAGACTTTTAGTTCCAAGTTCTGTATTAGTTGATACAGGGTACGCCCTGATTTGTATAAATATTTTGGTACATATAAAAACATGCCAAGCTTGCGCCTGGTTGGATTTGTGATATCTAGATAGTCGTTCCATTTAAGTAATTTGATCATTATGTATTGAGTTTATTTTGTTGTGGATACGGGTTCTAATCTGTCACTTTCTATGTTTAACATTCTTCTCTATATTTCTGAAAATGGTTTGACATTATAGATTCAAATTCTTTTCCTGAGTTATTCTAGTTATTTTTCCAGAATTGATCTCATTGTTTATTACACAGTCCCTCCCCAAAATGATTCAGCCATGCAAAGTAGTATACCTAAAACTAGCATAGTAACAAGTGTGCCTAAGGGTTTTCTTTCTCCACTGGGATTGTGCGATGACTTCCAGATTTTGTTTATGCATCGTATACTTATATTCTGGTATAAAATTAGTTTTGGTAGGAGTTTGAACCTGAGTCTTATTCAACGCATTCGAAGTTTGACTCATCAATCCAGTTGCATAAAATATTTCGTGGAAGAACCTATGCCTGTGGAATTCCAACCAGATTTTGGGGTTTTTAATATATAATGGTTAGAAATAATACAGGAAAATATATTTGTTCGATTGAGATTGTAATAGATCGAGACTTCCAGGATTCATGTTTGTTTCTTTTTAGGTGCTTACTTTACTCCTTTATACCCGCAACCCTGTCTTTCCCTAATTAAACATAAAACACCGTGGCTACACTATGAAAAACTACTATTTACCTTTTGTTTTCTACTACAACTATTAATCAATCCTTTTATCAGTCTACTCACCGGAATAAATAGCATTGTTACTACGACAAAAAAATTTGGTTATACTGTAGGTGCGCCTTTGATTAACAGAGTCATCTCTAAATTACTATCATAACCATACCGATTTACATACACTCAAATCTTTCTGTAATGGGGTATGTGGAGTTTGCGGAATTATTTTCCTACTTATATGTTTATATATCTACCTAGTTCTTCCGGATTCTGTTGTAGTTAGTTTACTCCAGCGTCATTGTTCCACCGATACAGAATGCCCATTATAATATATATATATATATATATATATATATATATATATATATATGTTCATAAAAATACCTATACAGGTTTACATGCATATCGAATAATACCTCAGTGATATAGGGTGTATTTACTTTGAATTTGAATTGTATATTCACTAGAGGGGGTTCACTGTATACTATAATCATCTACAAGAAATATAATTCGCCATAGACATTGGCACGCATGACTTCAATCACGTTATGAAAACAATTTTATTTTCCTTTTTACTCAACAAAAATTAATTAAGAAGATAGATGTAGTCTATGGTCCATTGTATTATGAGATTAGTAACTTCTACATAACTCGTCTTACTGGTTAATACATTCAATGACCTTAATAATTACTCAACATCACGTCTAAATAAATAAGTCCATTTCTAGCTAACGACTAGGAAGTAAAGGATAGATCTTCCCACCACAACATTCAACCAGA
>ML783480.1:1284471-1315910 GCA_009831015.1 Picea engelmannii | reverse complement strand
TGGAGTTCAGCGTCGATGCCATGTAGACTAGTGTATTTTAAGGATTTGATAGAAAATTTGTATCGTTGGGATAACACATGGATGGGTAGCATAAGATAGACAATAACACTAGTGACCCTTGTTGTCACATGCCACAGTGAGGAAAGACGCATGGGTGTCATTGCAATCTCGATGTTTTTGTTGTCCTCCCAATAAGTCTAACTCTCACCGTAGAGTGGCACCATGCATTGAAGGTTGGTGTCCATTCTATCGTCATGGCTCGAGAAGGCCATTTAATTTTCATGGTGTTAGGGATGGACATCAGATTAATTTGTTTCTTCGTTGACCATTTTTTTATTCTGGCATGAGGTGTCTATTTAATGGGTTTCTTTCTGGAAGTTTGTTTTGGACACACCTACCACACTTAGAGGGGGGGTGAATGAGTGTGGGGCTCTTTTTCCCAAAACTTCCCTCTTACACATAACTCCTTAGTTAACATTCAACATTTACTCATTACCCATTGATTTCATTTATATCCAGTTAGATGTGAACATATATCAACAACATATATCAGAAATATATCATCAACAAGTCATCACCACAAGGAACACAAAAAACACAAGATGTATGTACAATTTTCTTTTTATTATGGACAACAATCTGGGGGGTTTTCAACAACAACTGAATAGAGTGCAACTCTACAAGACCACCAAATCTATATGCAAGACTCAACTTACATTCTCAGTATCAACTAAGATGAGGCAACAATCCTCAACATATATCAATCTGTCAATAGGTATGCAACCTGTCAGTAGTGCAGCCCGCATGTGTATGCACCCTGGCTCACTACAACCCATGTATGCACGCGGCCAGTGTATACAATAACCTGCGTATACCTTCTGAGCTTCTTAGGGTTTTTCCTTCAAGACCAACTTAGGTCATCTGCAACCAATTTATCTTTCATTTTTGTGTGTTATTGTCCATACTGACCACCAGCGAGTCACATCCAAGCTCTCCAATAACTTATTCATGCTCCACAACCAATCAATATGAATGTTGACTCAATCATGTATAAGAAAATAGTATACCATAGTAATCATGTCACCACTGAATCACAAGAGTATTGTTCACTCCATCAACCAGCATACAACAAACATACCAAGAATTCCCTAAGCATTCACAACAAAACAAACAATACTATCCATCAAGATAATAATGCAACCATACCAGTGTCTCAGTTATATATCTGAGCCAATAGAATGCAGATCATGAAACTGCCACAGTCTTCAACAACCAGTCATCATCTCAAACACAAGTCTTCATGATTTTATCCACTGTACGCTCCATGTCCTCATACAACCCACGTATGTACGCACCCTGGCCTATTACAACTCGTGTACACTTGAGAAACTAGGGTTCTTGAAACTCTGAGACTTTTGTCGTCAAGATCTCTAACATTGTCGACACTTTGATGTGTCCATGAGATCTTCCTCATGCTCTCTTTCTCGGAATAGATCTTCAATCATGCTCAAGAGATTGAACATAACATAACTCCTCCCAGTTAGATAGTTATGACCATGTGAAGTTGGATAACCCTCATGAGTCATCTAGAAGCCCCAAAAGGTCAAAGTAGTCAAAGTGGTTTAAGAGATTTTAGAAGGTAATTTAAATAATAAAGTGAAGTGATGAGTGTACTATAAGTCAAAGTGAATACAAAAGAAATTATTTAAATAATAAAGTTAATAGAGAAATTAGAATTGGTTTAACCCTAAAATAAGGAAAGCGGGTTAAGATGGTTAAAAGGTAACCCCTTGCGGAAGCTACATGAAAGTATAAATAAGAGGAAAGACAGTATCATTTTAGTCACACTTGAGCATATTGAATATCTACAGGTTACTGAGGTAACCAAAGGATATCTAATTCGAATTTCAAAGGGAAGGTGAAGTAAAGAAGGCCGAAATTCAAGGGAGGATAAATTTTTTGATGATGTTTTCTAAGGTATGTTATTTAGAGGTCATCTCACCATTTTGGCAATAATGTTTTTTCTAGAATGATTCTGACCGTGAAATTGGGAGGTCTTTGAGGAAACATATCCAAGTAGTTGTGGTACAAATTTTAGCTTGTGGGTCATTGTATTTTTGAAGTTACACCATGTGGGAAATATGGTTTGTGGCTAGTCCTGAAACTAGTCTAAAACAGATGTTTCAGGTAAAAACATCATAACTTATTCATAATAGATCCAAATTTAGTAAGACCAAATGCATTGGTTAGAGTACAGTCTTTCATATTCTGTGCACAATTTTCAGATCCATACATCAAAATTTCTGTGAGGGGCACACTCTACAAGTTCTCTCTCTAGAATAAGCCAAAATTCAACAAGCTATGCCATTTTTTCTATAACTCATTTTTTGAGAGGTTTCAAGTAGTGAAATATGGAGGAATTGAATAAAAGACATTGAATAACATTGTGTACAGTTTTCAAATCTTTATTCATTACAAGTACATAGTTATGATTATTGCCAGTTAGGGTTTTTGACTAATCCAAAATTAGTCATGTGGGACTAAAGTAAAGTTTGATGAAAATGATAGTCTATTGTTGTTAAAGTTAAGGAAGGTTTGAAGGTATGTGATCTTATACATCAGGTATACTACAGAGTTACAAATCATATTTGGATGATGAAATTGATGAGGTATTTTGGTTGAGGTACATGTTGGGTACATGGTTGAGACAAGTAGTTGATGAGTTCGCACATACATGAGGTGTATAGTTGATGATATTGGTACATATTGATGAGTAGTTGATACCTGGTTGTTACATACTTGGTACATGGTTGGAGGCACTTGTTAGTAGTATTTTTGACACATGGTTTATGGATGATGTAACATACTTGTATTGGTATATTATTAGAAGCACATATTGATCTTGGTGATGATTATGAGTTGTTGTATTATGCTTGGTTGATGCACATATTTGAGAGTTGTCTTGGTGATTGATATTGGTGAGTAGATCTGATTTGGTTGATAATGTTGATGAGATTGTTTGTTGTGATATGTTGTTTGGACAGGTTGTTGTGACATGTTATTTGTATAGGTTTGGTGCATGGTTGATGCACTTGTTCATGGTACAGGTGGAGGTACAGGTTGGTGCATGGTTGATGCACTTGTTTATGGTACAGGTGGTTGCATGGTTGATGCACCTATTTATGGTACATGTTGATTATAGGTTGAGGTACAAGTTGATGCATGGTTGATGCATGGTACAGGTTATTGGTACAGGTTGTTTGGTACAGGTTGTTTGGTGTAGGTTGATTGGTATAGGTTATTGGTACAGATTGTTTGGTGCATGGTTGATTCACTTGTTCATGGTACAGGTTGAGGTACAGGTTGGTGCATGGTTGATTCACTTGTTTATGGTATATGTTTTTTCATGGTTGATGCACTTGTTTATGGTACATGTTGATTGCAGGTTGAGGTACAGGTTGATGCATGGTTGATGTATGGTTCAGGTTATTGGTACACGTTGTTTGGTGCAGGTTGATTGGTACAGGTTTACAACAATATATCTCACAGTGATAGTGTGACAGTGGTTCCATCATTCTACTTATACGTCAGGGAGTTTGGATGGGGCAAGGACATGTGGTTGTAGCCACCTTCCAGTTTTAGTCAAAGAATATAGGGGGTTGTAGCCTCCTTCTGGTTGTAGCCAGAGAATTGGGTAGTTGGAGCTTCCCTAAGGTTATAGCTTGTGAAACTAGGGGGTTGGAGCCTCCTTCCATTTGCAGCCAGAAAACAAAGGAAGTTGGTGCTTCCAATGAATGTAATTCTTAAAGACATATAAGAAAAAACATTATGTGGTTTTCTCCCTCTTTAGGTTTCCACGTAAAAAATTGGTGTATTGTGTATGTGTATGATTGTTCATTTGTTCATTGTTTATTTACTCTGCAACTATTGGATGATAATGTTACATTGATATAACACTTGCATTTTATGGTGAAAAATGATTAAATTTCTCTATTACTGATTCACCCCCCCTCTCAGTAATCTAACAACAAAACCTTAAAATTTGTTTCAACTCCTTATATGCGTGATTTTTTCTCTTCCTCATTTTCTAGATTCTAAACCCTCTATTGTAATGTACCTCAAAATTTACATTAAAAAAAATAAAAATTAATTGGGTACTTTGAGTTGATTCTATGTCTTTAAAACTTTCAGTCATTCGTCAACCATAATGTACATCAGTCTTATTGTCTTTTACTTATGTATCCTATTTTAACATATGATCGCCTCTTCCTATTTCAGTATTGAGTTATATACGAACACAGGTACATAGCTAGGGATATATTGTTTCATTGCAACTTGGTATTATCCACCGTTTTCATTTCCAAAACCCACTTTATGATATGGAGATGTAACTACTTAGAACCACTATCATATTAATGCAATGGTCGTAGATGCAAGGCCTTATAACATTTGTTCTGATATATATATTATTATAGGGTCTACAAGAAGAGGTTAACATTATTCATAATACTTTTAAATAGATACTGTTTGGGTATAAAATCAAACACTGATTTTCACCATGAAATAAAGCGCGAGAGGTTAAACTTGGTAAGGTTAGGTTACCATTGTTCAACTAGGAAATTTCCAGTACTCAACAATATTAGGCTATCCACTTTGGATGGTTAATGCGATGGTGGTTAGGTTCAACACATAACCAGTATAGTAAGATGAAAAAGTAATCCTACGTAGGCTACCTGGTGTACCTTGTCACTAATATTCTAAGCAACTAATAGAGCTCGAAACCATCTTGCCTTAAAGGCCTGTCTGCAACATTTAAGGTGATCTGAGATGAGTCTATTTGGTTCAGTACTCGGCCTGCATGCCCCAATGCAATGTCGACAACTTACCATATTCACATTGCCCAAGTACGAATACCCCATCCCCATTACTCCATACGAAAGGTTATTCCAGCGCTTTCACTTTCATTCTAGTTTTGGTTTGGTGAAGGCGAAAGAAACGTTTCAGACCATTTTTCGTTTGGATTTAGCATTGTGGTCATGAGTTTGTGATTCGGCCCCTGTGCTAGATGGGAGGAAAACTTTGAAGGAACTTCTCGACGAGCAGCTCTGTGTGGGGAAAGTTTGCCCTTGACTATTCTTCTATTTATACATTCAGATCTTTTTGTCTCGTCAAGTAGGTCTCTGCATGCTCCTATTCCTGGTCAGTTCCTCAGTAGCATTCTCATTTTACTTCGAGGTTACTGTAAAGAGGGGTAGATGGTACTCTACCAAGTTTTAGGTCTTTTCGCAGTTTATCCCCTTTCTCTGTACTAGCCTTCCTATCGCGACCGAGCGATTCTCCTCTTATGGAGGAACTTGTCACGGTGTATACTATAAATGTGCATTCGGTATATTCTATTTTTTATTGAACTTTTGTTATTGGGCCTAGTTTCCTTCGTTGGTTAGTCTCCTAAACGACAGAGTGTCATGATCGGGTTTCCCTTACTTGTGTGCGTAATAGACCTTTCGTCACAGTGTTGATCTTGAAAATTTATGTGTTTAATTAATGTGTTCGCTAGCATTATTATATTGATTATAAGTGACGTTCTAATGGCCGGAGGCGTTTTAATCATTTCTGTTTATGTTTGAAATGTCACATTGGTTTTATATTTACCATTACTTAGTGCTTGTTATACGCATATCATTTCCTGTAATGTTTCTTTGGATTAAATACTGGTATTCATCGCTAATGATGGGCCCCTTTGATGTGCGAGGGTACCCATCAGGGGGACACAAACTCCTCTTCCCTTTTCAGTCTGGGAGGCACATGGTTTAGTGCGATGGCGAAGGTTATGAAACCCTCCACTAGAGTTAAGTAATTCACCGACCCCTTTCTAATTACGTTTTTGTTCCTTAATTTAATCATATTATTCATGTTGGATATATTTTAATGTTTCACATTACTTTGTACAGGTGTGGTCACGCCGAAGAGTGGAAAGGCCCTCTTCACTCCTTCAAGAGGTATTTGGGTTCCAAAAACAGTGCCCTTCCATCTAAGTCATTTTGAGTTTACATGCACCGATGGTCAAGGCTATGTCCCATCCCTAATACTTTGAAGACTTTTAGTTCCAAGTTCTGTATTAGTTGATACAGGGTACGCCCTGATTTGTATAAATATTTTGGTACATATAAAAACATGCCAAGCTTGCGCCTGGTTGGATTTGTGATATCTAGATAGTCGTTCCATTTAAGTAATTTGATCATTATGTATTGAGTTTATTTTGTTGTGGATACGGGTTCTAATCTGTCACTTTCTATGTTTAACATTCTTCTCTATATTTCTGAAAATGGTTTGACATTATAGATTCAAATTCTTTTCCTGAGTTATTCTAGTTATTTTTCCAGAATTGATCTCATTGTTTATTACACAGTCCCTCCCCAAAATGATTCAGCCATGCAAAGTAGTATACCTAAAACTAGCATAGTAACAAGTGTGCCTAAGGGTTTTCTTTCTCCACTGGGATTGTGCGATGACTTCCAGATTTTGTTTATGCATCGTATACTTATATTCTGGTATAAAATTAGTTTTGGTAGGAGTTTGAACCTGAGTCTTATTCAACGCATTCGAAGTTTGACTCATCAATCCAGTTGCATAAAATATTTCGTGGAAGAACCTATGCCTGTGGAATTCCAACCAGATTTTGGGGTTTTTAATATATAATGGTTAGAAATAATACAGGAAAATATATTTGTTCGATTGAGATTGTAATAGATCGAGACTTCCAGGATTCATGTTTGTTTCTTTTTAGGTGCTTACTTTACTCCTTTATACCCGCAACCCTGTCTTTCCCTAATTAAACATAAAACACCGTGGCTACACTATGAAAAACTACTATTTACCTTTTGTTTTCTACTACAACTATTAATCAATCCTTTTATCAGTCTACTCACCGGAATAAATAGCATTGTTACTACGACAAAAAAATTTGGTTATACTGTAGGTGCGCCTTTGATTAACAGAGTCATCTCTAAATTACTATCATAACCATACCGATTTACATACACTCAAATCTTTCTGTAATGGGGTATGTGGAGTTTGCGGAATTATTTTCCTACTTATATGTTTATATATCTACCTAGTTCTTCCGGATTCTGTTGTAGTTAGTTTACTCCAGCGTCATTGTTCCACCGATACAGAATGCCCATTATAATATATATATATATATATATATATATATATATATATATATATGTTCATAAAAATACCTATACAGGTTTACATGCATATCGAATAATACCTCAGTGATATAGGGTGTATTTACTTTGAATTTGAATTGTATATTCACTAGAGGGGGTTCACTGTATACTATAATCATCTACAAGAAATATAATTCGCCATAGACATTGGCACGCATGACTTCAATCACGTTATGAAAACAATTTTATTTTCCTTTTTACTCAACAAAAATTAATTAAGAAGATAGATGTAGTCTATGGTCCATTGTATTATGAGATTAGTAACTTCTACATAACTCGTCTTACTGGTTAATACATTCAATGACCTTAATAATTACTCAACATCACGTCTAAATAAATAAGTCCATTTCTAGCTAACGACTAGGAAGTAAAGGATAGATCTTCCCACCACAACATTCAACCAGAAATTCATTCATAGAAGTAAATAGATTGCAGCACATGAGATTTAAGCAGGATAAGGTAGAGTAGCATATCTGAATCAAATTTGAAGGAAGCCAAAGGGAACAACCACGTTCCTCCCAACCGTAGAATAGGATAGCCAATCTACTTGCCCGATTCACCCCCTAGCCTGACCATGAATCCATGAGGGAGAATTGAAATCTCCTCTCCAGCAATGTCCTTCAATTCCAGCAGAATCCCCTTGCCTCACACTCACACAGTAGTGTTCATAATAGCAAGAAAAAATAAATCAATAGTCTCCTTTCCCAGCATACTTGGCAGCATCCTGCCTCCTCACATATGTTATTTACTAGTTTGCCTAGGTCTTTTTTTTCCCTCCCTTTGGATTTTTCACAACTTTCTAAATCCTTGATTTTTAGGGGCTGCCAATGGCCAAATCACTGATTTGTCACTTGTAACAATCAGCCCAGAGTTAATTCCAATGTGTTCCCCACTCATGGAGTCATGGTCAACTAAATTTAACATGGTTGTTCCATTTGTCCTCCTGCAATCAATATAAAATATTATGTTTTCATACAAGTGTCATAGTCAAATAGTTAGTTGGGTCAAATCAGGTCTTTGCCCAACAGTCATAATAATTAATTACAATCATCAAATTATAAATTCGGAATTGCCATAAATGGCAAAAATTTTCCAAATTCAATTTTACTAAAAATGGAATGATTTTTTAGCAGATTTAAATTTCAAAAATATTTTTTTTTTTTGGGACGTCACATCTATGCATTTTCAATTTAAGCCTTCCTCTTTTGCTAAAAATTCCATGTTTCAGATTCTTATCCTTAATCTTCTCGTTCATGTTTGTCATCAATATGAAAATTATTTCAGATTGTCCATGCTTGTCCTCTTCAATTTTTTCTTCAAAAACTTGTTTGTATGTGAACTGCTGCCACATACCGTTTTCTTTTGTTTTCTCTTCACCCTTGAGATTTTGATGATCAATTTGATGCAACATTAACTCATAGTAAAATCTGATTTCTTAAGGACTCCAATGCATCAAAATGTCATGAAATTCTTCAGAAGTATCCAATGTTGCTTCAAATTCTATGTTGTCTTCAACATTTATTGATTCTTCATTTCTAACATATGCTACTACAACTTTTGTGCAGGTTCCATCAAAACATGGTGTTTCAAGCCATTATTCAAGAAATTGTAATTCTTCTTCCAACATTGTTGGCACTTCATCTGCACACTGAGAAACATAGGTTGTTGCTAATATTTGCACACTGAGAAACATTCATGGACTTCACAAAATCATTATAATTTGAGTTCTCTTCATTTTCCTTTATGTTGAGAGTTTCCTCCATTTCTTTATCCTCTGCTTGATTCACATTATTTTTTGCAATACAATCTTTGAACTCAGTTTCCTCTTGCTCACACAATTAATCTGCAAGGAAAGTTACTCTTCCACTTAACAACACATCTACAAGTTTCTTCTCTTGTAACATTTGAAGGCAACCTTCACTTAAAAAAATTTCTTCATTATATTTAACTAAATTGACCAAATATTCACCCAGGGGTTCATTAGCAGTTATACATTCATCTCCATTATCAATTTCAGTTGAATTCACCAAATCACTAAATGTTATTTTTGCACTAGGTATTTCACCAAATTCACACAAAATATTAGACAAAATGTTTTCATCCACTGCTGATATAATAAGTTGAAATTGACATTGACACGACCTTCATGATCATAATACAATAAATCTACTAAGCATGGTAAGTTTTTAGTTTCAGTTGCCCAAGGTTCATAATTTATACCTGAGAAGAATGGGAAATTTGGCATCACTATTTCATATAATTCATCAAATTCTTCATTCAAATATAGCTCCTTGTCAAAATAGGTTCTTCAACTCGAAACACATCATACTAATCTGCAAAATACAATAACTCTTCATGTTGATTCTCACATTATACTGATCTACAAAATATAATAACTCTTCATGTTGATTCTTCCTCCTCATCTGTTTCAGCTTTCTCTCGAGTTGTTTCAACCTCCTTTGATGACCCATGATACCTTCACTTTCTACTAGATGCAATCATGGAAACACCAATGGGTGAACCAAATCTTTTTACCGAATCCTCTAGCACAATGAATCCACTTTCGGCGGCATGGTAGAAAATGAAAATGGGCAGGCTCTTCCACAACGTTTCTCTAAGCGCTCCTGAACTTGAGCTTGGAAGCCAATACAAATCCCAAGGCCAAACACAACGCAAAAACCACCTCTTTATATCAACTCTTGCAAAACTTCATTTCACCAACAAATCAAATCCTCCAAGCGGAAATTGAGGTGACCAGAAATGAACTGAAATGACATTTACCTAGGATCATTCAAACCTTGAAGCTCTCAAAGCCCCGTTCCTCCAGCGCTTAGGCACACATCAATACGATGGAAGGAAAGGCGATGGAAATCTTGGCGACTCCTCATTTTCTTATTCTTGGCGACTCCTCATTTGCTCCACGTGAACTTCAACACTAGTGATGGAACATAATTGCAGATCGAGATGGCCTTAAGATGCACACTTTATGTCGGGTGCACCGCTCGCAGATCGCCTCGATCGTCTCTCGTTCTGGCCGCTCCTTTAGCAGGCAAGTGCTCTATCTTCGATGGTTTCAATAATTTCTTCACAAGATCTTCACAACTGCCACGCGTGCAAATCGAAATGGGTAGGGTTCATCTCCTTTCGCTGTAAGTTTCTCCTGGCGAACCAAGTCGCACTCTTTCTTGACGGGTTCACAACTTAAGGTACCAGCAAATAAAACAAGTCGCGTTGTTCACAGATCACGTCACTTTTGTGGCTGCTTCTGTGACAATGACAACACCATACCTCGCATCAATATTTACCAAGCGTAACCTCAGTGCTAAAGCTGGGAAATAGACAAACCATTGGGTAAAGAAGAGGGGCACGCTATGACAGCTTAGTGCCCATCTCTCCACACACAAAACACGAATTCTCCATTTAGCTACACTTACAATGGAAGGGCGACGGTAGTAGTCTCATCAATCAACGATAGCAATTAATTGCAGACAGGTAGGCAAAAAATCGCTCCAATGCATCTGTAGGAAAATTATTCATACCGCTCATCATATGCTTGGACATGGATGAATGCGTGCATTCCGAGCATCAATTTCTACACATAATCTCCTTCATTGGATGGTCGTTGGTTCAACGGCTTTTCCAGGGCATGAAAGATCACCTTCTTCGTCACACATCAATGTCCTCACACAGCAGTCTCCTCGATGCTCTCCTTCACACACTGCAATCTCCTCCAACACACACTGCAATCTCCTTCACACACAATGCTCTCCTTCACACACTGCAATCTCCTCCAACACGCGGACTCCACCTCAAGCGATGTCAACTCCTCTGTTGTACATAGGAAACAACTATTTTTGTTCAAATTCTAATCGACTCTCTTTAGCAGGTTGCCAGAAATTGCATGCTTAGACGACAAATCTCAGGTCGCATACAGCTCGTTCTTCCACCAGCAACGACTCACCTAGCGTCTCACAACAGATTCTAATCCTCTTACTTCACAATGACCTTTCAAAGACACCCAACCTCCACACGGTTCAACAACCAACAAATTCACAGAGGTCGCAAGTCTGGGAATGGTGAGGTCACAAGTGAGATATCGCCTTCTCTGGGAATGGCTCTGATACCAACTTGAAATTGGAGAAGAACTCAACATAGTGAGGTCACAAGTGAGATTATGCTCACACACTCTATATCTATATCGAATTTGATAAATTGTATACAAATATATATTTTAGAATAACTTCTAACAATTTCCTAAGTATGTGGATCTGAAAACCACTCAGAGCTTACATCTTACAATAGTATTATGTTCTAACTATATCATTTTGGCATTATTCTCCAACAGAACTTGAATATAATACTTTAGTATATAAATTCTTGAATGTAATACTTTACTATATAAATTTAGTATTCGAGCGTCTCTATCTCTACTTTTGTAGATATGGTAGCATTGGGCTTAATGATAATGATATATATATTTGTTGTGGAAGGAAAAATAATTATGTTGATAGGATTATAATATTGTTTATAATTTGGGGTGAAGTAAAAAAAAATCATCTCGCTACATTAAAAAGAAAGAGAAGTGTAGAATTTAGGATTATTAAGTACGTAAATATTATAAACCACGAAACAACATGTGTGGATGAATACAAAATTGAAACCATGAAACGTGTGTGGATGTATAAAAAATTGAAGTTCAAGTTTCCAATACTGGGGATTCCATTGCAATATATCTGAGATCATTTCCCCGGCAATTGGAGGGAATGATGGCATCAACAAACGCAAAGATGATCCATAGACTACGAGAGAGGGGAGGGCTCCAGTAGTCGACCATGCACTTCCATAGGGAAAGACAAACTAATGGAAATCAGGACCCTCTAGGTGTTGGGTACGGGTTTCGAATTTAATCATTTTATTAGATTTCATTGGTTAGTTTTCTTCCTAACACATAATGTAACATATTTACTATAATTTGGGATTATTATTTAAATTGTATGTTGGTTAATACATGGTAAATCTTTTCTTTAACTTTTAAAGTTACAGGTTTAATTGTAGGTTTATTCGATTAGCTTTACCTTTATAGATTTATTCGATCAGTGTCAGATTTATGGGATACTAATTGTCTTTAAAGCGGATAAACATTATAAACCACAAAATAATTTGAAGTTCATGTTTAAAACACTGTGGATTGCATCACAATATGTCTGAAACTATGAAATCTTACAGGGCGTGATGTCATCCAACCATGCACTTTTACTTCGAAAGCCAAACGGTTCAAAATAAAAAACTTTTTTCTAAACGTTTTACGTTTTGGTAATTATCACTGTTTTTGTAATTATCACTAAAATCTGATGATACAATGTGGACGAAATGAAATGTTGTTGAACTTAACAGTTTTATTCCATTAGATTTCTGCTTCTGTCTGGTTACTTCCGTTGAAATTTTCTTTTTTTTGCGTGTATCCCAATGTCTTTTTTAATCCAACCATTTCAATGCGAATCAGTAAGAAAATAACTTTGGCTTTCCGTTGGGGTATGGGGATCCTGTTACACAGATGCAAGTTGCAAATATCCATTGGTTTAGAACTCGTTCTTCGTGGTTGGTCTTTCTCAAACCACTAGGATTTGTTCTTGTTCAGGACAGTGTATAACGTTTTGAAGCACCATTACCTCGACATTTTATTTTAACCAAACTCAAGAGTGTTGGGTACTTTCCACATAAATTTTGAATGTAATCAAATTCAAAATGATTTCTCGAGGACACAGTCTTATAACAGTTAAGTACATTGCACATAAATTAAAAAGCACATGATTTCTTCAAGCGAGTCTTACCCAGTTTGGCTAGTTTGCCCATAAATAATTGAAATGTTTGTTGTCAAAATCTATGAAAGAGACTATTAAAAAAAATTACTATCTCATATTAACATTTTATTTAATATCTAATGAAAATTTAAACTTTTTTGCAGATATTGCACTGGATAATTCTGCAATATGCAGAAACCACACATTATGGATCCTTGTAAGTGCTCTTTTTAAGAGTTTGGGGTATCCACAGCAGTGGTGGGGGGATATTTTTAAGTAGAGGATTTATTTCTTTTAGTTATCATGATACGATATTATATTAAAATAAAATATAAATTAAGTTTCCTATTTACCAGACATTATGGATCCTTGTAAGTGCTCTTTTTAAGAGTTTGGGGATATCCGCAGCAGTGGTGGGGGGATATTTTTAAGTAGAGGATTTATTTTTTTTAGTTATCATGATACGATATTATATTAAAATAAAATATAAATTAAGTTTTCTATAGTTATCATGAAACTATAGCAATGAGTTTGCTTTTGATGTTACATGGATGCAACATTAATTTCCCTTTTATCATAAATTTATGTATGCAATGTAATGTTTAACATAGGAAAACAAATATATATTTTTGGATATAATAAAAATATTTGTGTTTTTCATTTTTAATTGGTTGATAGAATTGAAGTGTTATTGGTCCCTTCACGTCTTTTAATAAGTAGAATTAATTACATAACCAATGAATTTCACCAATCACCACATCTAAATATAAAAAGTTGTACTATGTATTTATTATTATGCATCATTATATTTATATTATGTTTATAATATATTTATTATATTTATACTATATTTATGAATATTACAGTTTCATTCATCCTAGGTTTATTATATATTTTGAATAACAAACAATCCTCAATTATTATCTTTTGACAAAAAATATTCATTACTTGTGCATTTAGTTATATTAAGTTTCATTGTTCAACATGTATTTTCCCGAGTCCACTAACTCGGGAGGGACTCCATCGCAACCCTTGTCTAATATTAGCAACAACCACCTAAGTGGTTGATAGCTAGTAATAATAATAATAATATATTTTTAATGTCAGTGCCAAGCAACACCAAATTGGTGTATGAGACCCCCTTGTTTGTGGGACAAGGTACCCCCCTCCGCTTAGCGATTTGACTAGTAAAATCTACAAAGATATACATACCCTACCCCTTTTGGATTTGAACTTGTAAAAATATTATGTTTTATATAAGTAATTTTTTTTTTTTATATTATATACTAAATATATTAATAAAATACAATTAATAAATAATATCTTAGATATACATCTCTTCTATGTATATAATCATATTAATATTAATAATAGGATCGTTAAGAAATATAAACAACTAATTCATAATATTATAAAATTCTTACCTTTTATTTCGAATTGAAGCTATATAAAAGAGAATTGGATATATATTTTGAAAAAAAGGCTATATATTAACAATCAAACTCAATAAAATCTGTAAATATACAACCATTGATATGTCCACATCAGGGAAGCATGTCAAGTTCTTGTCACTGAATTATTTATAGCCATCATTGAGAAGGGGATAATCTGGTCAACTATATATATTGGCCAGTATCTGCTGAACTTGTCAGTGAATTATTTATAGCCATCATTGAGAAGGGGATAATCTGGTCAACTATATATATTGGCCAGTATCTGCTTTCTGGTGGATCAAGTTACAAAGCAAACAAAAATCAGAAGAGACAGAATACTCATGGAAGCTTATTTTGGAGGTTCATGTTTTCCCTTCTACGATTGACTATAACTATAGTGCCATTAATTTCACAATCCTCGATGCAGAAATTTGTTGAAAATTCAGGTGGAGGTAATGGGGGAAGGAAGTCTAACGATATATTTGATGTGTCTAGGTAGACACTGTTGGCGGTCAGTAAAAGGTCTTTAATGAGCTGATCAGAGTGATGATCTGTAACTGATTCTTCATGCGGTCTGACAGTTACTGGTTTTACTACGGAAGGTGTTGGTTTGACTACGGAAGGAGATTTAATTTCAACTGCCAGTTTCCTTGAGACTGTCTCCTTCATGGTATCAAAACATACGGTTTCACCATTCACGATTCCCTCCTCGAGCGCATGTCTTTTGCACATATGAGTGTTCCAGTAATTCTTGATCTCATGACCAGTACGCCCTGGTATTCGTCCTGCTATTAGTGTCCAGCTGCAAACACATACAATAAAATTACTGTTAGTATTGCTTGCAGAATGAAGTTTAGATTTAGGCACTTCAACATGCGATGTGAAGAGAATAATGTAACATAGATTCATATTCATATAAGATTTATTGCACCGAAAAGCTTGTTGTTGTGTTTTTTATCCAACAGCAAAATATGAGAGTTTAGGTTATAGAACAAGAGGTTTTTCTTTGCTTAAAATCTCTTCCCGGCTAGATACCATTTTTTTTTACCATATTTGAGTAAGTTAGCACTCTTATTAGCTGGGAATTACGATCTTCTATGTTTATTAATTAGTCTTATAGTCAACTAATTAAAATATTTTGTATCGTATGTTTACTAATTAGTCATATAGTCAACTAAGTGGAGATGTCCTTATCTTATATATATATATATATATATATATAAAATGAGCACACTTTTCAGAAATGATTTATAAATAATTAACAGAAGATTGGTTGAATGGAATTTATGAATCAGTAAGTAAAGGATCATTTAGTAGATTCAATGTATATGTATTTTTAGATGATTCATGAATAATCAATATAGCAATAGAAATTTGGTTAAAAAGGGTTTATGAAGAAATAAATAAAAAGATTATTTTTCAATTATAATGGAATACACTGTAGGAACATGTGGTGGATGAAGTTTTGAAATTCTTATTTATTACTACATCATTATTTGATTCATAATTCTTGAAGGTCTTAATGGAAATGAAGTAATATTTAATAAAAATATCAATAACTACAAGAACAATTTGTATATACAAATAAAATCTTCTAAACACTATTAGAAGAAGGAAAATGAAGGAGATAACATTTAGGGAGGGAATTGAGAAACAATGTCTTGTCTTGTCTTCAGACACCCTTATGGATTGCCAATACAACTCAATTATATGTTAAAAATGATAAAAAAAAAAAAAACATCTCCTCATCCATTCATATGGATAATAAGGAGTCTTGACTAAGATATGGTACACCTATGGATTGGTACAATTAAACCAAACTTAGTGCATAACCCAAGAATTTCTCAACCAACTCATATAGTTAATAACAAATATATATGTTCAATTTCTTTTAATTCTAAGAAATTCCAAAATTTAAATATTGTAATTATCAAACTAACAATTGATTAGATGTTAAAAGACATTCTCTTGAAAAATTTGATAATCTCGATACAGCATATCATTTTTTTAAGTCAAGCATCCATGGTATATGAACATCGTGGCTAAGAACCACATGTTTGAGTAAAGCAGCCAATTAAATGGCCTTAATCGGTGTTTAGATGAGTCAACAAGACATTCACCTGCGTACGTGATTACATAAAATTGGACAGAGCAATGGGAAAACTTTTAACAAGGATAATGGAGAGTTACGGTTGTGTCATTCATTGCACGCACTGGGAATCATTTACAAAGGAGGTTATGTGTGAATGGAAGTGTTGGTGGAACTCTCAATCCAAATTTACTTACACCTCTTGCACACTCCACAATCCAGAGTCCTATCCTTCCCAGATTTTAACGTGTCAACAGAAGACAAGACAAGTTGTGCATCCCTGTCCCTATTGTGCTACTGTGTCCCCATTCATGTCATAGCTTTTAAGAATCACGATTAATAATACATCTTTATCTATTCACAGCAGGTGCGAGGGAGAAACTAGCTACTTGCCAAATTCTCTCTCCACAACATGGTCATAGTCTCTGCACATCCATCATCACATCCGTCATCCATTAAAAAGAACTATGAATGAAAACACCATTAATTGTATAGAATTGATGGAAAAATGTGTAGATTTCATTTTAGCCTGTTAAGTGAAAGAGAAAGACATTAATTGTATAGAATTGATGGAAAAATGTGTAGATTTCATTTTAGCCTGTTAAGTGAAAGAGAAAGAGATACCTTACAATTTTGGGAATCATTAAACACTATACAATAAATCAATCATTAACCTAATACATTTTTATTTTTTCTGTAAAATAATTTGTTGACTTCTTCCCTACCGATGACAATAGGCACGCTACCATGCTGCGTACAAATAGTTTGCGACAAATAAACAGATTGCAGACACACTTACCTGATTGATTGGGCATAGTGGTGGCTATCCGTGTTGTCTTTATACACATAGTAGTAAGCATGGTACCATGGTGAGAAGAGATAGTTTTCCCCCCAAAAAAGGATGCTAGACATGCTTTCCCAATTGGTTGGATGGAGTGGTGACTGTCCATGTTGCCTTTATATGTTATTTGGGGTGACATGAGAGCACGAGCCAAGGAGTGTCTCTATGGCATTAGTATGATGGAATACTTAGTGGAATTAGTTTAGCTTGAGTTGAACTTCAGCCACTTCATGAGATACAACTTGCTAAGTGCACAACAAGGCTTGTATAAGAAGTGGGATTTTCATTGAGTTCAAGGTCATCCATCAAGAAGAAATAAAGAGTCATCTAAGATACCCGTGGTATTCTTTTTCAAGGGTTGGCATCACAAATCAACTTAGAGTTGCTAAGTAATAAATACAAAGACATGAGATGCACATGCTTAAGGGTTGGTTTGTACAAAGTTGTGGGTAGTCTTATGGAAGGAAACTTTCCTTGGTATCTTTGCATTGTTGTAATTGAGCTACCAGTAGTGGTTGAATTTCCCTCTTTGTATCATATGTAACATTCTTCTATATATGAATAAAAGTATGTTAGGCACTGACTTGAGTACCATCCAAAAACATATATTGTGTATTATTCTATGTGTTCAATGTTGTTAGTTTCTTGTATGCTTATGTTGTTTTTTAAGTGTAAATTTATCTAACTTGTTTAAGCCTTGGTAGAAGACTAGCTAAAGCCTTGGGAAGAGAAAAGACTAGATAAAGCGTTGGGAAGAGAAGACTAGATAAAGCTTCATCCGACGCATTAAGCGGGCTTGACCAAAGGGAGAGGAAGTATTTCTGGTTGTAGTGTGCATAGATTGGTCAAGTAATTTTATCCGAGGAAATGAAATCTCACATGATTGGAGAGCACAAAAAGAAAAAGTTCAAGCAAAACTCTTAGATGTTTGCAAGGTGCTATTGAAGCTCAAATTCTCTAAGAAGTTGGTTTCAAAATTATGTTGGGAAAACTTCACCATGTTTCAGAAGGTAGCACTAGGTTGGGAAGGTGTCATCTTGATAGGTTTGAGGCATCTTTGTTATCATCCTTTGTCCAAGAAGATTCTTGAAACACTTGGGTGATTATGGAGAAAACACTTGGAAGAAGTGATGGAGTGTCATTGCAGAGAAGGATGATGCTAAGCTTACACTAAATCCCATGGTCAATACCCAAACGAAACTTGCCCGAGTTGCCCATTGCTTCTTAGGGTGCACTTAAGTGTAATGAAGATGTGTATTGCAATTTTAAAGGACACACTGAAGAGTGTCTTGGGGCCATATTTAGTTGGAACATGATCTTCCCCACATACCTTGTAGAGATGATATTTCATAATACCCATCCACAACCCATTTTGGACAGAGGTAAAATTCATTTTTCTTATTTTTGTTCATTTCCCTTAACAAGTTGTTCACGACAAACTGTTGTAGATGAAAGGTTGCAACAGATATGTGCCCTAGATAATAACCAAGGGTAGTGTGACCACCAACTTTATTTTCTAGATTTGATGATTAATGGAAGGGAAGTTCAAGCATTGGTTGACTCTACTAGTGCTTCGCACAATTTCTTGTCAATGGAATTGGAAATTGAACATGGACTTAGAGTTGGATTAGTTGGCGCATGCAAAGCTTGAGTTAAGAAAATTAATTCTAAGTCTAGTACAACATGTGGGGTTTCCTCCATACTTCATATTCAATTGGATAAGTGGAAATGTTGGGTTGACTTCATAGTATTGCGGATGGATGAATTTGAGGTCATTCTTGGGAAAGAGTTCCTAATAAGAATGAAGTGAATTGTCACATCATTTGAGGATAAGTTGGTTACACTTTGTGAGCAGAAGCCTTGTTTTGTGCACACAAAAACAAGAAATTTGAATGGAAGGGTGAAAATTGTCTTTGGATTGAGCATGAAGAGGGTAGCCAATTTGCCAAAATGACAACTTTTTGTAGAAATCACTGGGGAAGTGGAAAAGGGTGGACTGGGGACATCTTTTCTGAAATCACTTGCTAGTTTGTTGTATGATTTCATAGATCAAATTCCTAATTCCTTGCCAAAAGAGCTCCCACCTAGGCACATTGTTGACCATGATATTGATTTGGAATTAGGGTTGCATCCTCATGAAAAAACTCCATATGAATTTTAGGGCCTGATTTGAATGAGTTAAGATGGTAGTTAATGGAGTTGGATACTAGCTTCATTCAACCATATAGGTCACCATATAGTGAACCTATCCTCTTCGAAAAGAATAAAGACACACAAAAGTTGTGGATGTGTTTGGAGTTCCATGCATTGAACAAGCACAAAATCAATAATAATATCCCTTCCTTTGGCCATGATTGTTTTGACAAGTTGGCTAAGGCCAAGGTTTTCTCAAAGTTGGACTTAAGGCAGGCATACTACCAAGTCAGGATTGTGGAACTGGATAAGGAAAAGACAACCATGGTATGAAGGTATGGTGATTTTGAGTTTCTTTTTATGAATTTTGTGATGTGAAATTCCTCAACCACCTTTTTCACATTGATGAATTATGTGTTTAGAATTTTCTTGGACAAGAATGTGGTAGCCTACCTATATGACATTGTAGTGTTTAGTGAAAACATGGAAGACCAAAAGAAATACTTTGTGGAAGTCTTTGATGTGTTGAGAGGGAAAAAACTATACTTGAATAAGTCCAAGTGTGTCTTTGGGTAGACCAAAATCTCTTTCTTATTCCATTAGATTGGGAAATGATGCATCCACATTGATACTGTGAAGATAAGGGTGATTGGGGATTCATAGGATTCTAGGAGATTCCAAGAGATAAAAAGTTTCCTTGATTTGGATGACTATTGCCATAGGTTTCTAGAGGGATACTCTAAAATTTTGGTAGCATTGAGTTACTTGATATAAAATAATAGACCATTCCACTGGACATATAACTGATGGGAAAGGTTTTGTGACCTGAATTCAGTGCTCGTGTTGAAACAAATGGACTTTGAGAAATCATTTGAGGTGTATACGTATCCCTGATACTTCACCATTGGTGTATTTTTATCATTGGAAGGTCATACATTCGCCTATGAAAGTAGAAAGCTACAATATCACAAAGGAAGTACCCTTTTCATGAGAAGGAGATGACCAAAGTTATGCATTCACTACAATCTTGAAGGTAGTACTAGTTGGGAAATCCATTCATTATGAACATGGACAACATGGTGATCAACCAATTCACAACTAAACTGAAGTTGTCACCCAAGAATGCAAGGTGGAAGTATTTCTTGCATAATTTGACATGACCATTGAGTATTAACCAAGCAAGTTGAATGCATCCACCAAAAACTTAAGTAGGAAGGTGGATATTTCATTCTTGCAAGAGGACGATTTTCTAGTGTTCATGGGAAGTAAAATGTAAAATGTAGGTCTTGACAGGCCTTCAAGAGAAGATTGAGGGATTGCACAAGGATCCCACAAATTTGAACATCACGAAGAAGGTGAAGGAAGGAAAAAAACAAGAGTTTTGGATGAATCATGTACTCTTGTATTTTGGTGAGAACATATATCTTCCTAAGTCATGTAACCTTCGAAAGGAGCTCCTAAGGGAGTGTCATGACTTTCCTTGTACTGGCCACCTAGAACAACAAAGAATATTGGCATTGTTTCAATAATGTTACTATTCGAGACATATGAGGTGAGACATGGAGGAATATATCCATACTTGTGTTTTGTTCCAACAATACAAGGAAAACAACAAGATGCAAGGAGGTCTATTTCATCCTCTGTTGGTGTCGAAGAGACCTTGGGCCAACGTCTTTATGGAATTCATCACTCAACATTTAGTTGCACAAGTGTTTGATGGGATCATGGTTGTGGTGGACTATTTTTATAAGTATGTCATCTTTGTGCCAATGAAGGTGCCTTACATTGCAAAGGAAGTTCCAAATTAGTTTTTCAATAATGTTGTGAATTTTTGGGGTCATCCATTGAGCATTTTGTCGTATAATAACACGAGGTTCACAAGGTGATTTTGGACTGAGTTGTTCAAGCTCATTGGAACCAAACTGTTGATGAGTTTGAGCTAGTATCCACGTGTAGGCCAAGTACATCAATGGTCAATAGGAGGACTACTTGAGGCACTTCATGCTAGAAGACCAAGTGAATTGGCTCAAGTTGTTGGATGCCTCTTAGTTTAATTACAACACACATAAGATCTTGATGATGGACTATAATCCATTGGGAAACAACCATTGGTTACACATATGGTTTTTCAAGGATATTATGGGTGCAATCGATCAACATTAGGGTTCATGACGGGATGGAAGGACAAACTGGAGATGGATAATGTTCAGTTGAAGAACATAGTGAATCCAATGAAGCATTGGGTAGATCAAGATAGGAGGGATCTACAAAGTTCAAAGTGAGTGACTTGGTATTTCTCAAGTTGGAAAAATAACCATTAAAGCCACCTACCTGCATGGAAAATGTCTTGATGCATATGTTTGAGAGTTTGCTCAAAGTCCTTGAGAAAATTGGAAACATCACCTAGTCAATGAACCACATGAGGGCGCATCATCAATTTTTCGATATAAGTCAATTGAAGCCTTATAGGTTTGATATAGATGATCCCCATAGAGTAGGACCACCCCAAGATCTGTTGAATGATCCCCATAGAGTAGGTTTGATATATGAATACTAGAAATGTTGTTCTAGATACAACCAAGAGTTTAGTACAAGGGAAGCTAGTGACAATGGAAATCAACACCAGAATTGTGTACAAACAAAGTAAATTGTATGGGTTGTGTTGAATAAAACAAGGTAGACCATATGATAATGTGACTCACACATCATTTTATATAGCAAGCCTATGATGTCATGTTTTAATTTGATGTATTGGTCGTTAAAAAGTTTGAGCTAGTACCTAGTATCTCCATGTGATGGAGTAAATGTATGTACCTTTTCATGTATCCCTAACGATTTGTAGTGAAAAAACCTTTATTCTAGAGTTCTTTAACACTTGTAGGAGTGAATCATGTCACAGGGCGGTTGAGTGGTCTATGAGTGAACCATGTTGCTATGAGTGAACCATGTTGGTTGTGGATTTTGGGAGGTTCCTAGAAGCTCGGGAGTTTTACATTCATGGGGAGTTCATCAAGAGGTTGAATGAACCATGTACGTGAAGGACATCCTACTAGACCGATGATTGTAGCGGTTAGGTATTGATGCATTCCGATGGATGGTTGTTTTTTTATTCATGATCGAGGTACAAAGAAAAAATAATAGGTTGGATGAGATATAGAATTTTCTAATCAAAAGGTGCTTTGATTCAAAAGACTTGGTGATGATGAAGACCTAACCTCACAAAGTTAATACAAGTGGTCTTTAAGTGTGGAAGATAAAGGGAAGTATTGGAATATGTAACGCCCACTTGTTTTAGGTGTGATCATATATAATTAGGTAGAGTTCATCTCTAATTAGAGTCTCTTTCCTACTCTTTGGGAAGTTGTTGGAACTAGTTAGATTTGAGAGATTCTCTCCAATTAGATGATTCCTATAATGGTGTGAGGTTGAGATATTTGCTCCACCATATAAATTGTGAGATCAAGGTAGTTTGTCTATGTTAACACAAAACTTTTTATATTTATATGTACTCTATTTCATTATTTAATAGAGCTCTCAACCTATTTTTGATTTGTGTGTAATAATTTATCCTCTTCCATTTCCTTACATAAAACATTTTCTTTCATAAAAGAAAATCAATGGCAACTAATAAGATGTGTGGAGGAGATTGTGATGTTTTGGTGGGAAATAATATGGAGCTACTGATGTCGTCGTTGAGTGTTTTAGTCATTCAAAGCATACTTTCCCAATTCTCTACCAGTTCGCATTTAAAAGCCGACAGCGTTTATTCGCTATATTGTTTATTTGTACAAAGTACAAATCAGACTATATGAGGGAGTCTAGGATAAGGATTTGGAGCACGCAATGCAAGCCGATATATGTACGACGAAGCGAACTGAAGATATGTGAGGCGAAGCAACCTCAAGAGAGGCGAAGCAACCTGAAGAGTGGGCAGTGCAACGAGAAAGAGGAGCACGAGTGCAAGTCTGGCAACAGTTACAGAGATGGGGGCACTCGGGAGGACCAAGATGTTGTTGTCCACTATCATTATCATAAGTAATCCCCAACGGTAGGCATCGACACAAAAAGTGGTGGTTGGTCGTCTTCAAAATGATACGTTCATGCAACGTTCTTCAATTTCTTCCCGCAACAATGTTTTTGGTTTCTTTGTGGGTTTATGAGATTCATGGTTTATGAACATAAGTAAGTGAATCATATTTTGTAAGTGAATCATATTTTGAACTAGAATACCAAAATCCATAATATGTTGTACCTACAACATACCTCAAAATTCTTTTTCCAACTTTTCAATGACAGATTTTGGGATTTTCCATAAATATGGAAATTAAGCTTACTGCATACATAATATCTAGTTGGGTAGTTGTAAGGTACACGAGGCTTCCTAAAAGCCTCTTATACAGAGTATAATCAATTTGTGTTCCTTCATCTTGTTTACTTAGTTTTGTACCTGCTGCAATTGGTGTATCTACTGGCTTGGATTTGTTCGTTTTGAACATTTTCAAAATATCTAAGGCATATTTTATCTGATAGATAAAAATCCCCTTTTCAGATTGCTCAACTTCAATTCACAAAAAATATTTCATGAGAGCAAGATTAGTCATTCAAATTCACTTTGCATCGCTAGTTTGAATTCATTCAACAACAAATTTCCTATATAAATCATGTCATCGACATAGAGACAATCTATCAAAATATTATCTCTCTGGTCTCTTTTGGTGTAAAATGTGGGCTCATTGTTGCTCCTGTTGAACTCATTGTTGAGCAAATAAGTATCAATGCGACTGTACCAAGCTCTTGGAGCTTGCTTAAAACCATACAATGCTTTCTTCAATATGTGCACTTTGTACTGTTTACCTCTCATCTAAAATCCTAGTGGTTGATCCAAATAAACTTCTTCCTTTAAAAAACCATTTAGAAAGACTTTTTTAATGTTCATTTGATAGACTTGCACCATTTGTTTTGAGTTGCAACCGCCAAAACAAATCTGACAATATCCAAACGTGTTACTTAAGTAAATGTTTCTCCATAGTCAATACCGTGTTATTGAGAAAACCCTGTTGCTACAAACCTTACCTTGTGCTTCTTTACTTTTCCTTTCTCATTGAATTTTGTCTTATACGCCCATTTAACTCCAATGTTGGTTTTCCCTGTGGGAAGATCCACAAGATTCCATGTGTTGTTTTTTTCAATTGCTTCAATTTCTTCATTCATTTCATCAATCCATTTGTATTCCTTCATTGTTGCTTCAAAGTATATTGGTTGACATGATAACAAAGAAAAGTGAACTTGTTAATCCATGTCATCATTCTACTCATAAATTTCTCTCAAACTTCTTGTTCTTTGGTTCCTAAAATTTTCTATAGTGGGATTTGAATCATTACTAGATGAAGAAGAAGAACCGTGCTATGTTTGTTCTCCTTGAACCTGTACTTGCAATCTTGGAAGTATTGGTGCAGAAGCTTGTTGTCCTGTAGCTTCCACCTACTTATCTTCATGTAAAGAAGGAACTTGTTCTATAAGTATTTCACTTGTTTGGTTATCCCAGGATTTAACTTGTTGGAACTTCACATCTCTGCTTACTATCAACTTCTTGGTAATAGGATTATACAGCCTGCATGCTTTTTATTGTTCATTGTATCCCAAAAATATACATTTTTCACTTTTATCATCAAGCTTTCTCTTGAAATCTTCAGGAACATGTGCATAAGCTACATAGGCAAAAAATTTAAAATAAGAAACAGTAGATTTCATACCACTCCAAGCTTCTTGGGGGACTTGATCTTTCCTACTACTTATTGGTGACAGATTTAAAGTATAGATTGAGCATGCCACTGCTTCAGCCTAGTATTCATTTGAAAAATTCCTAGCCTTTAGCATACTTCTGGCCATATTCATTATTGTCGGATTGGTCCTTTCTATTACTCCATTCTATTTTGGAGTGTATCTTGTGGTAAATTGTCTCTTGATTCCATGCTTCCTGCAATATGTTGCAAATTCCTTGGATTCATACTCACCTCCTCGAGTACTTTGATGTACTTACCACTCTGTTTCTCTGTGAAATATTTAAATTCTATCAATTTTCCAAATGTCTTTGATTTGTGCTTGAGAAAATACACCCATCCTTTCGTGCTAAAATCATCAATGAATGATAGAAACGAAAATTTTCCTCCTATTGACTAAGTTTTCATTACACAACAAATTTTTTTATGCACCAATTCAAGGTGTTGTTTTTTTCTATAGGAAGGATTGGGAAAACTAGCCCTTTGGTGTTTGGCCAAAATACAACTCTCACTGGAGTTTTTCTATTAATTTATTATGGGAAAACCTTTGACCATGGAATTCGTCTGTAAAGTACTAAGACTGCTAAATGGTAAATGGACATATCTAAAATGCCACAACCAAGTCTCATATGAGCTTGGTACATTTTGGTAATATGCATGTGACAAACTTACATTTCTCAATATCAAAGGGAACATTCTATATTTGGTCATTTGTTTTGTGGCTATAATTTTATTATTGGGTGGTTTGTCCAAGATTGTACACTTGGAACCTTAAAAAATGACCTTATAACCATGTTCATTCATCTGACCTATTGTCATTAAATTATGCCTAAGACTAGCTACATAATAAACTTCATGAATATCCTTCTTTTCATCTTGTTTAGTTAATACATAAATTTTATCCTTTCCTGTAACTTTATTTTGATAATTATCTCCCAATTTGAGCTATCTAAACTAGAAAACATATCTTTGTTACCTATCATATGATTTATATAGCCATTGTCCAACAGCCAGAGATCATGACTATTGCTTGCTTCTTCTGTAACTTGACATGATAAGAAAATTGATCAATATGTTCCTTCTTCAATGTTGGTAACATTTTCTTTGCCCCTATTCAGATCTGCTTGCTTCTTTCTGCATTCACTTTCATAGTGACCAAATTTCTTGCAATAATAACATTGTATCATTGATTTGTCATTTCATCTTTACTGATTAAGATTTCTTCCTCTCCTCCTTCGGTTCTTAGAGTGTCTATGTGGTTCTTCTTAGTGTTCATTCTATTATGAACATTCTAATGTTTCTCTCTCTCTTGTTTGAGAGCGACCTCTGCCTCGTCTTTTATTCCCTCGACCTCTTATTCCACTTATGGAGGTCTGACACTAAAATGAATTGTCTAAAGATTCAAAATTTTGACTAAACCTACTTTCATGGGTTAACACAGATCCCATGATTTCTTTAATTGTCAATTGCGGCAGGTCCTTCGACTCTTCTATAACAAACTCGACCATATTAAACTTATCAAAAAGGCTTCAAAGTACCTTCTCAACGACCTTTTTCTCTTGGATCTCTTCTTCATGGTTTCATAGTTGATTCACGCTGCTCGTAACATGGGTCATAAAATGATCCACAAAATATGAATCCTTCATTTGAAGAGTCTCAAAACTCTTCCCGAGTGTCTGCAACTTTGCATTTTTAATTTGTCAATACCTCGATAGAATATTTCAAGAGTATCCCATGCTTGTTTCTCATGATCTGCTGCTGCGACTTTGGGGAAAATATATTCATCTAACCCTTGTTCGACGAGCCATAGGGTTTCACTATCCTTCATCTAGAGTTTTCTGAGGGCATTTGTCTGCGGATATGTTATTGTTTGTAGATCCGTCAAATCTAGACACTGAAACAAATTGAATATTGCTTCCCAACAATCTTCAGACCGGAGGAAAATTTTCATTTTAATAGACCATACATCATACTTCTTACCCATTAAAAATGGACCTTGTGTGAGTTTTAGACTATTGCTAAATGCCATGAATTTCGTGTAGAAGTCAAATTTCTCCTTTATGGCTTAGATATCGACCAAAATACCTTTTCCTATGTCGGAAAAGACAAAACCCATAAATTTTCTCATCTTGGAACACTGTTTGTGGGCGACCTCCTTCTCCCAGTCGCTCCGTGTAAATAGGAAGGGGGCGACCACCTCTAAAAACGAGATTTTTTGAAGGTTTTTTCCTCAAATGTTTGCACCAGAATGGCCTCAAATGCTCCTCTTCCTATTGTGGGTTGACCAAGCTCTAAATTTCTCTGCAATAACCTACAAATTTCTCCCCTATCTTTGAAGAGTCTTAGTCCTACTCTGATACAATGTTCAAAATCAAGCGAGGCAAACATTCATAAAATAGAGTATTCGCGCACAACACAACTATGGATCTATTCAACTCTCCTTCGCATTCATATGATATTGAATTTACAAAACACATGATAAGATATAACTTTCTAGAACACTCCATCCTTCACCTACCTAATAAATGTAATGTTACCTATCTTATCTATGCATTTAAGATGCTTGCCATGTATCAAAGTTAGTCAAAACAGGTAATGGAAGAAGTACTCCACTTAACAAAAAAATTTCCTTTCCCAACAATTTTACTATTCGAAGACGTCATGAGAAATCCAATCTCCAAAAACCATTTCAATCAGAGACACCATGAGAAATCCAAATAACATGTCAATCAAAGACGCCATGAGAAATACAATCTGCACAAACTATTGCCAATCAGAGACACCAGGAGAAATCCGAAAAACTTGCCAATCAGTGACGTTGTGAGAAATCCAATGTGCGGAACGTATTGCCAATTTGAGACACCATGAGAAATCCAATCCTTCACAATCTATGAACCACTTGCTATTCTCGGAGAGATATCGTTTCGTAGATCAAAAGTTTCACCACTCTTTATAATAGCCTTAAGCACTGTATATCCTAAGGACCAAGGAAAATCTAATGAGATTGAATATGGTAGGAAAACTTTATCAAATCAAATCACAGTGGCTTCCACGTGTCGAATTAGAGGCACAGATGCCCATTGATAAAAGACAGAAGAGCCGACAAACGACAGAGTTCAAGCCAAATTTTGAAAGAAGAACATAATATTTTATCTTTAACAACTTTGTAATTTTTTTTTTAATAAAACAATATACTTCCATATTATATATATATATATATATATATAAATTTAATATACCTAAAGTTTATAAAAGTGTATATATTTTATACTTTTTAGATTTCAATTTTTATATATTTTAAAATGAAAACATATAGTTTAACCATTAAATCACTCAAAAACATGTATATGTTTCATCATTCAAATAATATTAAATTTATATAAAGAAATTTAAAAAATAATATTAAATTTATATTAAAAAAAATTAAAAAAAGTTTATCTATTAAATTTATGCATATAAAAAGTAATATTAATAATTTATTTTCTAAAATTTATTGAACATAAAATATTTATAAATTTATTAAATAATAGAAATGTATTTAAACATAATCAAAACATAATTTTTATTTGAGTTATAAAAATGTATTTAAATAATAAAATTTATATAAAAAAATGAAAAAAGGTTTATCTTAAATAGTATTTAATTTATATATAAATTTTTTTTATTAATAATTTATTTTTTGAAATTTATTAAACATAAAATATTTATCAATTTTTTAAATACATAAAAAAAATAAGATTAAATTTATATAAAAAAATTAAAAAAAGTTTATCTATTAAATTTATGTATATAAAAAATAATATTGATAATTTATTTTCTAAAATTTAATAAACATAGCATATTTACTAATTTATTAAATATTAAAAATTTATTTAAACATAATCAAAACATAATTTTTATTTGAGTTGTAAAAATGTATTTAAACGGAATTTAGAAAAGGAAAATAATCTGTTTTTTACTTGATTTGATTTTATTTTTATTGTAAATTTAAGTTATCCCATTTGGATTAAAAATAGACATATTTCTTAAAATCTATTAAATATAAGATTTTTTAATCTTTTAAACTAATAATAAGTAATTACTATATAGGTTTTCTGTAAAATTATTGTTTTTTAAGTAATAAAAAAATTTTAATATACCATTTTTCTAATATAATATAAAACAAAATTATTAATTAAAAAAAATAATGTACAAACATTTAGATATTAGAATTAGAGTTTATATAAAACATATTAAAACTAAACATTACATTACTAGATCTACATAGTGCATAATACATTTATAAATGTAATTAAATAATTTTTAATTTAAATATTAGAATTAATTTTTAATTTAAATATTAGAATTAGTTTTTAATTTAGATATTAGAATTAAAGTTTATATAAGACATATTAAAAATAAACATTACATTACTAGATTTACATAGTGCATAATAGTATTTATAAATGTAATTAAATAATTTTTAATTTAAATTTATATTGATGAACATTTAAGCTTAAGTGACTTTATGTTATTTATACTAAGTTTAATAATATTTTAAATTATTAAATGATATTTTAATATTGAATAAAATATTCAAATTTATATTATTGATATAAAAATGATTTAAAAAAAAAAAAAAAATCATATATTTGATATTTCATTGAAATCAAAATATACATAGTTTATCATTCCAAACTTGTTAGACATAATCTGAGTGTCTTCTCCAGTTTAAAGTATAGATTGAACCCACTTAAAGAACCATAAGATTCTGAGTATAGAGTGGTCCAAAACTTGTTAGACACAATCTAAGTGTCTTCTCGAGTTTAAAGTATAGATTGAACACACTTAAGACCCATAAGATTCTCATTATACAATCCTCCATCATTTATAGGAAGGCCCCTTTTAGAGAGAAACAGGCACATACTTTTTACAACGACATAAACAAATAGATCGGACAACCAATCTAAAACCACTATGTGGCTCTATTAAAAAAAAAATGTTATGAACTAAAGTTAGAATCGAAGCACCGCCTTGATTCTCTTGAACGAGAAGAGTTCCTCCAGGAATAGAACTAGTTTTCTTTGACAAAACATCCATTGTACAGTTGAATTCACAGTAAATGTATTCAAAAGAAATATAATGGAACACAGATCTTGTTGTTGAAATCCGAAATCCTATCTAGTAGAGGAGATAGGGAAATATTTGTTAGATATTAATGAAGAAATGCTAATAATAGAATTAGTTATAATAGAGGCTCCTCCGTGTCCTTTACAGCTGTTATCAGATCCACTATTATAGGAAACCGTTGCTTGTGTATCAAGCTATAAATGTAATCGTTTTCTTGATTAATAGAATACATTTGGTGTGAGTTCTATCTCTTCTGCAGTTTTATTTATCATGGTATCAGAGCTCAGGTGGAGCCTGCTCATGTTGAGGAGCCGTGGAAGCCCGCGCAGAAGACGGCGTTGAGGAGGAGTCCGCGCGACTGTGAGGCGCTGTGTCCGTTGCCAGAAATCTGTATATGATCTGGTATATTTTTTTATCGATGTTCAAATAGCTATCTGGTATTTTTTTTATGTGGCTGGAGTTTGACTTCTGCGTGAAAGAGGAGATGATCCTTTAAATGCCGAAAATGTTGGTCTCAGAATGCCTGGAGGGTTAAATCGCTCATTTGGTGTTTGTAATAAATAAATGTTGGAGAAATCGCTCAAATTATTTTGTAATGTTGGAGAAATCGCTCATCAAGAGAAGAAGCAGAGTTGAGTAGGGCCGAGGGCGGTTCGGTGATTTTTTCTTGTTTTTTCGTTTTCCTTTCGTTTGCATTTTCACCATTACGTCCATGTACTGAAATCCTCACTGTAAGTAGCCATCGACTGGAGTTGGTATCAGACCATCCTGGTGTAAAGAACGGACGACCGCCAGCGAGGAGCATAATTCGGAGAGCTTCATTCAGAGGGTCTGTCACAGACTTGGATTTGATGAGCTGTGACTGGAGGTAAAGAAAAGGAAGAGGAGCAACACAGACGTTGGGCTGCTGGTATCTGTCGGGCCTGATATTTACACATGGAATCTGTGTTTTCCGCTGTGGTTGCTCAACTGCGATGGAGGTGGATACCCGCATTCTGAAAGGTTGAAGCCAAGACAT
>ML783480.1:1237325-1282540 GCA_009831015.1 Picea engelmannii | reverse complement strand
TAATGAAGAAATGCTAATAATAGAATTAGTTATAATAGAGGCTCCTCCGTGTCCTCTACAGCTGTTATCAGATCCACTATTATAGGAAACCGTTGCTTGTGTATCAAGCTATAAATGTAATCGTTTTCTTGATTAATAGAATACATTTGGTGTGAGTTCTATCTCTTCTGCAGTTTTATTTATCAATATTAGTAATGCAACAACAATTATTCCAACAATCTGGAATCATTAAATACCTGGATGGAATTTATACCTTTCTCTAAAGCATTACACAAGGATCCACAAGGCATAGAGTTCTGTTGTGTTGTTCGTTCCCATACCTGCACCAAATTTTAAAGAAGTGACGTGTGATTCCGAACAAATATAAAATAGAACCTGAGCCACAAAGTATCAATCGACCTTTGAAAGCCCCACCACACTCACCCCAAGGCATCGCCACATTGATCACCAGTTCTTTTAGCATTCATAGTTTGGGAGGTCGCACTGGGTGTGATTCTTCATTGTAAGCCGCCAAGATCTTGGCAGCTAGCAAATCGGGACTCCAACTTCTTCAAAAATCATACTGTTGCGTGTAAGCCAAAGCCTCCAGATGACATAAGAAGGAAATGCATAGAAAGAAGATAGAATTCTCGATTGAAGCCAATTTCTCATGCAGAGTTCCAGGGAATCCCTTGACCATTGTCTTGAAAATTTGATCATCTTGTTAAACCCTTATCGAAAAAGAATAGGTAACAAAAAAATGTTATACATATTTTGAATCACTTTTGCATAAAACACATCAGTTTGGACCATTCCAACACCTTTTTTGCAATTATCCCAAATTAAAATCTTATTTCATAAAGCTAGCCAAACAAATATTTTTTCTACGTGTTCAATCTATCTTCCAAATGGAGGACCACCACCTTGATCATTCTTCATCGTGCATGTATTCAGATAGTGCCTTATTCCATGACCATACTATAGCATCTTCTCGTTCTTGAAGAAAGATTCAACTGTGCTATAACATGCAAATATATTTTTTCAATTCATCTACATTCTGATTATGTATGTTAACAGATAAAATATGTGAAACAAACAACACGGTGAGGCTATGCTCACTTCTATATTGTTCAATGAAGACGGATTACATCCTTATATAGGAAAAGACTCTACTAAGTCGGTTACATGCAAACCAAAGACAACTAGTCTCTCAACTATGAACTGACTCTTAACACGCCTACAACTGACTCTCACAACTGGAGCTTATAACTGGTGCTTACAACTGACGCTTACTCCATTATTTCCATGTCTCCCCCTTAATGGAGAATGGATTGACTTCTACACCTAACATCTCCCTAAACAGTTCAAACTTAATCTTTCCAAGAGGCTTAGTGAAAATATCAACAACATTTTCACTAGTATTACAATACATAAGAGCTATTTCATTTGACTGCAACTTTTCTAGAATAAAATGAAACTAAGCTTCAACATGTTTTGTTGTTGCATGAAAAATCGGATTCTTCACAATATTGATTGAACTTTGATTATCACATCTAATCATCGTAGATTCCTTTTGTTCTTCTCCAACATATTGAAGAAGTCTTCTTAACCAAACAACGTCACAAGTTGTTGCACACAAGACTTTATATTCTACTTCAGTAGAATACAAAGATACAATAGGCTTCTTTTTATTGCTCCATGAAACAACCCCGGATCCAATGCAGAACGAATATCCAGTGGTTGATCTTCGATCATCCAGATTGCCAGCCCAATCAGAATCTGAATAACCTGTCAACTCAACATCAGATGCATCAGTATATTTAATACCATAATCAAGTGTACCTTTTAGATACCTGAGTACTGCCTTTACTTCATTCCAATGGATTTCATGAGGTTTCACCATGAACTGACTTAACACACTCAGAGAATATAAAATATCATGTCTGGTTGTGATGAGATAATTCAGACTACCCACCATATGTCTATACATAGTGCCATTAACCTCCTTCGAACCATCATCACAAGAAAGTTTCACATTCTGTTGCATGGGAAAAATAGAAGACTTACACTGATCCATTTTAAATCTCTTAAGTATTTCTCTGATATACTTACTCTGAAAAACAAAAGTTTGGCCTGCATTTCTCCAAACTTCAAGACCTAGGCAGTAATGTAACTCACCAAGATCTTTCATTTCAAATACCTTTGATAACTGCTCCTTGATTTCATCAATTAACTTCTTTGCATTTCCTTTAATTATTAAATCATCAACATATAATGAAATCAATACTATATACCCCTGTTCATCAAATTTGGTATACATATTTGAATCACTTTTGCTCCTCATAAAACCCTATTGAAGAAAGAAAGAGTTTATCTTCTCATACCATGACCTAGGTGCCTGTTTTAGTCCATACAATGCTTTCTTTAATTTACACACTAAGTGTTCTTGCCCCTTTTCCACAAACCCTTCAGGTTGAGTAGGGTAAACCTCTTCCTTTAACTCACCATTCAAAAATGCAAATTTAACATCTAACTGGTGTAGCTTCCAATGGTACTTTGTAGCTAAAGCAATTAACATTATGATGGTATTCAATTTAGCTACTGGTGCAAATGTTTCAGCATAATCAATACCTTTTGTTTTTGAATACCCCTTTTCCACCAGTCTATCCTTATACTTATCTATACTACCATCTCATTTAAACTTGGGTTTGTATATCCATTTGCATCCAATCGGCTTCTTATGTTTAGGCAATTTAGTCAATTCCCAAGTATTGTTTTTCATTATAGATTCATATTCTTCCTCCATTGCATTTCACCATTCATCATTTTCATTAGCTTCATCAAAACTCATGGGTTCTATGACATTTGAAATTCTACTCATTAGGGCATAGTCTTTATACCTCTCAGGAAGCCGAATCTTTCTTGAATATCTTCTCAACTGATTATCTTCCTTCCCACTTTGCGAAGATCTGTCTTCACCTCTAGGTGAATTGTGACTGCTTGAATTGTTCATATCATTGAGTCCTTCTTGTTGTTGTTTCTATTGTCGCTGTGGGGATGGCTGTTGTTGTGTGGGCTGATGTTTCTTTTCTTTAAATCCTTCATCAAGAAGTCTTTGCCATTCCTCATGACTGTTCTCATCATGATTTCTTGCTTCCTACTCATGGAAAAGTACATCTCTACTTGCAAATACTTTGTGAGTAACAGGATCAAACAATTTGTATGCTTTAAATTCAGAACAATACCCAATGAAAATACATTTAATGGCTTTAGCATCCAATTTCCTCCTATTCTCCTTTGGAATATGAGCAAAATCCTTACACCCAAATACTTTCAAATTATGAACTGCAGGTTTGGAACCATTCAAGGCTTCGAAAGGAGTAACATTATCAAGACACCTTGTTGGACTTCTATTCTTTAAATAAACTGCAGTATTTATGGCTTCAACCCAAAATGCATTTAAGAGATTCTTACCTTTTATCATACTGCGTGCACACTCTACAAGAGTTCTATTTTTCCATTCAGCGACTTTGTTTTGTTGTGGAGTGTGAGGTACTGTAAACTACTATACTATTCCATTATCTTTGCAATATTTTTTGAAGTCCCCTGATTTATACTTTCCCCCTTGATCTGAATGGAGGATTTTGATGGATTTTCCTGTCTACTTTTCCACCATGGTTCTGAATTCCTTAAAGTACTCGAAAACATCACTTTTCATCTAAGAAGGTAAACCAATGTGTATCTCATGCAATCATCAATAAATAACAGAAAGTAAAATGCACCTCCTAAATACCTAGTCTCCATAGGCCCAGAAACATCAGTATGCACAAGATCTAACAAATCTCTCTTTTTCTTATCAAGATTAAAGGGGAATTCATCTCTGTGCATCTTTCCTAATGCACATCCACCACAAGCAACCTTCTCATTCTTTAACATGAGAAGTCCTTCAACCATATTCTTTTTCTGTAATAACAATAAATCAGGATGATTGATGGGTCCATACCTTTGATGCCAAAGAATCTATGTTGGCATAGTGGCAGAAGTTAGTTCATGATGTGCTTTGCTGGTAACATCAAGTTTGTATAGACCTCTTGCTCTGACTCCCGTTGCAACAGTTTGGAAGTGGTCCAGCAGATCCTTCACTATGCAATAATTCTTGAAGAATTCAACCTTCAAGTTCTGATTTGTAATGGTGGACGTAGAGATCAATTTTTTCTTTATTCCCAGCACATACACCAATTTCTGAATGTGACGAACAGTACCATTTGGAAATGTCACAGGAATGTCTCCATATCCCTTGATCTGATGAGCACGGTCATCTCCAAGATATATGTTGGCACCATTCTGTGTTTCTTTAAAATTAGCATACCAATTTTTATTACAAGTCATATGTACTGATGCTCCGGAATCCAAAAACCAGGCATCAGAATCATCCATTTCAGCAGATAAAGCAGCATTAGACATAAGCATCATAAGATCTCGTGAGTCAAAATTTGGGGGTTCATCAATATCATCACTAGCAATAAATAATCTGAGATCTTGATTTGAATATTTTTCTGCATAATGACCTAAATGTGTTCTTGGTTTATTCCTAGCCTCATCACTTTTCTTCTTATGACAGTCTTTAAAAATATGTCTAGGCCGACCACAATAAACACAACTCTTTGACTCATTCTTATCAGATTGCATACCTTGATTTTGAGGTTGTCTTCTCTGCGATGAACTTCCTCTCTGCCATGAACCACCTCTCTACCATGAACTACCTCCTCTTCCTCTTACGCTTGATCTCCCTCTCACAGATCTATTATTTGACCATAGTGCCAAATCTTTACTCGGAGGCTTCAGATTCCCGCGCCTCTCTTTCTCTTGCAGCAAAATACCTGTTAGTTCTTCAAACATAGGAGGTTTCTCCCTTGCTACGAGACCTGTTATGAACATATGATAATCTTCTAGCATACCATTTAAGGTAATAGTGACCATATCAACGTTGGAAACAATTTCCCCCATATTTACTATCTTGTCTTTCACCTCTTTAATACGACCCAAAAATGAACTAATAGATTCATTTCCATCCATCTTAATGCCTAGCAATTTAGTTTTCAGGAACAAAATGCGATTTGTGTTTCTAGTTTCATACAATTATTTAAGCGTTGTCCATGTTGCAGTAGAAGTTGTAGCGTCTCTAATATGTGGAATTATGCTATCTTTAATAGACATTGGCAACAATACCTTTGCCTTGTTTTCACGCTTCTCCCAATCTTGGATTTGTACTGCTGTCGCACCTGTAGCCACATCAGGTTTCAGTTCAGTTCCCTTCGCAATGTTCCAGACACCATAGCCTTCCATGAGCGTGTGCATCTTGAATTTCCAGTTAATGAAGTTCGAGCCATCTAACTTGTTGGCTTCGTTGAGGTAGGTCTCTGCCAGCGGATTCATCATCGCTGCTAATGGATCTTTGTATCACCAAGAATATCAAACTTTGGTCAAGTGTTGAGCAGTCCATCGCTCTACCTTTAGATCCACTGATCCGTCTCTACCTTTGTTCTTAGCTTAAATCATGCATGGATCTTAATATCCAAAATATCCACTTTTAAAAAAAAAAATTATCACTCTTCACCTCATGCTTCTCTTAATAAAAAGTATCCACCTTTTTAATAAGAAACTTAGAAATATGCATAAGAAATTGTTCCATGCACATATATCCACTTTAATAAAGAGTTTATAACTCAAAAATATCCACTTGTAATTATCTACCTTATAATTATTAAATTTCTAAAAAGACTCACAATACTCATTTAAAAACTCAAGATTTTCTCTTCCTTCAACTCCACGCATGCATGCAAATTACAAGCATGCAAAGCTCATGCAAATTCTTTTGAGAATGGATCAGACTTTTGTTAGTGCATGCAAACTATATGCAAACTTCACGATTTAATAAATCCATTTTACTAAAAACAAAACAAAAACTTATGCTTCACCAAAAAAAATTGTGCTTTCCATGCATGCACCAGATCTCGACGCATTCAAATACAAATTCAAACTCCACGCTCACCGCACCAGATCTCCACGCTTATGCTACGTCACTCAAAATCCCACGCATGCACCACAATTTTCAAATCCACGATTGTCAACTACACACAGCCCTCACGGATCCACCTCACAGAACTCACGCAAGCCCGTAACTCAGCAAAGATCGTGACCGAGCGAAACTCTTGAACGAAATTTCTGTAAATGGAGGAATGCACCAGAAAGATTTTCTCACGCTATCCACGCCCTCTCCCTATGGCTCTGATACCAAGATAAAATATGCGAAACAAACAACAGGGTGAGGCTATGCTCACTTCTATATTGTTCAATGAAGACAGATTACATCCTTATATAGGAAAAGACTCTACCAAGTTGGTTACATGCAAACCAAGACAACTAGACTCTCAACCATGAACTGACTCTTAACAAGCCTACAAATGACTCTCACAACTGAAGATTATAACTGGTTCTTACAACTAGTTCTTACAATTAGTGCTTACTCCATTATTTCCAAGTTTAACAACCTCAATTGATTTCCAAGACTGAAAACTGATGGACGAGGCTTCTAGATCAGCTACATCTCTTAGGAAAAAAATAAACAGTAGCATAAAGATAATGAACGAAGTCATGGAATCATTGAAAGTTAGCAAGGCATCCTTCCCTAGGATCAAGATGAAGCCGAAATTATTTACTATTTCCAATTTTCCATGCAGCCCATCTGCCAAGAATTGGAGACAAATTTACTAAACATTTTCAGACTGTCGACGCTCCTTTGATTCGTTTAATCTCTGATAAGATCCACTCCTCAATAATCAACGATGGAAAATACTTGTATTTCAGAATGTTTCCAAATAAGACACTTCTGAATAATAATCTCCACGAGCGTTTTTCTATGAGATCCGGGGAAAACATGTGAATATTGTTAGGCCCCACTCCATGAGAGCCTTGAGTTTTGATAAGAGCAACCCTTTTATTAGGTGGATAACTCCTTTTTCTTTTCGATACAAATATGAAACACATATTTCTAATCTTAACTATGATATCTTGGTTCTTAACGAGCACAAGCTACCCTCAAAGAGAAAGCCAACCATTACACCAGCAAGAAATATGAGCTTCTGTGTTTTTAATACGCCGCAAACAACCCTCAAAGAAATAATTATTAGGTTTAAGATTGAATCAAAGATATTTCAACCCCTATTAAATGGACCCAATAGGACAATAAACAAATGGTATATTTGGTGCTCAATTTCTAGAGACTAATTATAAAAAAGAAAGAGACAATTAGAGAAATTAATTTACATTCCCTACACAACACAATAGGTTGCTAGAATATATAATTCTTATTTATCTAATATGTCTGCTAATGTATTGAGAAGTAGAGGAAATCTCTAAGTGAGTTGTGTGATCATATTCTTAAGAGGTTGTTAGAGAGTTGGATTTGTGAGATTCTAGTTTGGTGTGTGGTTGAGATATTCTCTCAACCTCTCCACTTATCTTTGAAATAAGTTAGAACATATAACACTCTACTCTCCTCTCCCATTTTATCATGGTATCACACTGTGAGGTCTGGGTTTGACTCTCTCACTAGAGTGCTTAGGAACATGCGGAGAGTAGAGTGTTTCAGAACTTATTATTTTGTGTGCTCACAGGGAAGAGAAACTCGTCGCTCCTATCATGCACAATAAGACTGTTTGTTGCTGTAAGATCCGCAATCTGCATATTGATCCGTAAAAGAGTTGTGCTTAGGATCCTGAGGAAGAAAAGCTTCATCCCACTTTTCTATTGTATTAATTATGCTCGTGGAGGAAACCCCTCACCATTTGTAAGAGCTCTACAGATGCACATGAATACAAGACCTCACCATTTGTAACAACTCTACAAATGTATGTGAATACAAGACCTAGCTCGAAGTTGGTTCAAAACCTTGGGAAGGAGCACTCGCTAGAACAAAAGAAAACACCTATAAATGATTCAATAGATGTTGATCCAATGCATCTCCGTAGAACGAAAGCACTACAATAATGTAGAGAAGCCCATGTGGAAAACTGGTGGAGTCGTGCCTGCGCACAAAAAATATATTTATATATTGGTGAGTATTGGAGCCACAGTTTTCTAAAGGAAGGAGAAAAAAATTGCAAAAGAGAGAGCCACAATTGATCTCTATCGTTGTTAGAAGCTGACTGTTGTTACCGCTTTGTAATTGAGTTGCAGTTTTGATCTAGACAACAAAGGAAAAATCCTCAACGACCCATGTCGGTGGGAGAATTCTGGCACAAATGGCAATGAAGGGGGAAGGCCATGATTTAATACTTGAATAGAAATTGTTTGCTAGGGGCTTGCTGCAATCCCCACCTCATATTTGAGTTAGTTAGAGCGTGCAATTCCCCATTGAAGTTGTTGTGCGTGGTGAAAATAGAGTGCGTTGAGTTAACTTTTTCTGGCAGTGTCAAGTTTGTCTTGGGCATTGCAATGTGCCTCTAAGAAAATTCTTAAGGGAATTGCCTATTTCAATTTCTATTTATCTGTTGTCTATATCTTACGTGACAATTTGCCTTCATACGCATTATGTGTTGAAGTTATAAGCCTGAATTTGTGAAGACTTGTAAGACAAATACATGGGAAAGAGAAGAGGTGCATGAATTGGTGCGACTGGTTTTAAGGAATCTGAGTTGTCAATGCATGGAGGTGCTATAGTGAAGTGAGGTGTATGTTTCCATTCCTTAGGACTCACACAATCTCCAATATGATTGAGAAATGTGTGATTGAGTTATGAATTAACAGGTAGTTCTATTAATATTTTTTGGTTCGAAGATGTGCATAGTTATAATGTGAGTCACACATGTAATAGAAAGCAAGTCTATGATATTTTGATGTAGTGTTCTTAGAGAATACTTAAGTATGTATCTGGTATAAGTTATGTACCAAGCTATTGTATACTTCCCTAATGTCAAAAGTTTGTGGTGATCTAAAAACCATTATATAAAAGATGGTTTGTCGTCAAAACAACTTGAAAGATCATGGTTACAGATAATCAAAGAAAAACTGATGCATGGTTGAGGGTAATCCGAGAAGACCCAGAGCATGGTTACAGGTAATCCGAGAAAACTTGATGCATGGTTGAGGGTAATCCGAGAAAACCCTGAGCATGGTTATAGGTAATCCGAGAAAACCTATTGCATGGTTGAGGGTAATCTAAGAAAACGCAGAGCATAGTTATGGGTAAGCCGAAAAAACCCAAGTTGATGATAATGTGATGAAGGGGAAGGTATGATGAAGAATGGTTAAATGAACCATGTAGTTGAAAAGGATTCCTAGAGAAATGGCGGTTATAGGCGCTGATGACTCATGTATTTCGTTAGATGGATTTCTTTTTATATGGACGTCAATAATCAGATGCAGGTACAAGAGGAAACAAAGGAAGATCTAACCACATAAATATTTAGATAAGTAGTCATTAAGGGAGAGTGTTGGAATATATAATTACTACTTATATAATATGTTTGCTATTCCATTGAGAAGTAGAGTTAATCTCTACGTGAGTTGTGTGATCCTATTCTTAAGAGGTTGTTAAAGAGTTGGATTTGTGAGATCCTAGTTTAGTGTGTGGTTGAGATATTTTCTGAACCTATCCAGTTATTTTTGGAATAAGTTAGAACTAATAAGAACCCGTGCACTCTATATAATAGAGTCTAATGTTCATATCACTCTACTCTCCCATTTTATCATAAGTTCCTATAATATAATTGAAATCTTGCCTTTTGCTGATTCTCCCCATGCTAAATAATAATACATAGTCTATAAACAACAAATGAGTGATCAGAACATTGTTTGAAACAACAATTCCTTTAATTCTTCCTTCCCTTTTTGCATCAATAATTAAGCCACTTAGGACTTTTAAGCGACTTAGGCCTTCTACAATTAGTAAAAAGAGTAGAAATAGGAAAGGAGAGAGTGGGAATCCTAACACAAACCCCGTGAAGGTATAAAAAAAAAATGCGAAGGAATCAATCCAAGAAAAATCTAGCTTACTTTGTCATAATCTTTGGATAAATCGATTTTCAAAAGTTTCCCTCTTAGCTTGTTCTTCTTCATAGAGTCCATTCCCTCTTGTGCAAAGCTAATTGAATCATGTATTTTCCTATTATTAATGAAACCAAACTGCTCTTCCGAAATTACATTAGCTAGGAGAGGCTTGATTCGAGTTGTGATAATTTTTGAAACCAAACTGCTCTTCGGAAATTACATTAGCTAGGAGAGGCTTGATTCGAGTAGTGATAATTTTTGAAATGATTTTATATAGCGTATTGCACAGGTCTATGAGGAAAAAGTCATGAAAGGAATATGGATCATCTTCTTTACTGACCATAGATAGAAAAATAGTGTTGATGGATTTGGGGATTGTACCCGAGATGCTATCCTCCTCAATTACCATAAGAAAATATTTGCACAATAAGTCAAAACAATTAATGTAAAACTAGACCGTCCATCCGTTAGGACTCGGGATTTTGGCCTTCCTAAAAGACTGTGAAACACTGAGAAGATCTTCTTTTGTGAGCTCTTTTTCCAAGGGCAAAAATCCTAATAATCTTTAGTTGAGCCTCAATATGGTTCCTTTTCCGTTCAGAGAACAAGGTCTTGAAATGGTTCTCCGAGTTGAAGCTATATCAACAAAAGATGAGGATCTTCTCACATCCTCCCTTGGAATATTCCATATAGTCTTGATAGAGCGGTGAAAGTTTTCATAAGGATGAAAAAGTTTCGTATTACTGTCACCCTACTTAATCCATCTCGCGTGGATTTATAATCTCCATTCGATTTTTTCCATTTCCAATATTTATCCTTTGCTATCTTCCAAACCTTTTATCAAATCCAGTTCTTTCTCACTAAAAATCCCCATCACATTCTGATGATAGAGGTGTTTCAAATCATGTTCTTGACAGAGTCCAGATCATCTTTTCATTTATTTTTCATGCCCATGTTCCATTTAACAATAATTATTTTAATTTTCTAGAGATTTTCCAAAAATACATCGTTGATTCGCTTGTGGCCGGATCAAAATCCGACCAATGAGAATTTACAAGGTTAATGAAATCTTTCTCCATTAGTCAGGAATAATTGAATTTAAAAGGAGGATTCGAGTCTCCATTATCAATCTAAATAAGAATAGCTTGGTGATCTGACCCTCTCCATCACCAACCCATGATATATATCTATCCAGAACTTCTAATAAGTGTTTCGCCTTTTTAAATAAAAAAAATAAAAATAAAACAATCCAACGAATTAGAAACACCATTGCTTCTCCTTCACATCACAATTTTCTCCAAGTAGTAACAATTTTATCCTCTTCAAAAAAATTCCTAAATAAATAAGTGTTTCGCCTTTTTAAATAAAAAAAATAAAAATAAAACAATCCAATGAATTAGAAACACCATTGCTTCTCCTTCACATCACAATTTTCTCCAAGTAGTAACAATTTTATCCTCTTCAAAAAAATTCCTAAATAAATATGACAAAGGATATATCATGGAGCCAATAGGGTTATATTAAGCCAATAAAGAAGCATTGTCTCTAAGATCTTCCCTAACAGTTTACTCTTAATTAGGAAAGGTCTACACTTATTGATAATGACACATTTAATAGGTCCTTAATTTTTAATACTTTTCTATGGATGAGATTAAATATGTTTAGAATATTTTTAGTCGTCACAATAAATGAATGGCTCTGATTTCATCCATTAACTTCCGAGCTGTTATAAAGAGGTCCGTTTATATGTTTACTTTTTCACATTTACCTAATCGTGTTTAAAAATTACTGTATTCAGTAACTTATTGCCACATCTACCTGATTAAAAAATATAAAAGGATTTTTGTGGGCCTTTACTGTATTAATTAAAGTTTTTTTAACTAAGCTAAAAGTTTAACAGCTATAAGCACCACCAGCCGCGAGTTAGCCGCTGTGCTAGTATAAGGACCATAACAATTTAAAAAATTGAACGACTTCCCATGAGCCTTAGCCTCACCTTCAACAATAATTCCTTCATCAAGGATAGAATATGAAACTTTATTTAAGTTAGGGTTCCAGATTGTCAAAATGTATCCGGAGAGACTGTTTGAATCCACCACAATAAAATGTCAATTGGGTAATAAGGAAGAAAGAACGTCCACTGCTCTACTACCAAACCACATCGTTTGGTGGAACATAATATTATCGGGCTGATAAACGGAAAATAAACGCTTGAGGACATGAGTTTTAGGGGCTCCTCCAACCCCTGGCATTGAGAGAAGAAAAAATATTTCTTAACCAGCCTTTGGGGCTTGCGAACTCTAAGAGCCCCATTTATTGTTAATTTTTTTCCGTCAAGTACTTCAATTAGTTCTCAACAAGTGGTAAATTCTTCTTTTGAGATATGCGAAATTCTTCCAGGATGGTAAGGTCAGACAACAAAAACTCCCAAACCCCCTTTCAAAGCACAAGCATCTTCCAACAATTTCGATCTTTTGGATCTAAGGATATAGGACTAGTGCATAGGACTAGATTTAGAGGCACATGAAGGAGAAGGGCTAGCAAACTTTAGAGGTGAAGATGGGATATTTTTTGCTGAAGGAGAAGACAAAACCATAGGCTAAATATCCTTCTGAAGCAAATGACCGAGAGACGTAAGAAAGTGGTTATCCATTGAATTAGAAACAACATCAGATTTGTGCAGTTGGGTGTTAGAGAAGAGGGATAAGGAGCAATCATACCTTGATTACGCTCAGGTTCTTCTTGTATTCCTTCACACAGAGAGCGCATGAGCTTGTCTTCCATCAATGTCTCCTTTTGGCCCATATACTAGTTTCCATCAAGACAGACAGGAGACTGATACTGCTTAAGCTCATCAAAGATAGAGGAGTTTTTAGCCAATTTCTTTTTAAAGACTCTAGAAACTGGACTAGAGCCGTCCTTTCATATATCACCAATTGAGTAGAAATTAGAACACCGAAACTTCCAATAATCCCAACGCTCAGAGAACTTTCCAGGACCCCATTCAACTTTTATTTCCTCCAACCAACCTTTAGAGAGGTCTAATTCGACCAAGACTCTTTCCATATGCTTATGTGCCCGAGTCTCAAAATTTTCTTCTACCACTATAAACTTCCCGAGAAGATTAGAAATATTGCACGTGACAAGAGTCATCAAAAGACAAATACGCAAAATAGGAAGTATCACTAATATATGTAGAGTAATAAAAGCTTTCGAAGGAAGCAGACCAACGCTTTAAGAAAAAACTTGAAGGCACGTCTTTGCCATAATAATCTCCAGATCCAAAGAGTTTTTACATGCGGACACTAACCAACCCTTTAAAAGGACATGAAATTGTGGAATGTAACCAAGCTTTTCCTTCCAAGAGGACTCCAAGCACATATAGAGAGAATGTGATTTTACTTACTTATCCATAAAACAACCCATGAAATCTTTTGAGGAAAGCTCAACAACTTTCTCCATTGGAAAATATCATGGCCAAGAACAAGGATGCACTTGGATTTGTGAAAGTTTCGGGGAGAAGAGGGTCAATGGAGAATGAGGAAGAAGAAGAAAAAATGGGCAAGGAAGATGGCATAGAGGGAGGGAAAATGGAAGGTGAAACATGGGAAGGCATGTTCGTCCATAAGGATGGTCCAACTTGAAAGATCTGAGCTTAAAAGGAGTTATATGACTATAATAATCAAACCCAAACAGAATCAGATCATGTCTAGAAGAAATTCCTCAATGAGGCTTTACTAAAAAAAATTTGTTTCAAATGCTCTGTTTTCAAGTAAAATGCTACAACTAGTTACAGAGAGAACTCTCTCTTTATATAAGAAGAAAACTTCATAAAATCACAACAGAGTGCCTCTATTACATAAAAGCTACAGTAAATCAAATGAGCAACTCTCTGTCACATAAAAAAACTACAGAAAATAAAGGAGCACCCTTCTCTTTACGAAATAATACACCAAAATGATCACTTCATTCTTTTTTACAAAAAAAGTAAGTCTTTAGATAATGCCCAAGAACTCTGTTGAGGAGTTACACAGCAAAAAAACATGGAAGAGGTTGATCAACAAGTGCCAGAGTTAGTTTCACAGCTGGAAATGTATTTTGAAAACTTAGCATAACGTTTTTCAGTGTCTCCCTTGATGTCAAGTTTTTGGATTCCCAACAGTGATTTGAGTTTCACCAATCGATCCTTTGGAAGAGCCTTAGTAAAAATGTCGGCAAGCTCTGAGAAACTCTTGTTGGAAATGTTCTCTAATGAAGTGATGGAGAATGTCAATGTGTTTACTCCTACTGTGGAAAACTGGATTCTTTGTCATAGAGATTGTGCTTTGATTGTCACAATAAACTTTAACAGGTTTATGAATTTCCATGCCCAATTATTCTAACAACCTTGCCATCCAAATGACTTGAGTGCTTGTAGATGATGCTGCAATGTACTCCGCTTCGACTATACAAAGAGAAACTGTGGGTTTCGTTTTGCTTCTCGAGGAAACAAGATTTCCTCCAAAAAGAAAAGCATATCCTAAAGAACTTTTGCGATCATCCAAGCTACCTGCCCAATCTACATCTGTGTATGCTACAACATTGAATATATTAGTAGAATTATAAAACAATCCAAAAAGTATGGTACCACTTACATATCTGAGTATTCTTTTAGTTGCTTGCCACTGAGACTCATGAGGTTGATTCATGAACCTAGCAACCGACCTTACAGAAAACATAATGTTTGTTCTAGTAGTGGTTAGATACATTAAGCTACCAACCATGGATCTATAGAGAATGACATCACAGAGAGAAGATTCATCTTCTTTAATCAATTTGCTCCCAACAACAAGAGGAGTACTCACAACTTTACAATTATGCATGTTAAACCTCCTCAACATGTCTTCAACAAATTTGGTTTGGAAAATAGATATACCTTTAGTTGTTTGTCTAATTTTCATGCCCAAAAAATATTTCATTTCTCCCAAATCAGACATCTCAAGTTCTGATTTCATTTCTTCTTTAAACTCCTCCACAAATGATATTGAGGTGCCCATAAATATCAAGTCATCTACATACAAGCAGAGAATAATAAAATCTGATCCAATGACCTGTTGGCATGTTTTACAGGTAGCGTATTCTTTTCATTCATGGCAAGTACAACAACGACGATGGCCTAAGTACAGGAAGAATGTGTCAGGCGGGCACCAGAAGTATTTTGGGAAGATGTAGCAGAGCAAGATCGATAAGAGAAGAAGAGATAGTGCAGAGGTGCTTAGCAATTAATGGAAAAGATCAAGACCAGCAGCGCAACGATGATCACATGGCAAGATTAGAAGCGTAAACTCCATTTCGGAGTTTCAAATACCAGGAGTTGGAGGAGTCAAGGAAGCAAATCACGGTAGAAAATCACAAAATGTAAAACCATGACTTAATCACCATTTCGGAGTTTTGGATACCAGGATTTGGAGGTGTCAAGGATACTCACGACAAGAATCATGAAATCGAGAAATGCGAAACCATGAATTAATCTCCATTTCGGAGTTTCGGATGCCGGGAATTGGAGGTGTCAAGGAAACTCACAACAAGAATGATAAAATCGTGAAATGCGAAAGATCAGAGAATGTCAAAGACTCCATTTCGGAGTTTCACAGACAAAGAAATCAAAGCTCTAAGGAACTTTAACCTTTGAAGTAGCGAACCTCGAAATCCCAAAAGCGAGAGGACTGTCCATCTTCAGGAAGGACACGTGATTACAGATCAACATTTCACTAACTGAGAGGTAAAAGGAAGGAGTGCCCTAACCTCTCAAACTCATGATATGAAATCACAAATTAATCTGAGTCGTTGATCAAAGGGATATCCTGGACCGTTGATCAGGCACAATGAAGGCTCATGAATTTGTGAAATGATCCTAGTCGTTGAAGCCAGAGGACACATGGCGAAAGATTGGAATTTTGTTGACTGAAAGGTCAAATAAAGGAGTTATCTATCCTCTCTAACTCGTGATATGAGAAATCGTGAAATAATCCTAGCCGTTGGATCAAGGATAGATCTGGACCATTGATCAAACACGACGAAGGCCTGTGAAGTTTCGAAATCATGATAAGATCTGGACCGTTGGGTCCATAAGACACATGGAGAAAGATCATCATTTCACTGACTGGAAATTCAAAGGAACGGGGTTCCCTAACCTCTCGAACTCGCGATATGTGAAATCGAAAAATGATGAAATGCAAAAGTGCAAAACGCCTTTTGGCATAGCCTGTGGTCACCACTGGTGGTCACGTGAGGGGAAGAATCTTGTGGAGCTAAACTTTTTTGGAGTTTCATATATTTCGACTTGGAGTGTCGAGACTCTTCACCACAGGAATGCCGAAATGCTGAAATATCGAAATGTGAAATGGAGAAATCAACACGAGACCCTGTGCTTGTAATCCAACGGTGTTGGTTACTTGGAAATCTGATCGAAGGGCTACTGTTTCGCTTCATGATTAATTGTTCAATTACCATTCAGTTAGTAGAACCGAATCATGGTTCTTGGATGGTTGGCGTTTTATTTACTGAAGAGTTTTTCTAGGGATTTGAGGGGTAACTGAAGGGGTTGTAGTGTATAAAAGAAACACGCAGTGACGGTGTGTTGTTGGCTATTCTGAATGAAAAATGAGTTGAACTGTAAGAAAGGGAAAATTACAGTATGCATAGTGTGAGGCCATCAATATGCGCAGCATGAGATAAAACTCAAAGATGAGTAATAGATGAGGAATAGACAGAAGAGAGATGCAATTTTCTTTTTGAGTCTTGAGCGAGCGAAGCAGAGAAAAAGTGGAGTGGCAGTGAACAACCCGATGAGAAGAACCGTGGAACGGTGAAGAGCATGTGGAGGAACTATACATGGAGGATGAAGAAGGTGCACAGATAGTAAAAATCAGTAGAAGCAAAGAACAAAGATGCATAGATGAGACAGTAAAAGATGGATGAGGTGCACTTGCAGAGAAAATCAGAAGATCAAAAAGCGCAAGAAGATGTAGGCAGAGAGACACTGATACAGGAGCGCAGAGCAGCATAGCAGAATAGTGATAAGCTTGTTAAGCCAATGACAACTATTCAATCACTGTAATAAGTTTCAATAGAAAATATATATATTTCACGGTGGTCGGGAGGTGCTAGGGAGGATTGTTTTCCTCAGAGGTTCAAGTGGGTGCTTGACTATAGGGAGTTGTAGCTTCCATCTGGTTGTAGCCAAAGAAACCAGGGTGGCAGGGTGGTGTAAGGGAGAACATTGGCTCTCTGATATACAGGTCGGTGCCTGTGTAACTGGAAGTTGGTGCTTCCATCCAGTTGGTGCTGGAACTCTTAGGAAGTTGGTGCTTCCATCCAGTTGGTGCTGGAACTCTTAGGAAGTTGGTGCTTCCATCCAGTTGGTGTTGGAACTCTTAGGGAGTTGGTGCTTCCTTCTGGTGGGTGCTAGAGAAATCAGGGAGTCGATGCTCTCTTCTAGTGGGTGCTAGAGAATCCAGAGAGTTGGTGCTCTCAGCAAGTAGTAGCTTGCAAAACAAAGGTTATAGCCTTATTATGAGTTGGTGCTCATAAGTATGATAATGTATAAAATGTAAAGATTAGTTATCATATAAAGAAGAAGAGGTTTTTACCCTTGATGGGTTTCCTCAGGAAATATCTGTCTCTGTGTATCTCATATGTGTGAATGATGTTGAATGTTCTATTACTTACTTCCCTGCATTATTGTGATCATCATTGAGAGTTTTGTAATGAATTTAAAATGAGCATAATTGTTTAAGGTCGGTAACAACTGATTCACCCCCCCCCCCTCTTAGTTGTCCAACAATTGGTATCAGAGCCAACCCCTTTTATCTAAGGGTAGATCCTAGAGCTTAAACATGTCAAGCCAATTAAGAAAATTCAACCAATAAGGCCCCTCTATTCAATGAAACAAACTTTGCCTTCTGGAAAGATAGAATGAGAACCTACATAATGGCTTTAGGTGCAGATGTCTCAGATGTGGTAGATATTGGTTATGCAAATCCAACTGTACTAGCTAATAAGGATGACAAGCTAGAATTCAACTTCAACGCTAACGCTATGAATGCTATCTTGAGTGGGCTTGTAGAAGCAGAATTTGTAAAAGTTATGCATTTAGAAACTGCCAAAGAAATGTGGGACAAACTCATTAGCATTTATGAAGGTAATGAGAAGGTAAAATATGCCAAGCTTCAAACCTACAGAGTACAGTTTGAAAAGCTATAGATGAAAGAAGATGAAACCATTGGGAAGTATTTTCTGAGAATTGAAGAACTAGTAAATGCAATGAAAGCACTTGGTGAAAAAATTGAGGAACCCTCTTTAGTTCAGAAAATTTTGAGATCTCTGCCAGATAGGTTCAACAAAAAGTTCTCAGCTATAGAAGAACTTAATGATATAAAGGCTTTGGATTTTGATCAACTTCTAGGAACATTGACTGCATATGAAATGAGGATAGTTACACATAAACCCACCTCTAGAGAATCATCATTTAAAGTATATAAGAATGAAGATTCCAAGCCTGATGAAATTGAAGTAAAATTCATGAGAAGACTAAAGAAAGAATCAGGCAAGTACCAAGGTAAGATGCCGTTCAAATGTTTCAATTGTGGTAAGATAGGTCATTTTGCAAATAAATGTCCACACAAGAAACATGATCAAAACTCTGAAGGTGAAAAGAAGTTCAAACTTAAGAGATTTGGTCGAAAGAAAAGTTTATGTGTAAACAATGTTAACTCTTCAGAAGACATAGATAGTGACTCCTCGCATGAAGATAAGGACAATGACTTCATGCTTATGGCCCAATATGATTATGATAATAAAATCACAAGAATTGAGGCTAATGAAGAAAAAGTTGTGGTTGATATGAAATGAGAACTAATCAGTGCACTGGAAGAGGTTGACAGACTCAGAATTAAGAACAGAAAGAAAAAACAATTGTTGATACAGTTCGAGAAAGACACTAAACATACTGATGAAGACTTTTCCCTGCTAAAAGTGGAATTAGAAGAGGCAAAGAAATAGAGGACATTCTGAAACAACAACTATCAGAAAAGAAGGCAAGATGTAAAGCTCCGGGAGAAGAAGTAGTGAAAAGTAGGAAAGAGTTGGAGAAGTTTCAAGCCTTGTATCATCAGAATCTGTCTAGTATCAAAGCGTTATAAGTATTAGCCACCATTTTGAATCAACAAAGGAATCCAAATTTGAAAACAGGTTTGGGTTATGAAGAGGGATCAAGTAGTGGTCATCTAAGAAACAAAGACTTCATCAAGTTTGCCAAATCTACAACCAATGACGACAACAAACCTGCAGAAACAAAGGAAGATAATCAACCGCCCAGGAGGAGTAAAGAAAAAGGAGCTAGAACTGAATCTGTAGAACAAGGAAATTATACACTCCCTTCTCAAGGAAATCATCAACATGGAAGAAATCGATTTGCTCAAAGAAGACAACCATTTTCAAGGTACAAAGAATTTTTCTATGGATATTGTTTCTACTGTTCTAACTTTGGTCACAAAGCTATAAATTGTTCCTTAAGACTTAGACATGAGAAATTAAGATTTCCAAGGAATAAATATCTACCACAACAAAGAATGATACAGCCAAGTAACAAACCATCACAGATTGCAAATTGCCAAATTAAGTCTAGAGACATGCAACTGAGGAGGTCAAAAAATAATAAACAGTCAATGAGTAGACAACGCTGCAACAATAACTTTGACCTAGTGAACAATGAGATTGAATGCTATAAATGTCACAACTTTGGACACAAAGCTCCAAACTACCATCTGAAGAATGACAAAGCAGATCCAAGGATAAAGTTCTTAGATAGAAGGGCCAACACATGCAAAAGGAAAGATAGTGAAAAATGTGCTCTATCACTTTCAACTCAAAAACAAAAGGCCTCCGGAAATATAGACAGTGGATGTTCCAAACACATGACTGGAGACAAGGATAAGCTTTTTTCCATAAGTAAAACCAAAACAGGAAATGTGATCCTTGAAAATGATGAACCATGTAAAATCAAGGATAGAGGGATGGTGAGTTTGAGTAATGAAAAAGGAGATGCCCAGTACGTTCTTCTTGTGGATGGTCTGAAACATAATTTTCTCAGTACAAGTCAAAAGTGTGATAGAGGCAATGAAGAGGTGTTCACATTTAAAGAGTGTAAGGTAAATGTAAACTCAGGACAAGTGGTGAATAAAGGTATAAGGACAATTAATGATGTTGATATTGAATCCTCCCCTGCAAGTAAAGAAGAAGACATAGATACAATAAAAGAATTTTCAGTTGGCATCTATACCATGGAAGAAGTATAAGAAGAATCATGTCATAAGATGGAAGCTGAAGTTTTGAAGGTTGAGAAGTCAAACACCCAAACAAAGTTCTTAAATAACTCCATGACCCTGGATAAGCTCTTGGATGGTCAGAGATCACCAAATGACAAATCTGGTATTGGATACAACAAGGAAGAAATCAGTACTCCTAAGAAACCTGATACATGTCCTTCATCCGTGAAAAAGAAAACTAAGTATGAGAGTGGTTATAGCGGTTTTTTCTTGTGATTGAATATGGTCATAAAAGCCTTGAATTGTATGCATCATGGAAGAAAAATGAAATTGCATTAATAGAGATCGATGAGAATCAATAGGGAGATCCAAGGTTTGTTTGAAAAGTACGAGCTACAATTACGCAGTGTGTCAGTAGGACAACAACATTTTGTTTTACAAAATGATATACATCACATCCTGTAGAGATAACAAGAGGAAAGACCTTGTTAGGGAAAGCTAACCTTTTAGAAACAAAGGAGGAGAACAATCAGAAGCATAGAGAGAACAGTGACATGGGGAGTCATCCAGTTATGACAAGAAAAGGTTGATGAAGGAGTCCCAGTAAGAGAGGTGAACAATATTGAGTCTGCTACAGAGGACACAGTTGAAGATGAAGATGAACAGGTCCAAGAATCCAAAGGAGAAGACTCTGGCTTAGATACAAATACTTTGCAGGACTCTAATAAGATAGTTCATCCATTGAGAGGGAGTTTGTATTGGTTGAATATCTGATACCTCCTAAAAGTACTGAAACAACTCAGGGGGAGCGTGTTTTCTTTGACATTGATGTCAAAGGGGGAGAAAAGAGTACGGGTTCCTTTGTTTCCATCAATGCAAAACCATGACTTAATCTCCATTTCAGAGTTTCAAATACTGGGAGTTGGAGGTGTCAAGGACACTCATGACCAGAATCATGAAATCGCGAAATGTGAAACCACGACTTAATCTCCATTTCGGAGTTTCGGATACCAAGAGTTTGAGGTGTCAAGGACACTCACAATAAGAATGATGAAATAGGGAAATGAGAAAGATCAGAGCATGCCAACGACTCCATTTCGGAGTTTCACAGAACAGGAGATCAAAGATCAAAGGAACTTTAACCTTTGAAGTAGCGAACGTCGAAATCATGAAAGTAGGAGGACCGTCCATCTTCGAGAAGGACAGATGATTACAGATCAACATTTCGCTGACTGAGAGGTCAAAGGAAGGAGTTTCCTAACCTCTCAAACTCGCGATATGTGAAATTGCGAATTAGTCTGAGTCGTTAATCAAAGGGATATCCTGGACCGTTGATCAGGCACAACGAAGGCTCGTGAATTTTTGAAATGATCCTGGCCATTGAAGCCATAGGACATATGGAAAATGATTGGCATTTCGTTGACTAAAAGGTCAAAGGAAGGAGTGATCTAACCTCTCTAACTCGCGATATGTGAAATAGCCGTCGGATCAAGGATTGATCTGGACCGTTGATCAGACACGATGAAGGCCCCTGAAGTTTCGAAATCATGATAAGATCTGGACCGTTGGATCCATAGGACACGTGGCGAAAGATCGTCATTTCAATGACTGGAAAGTCAAAGGAATGGGGTTCCGTAACCTCTCGAACTCGCGATATGTGAAATCGCGAAATGTCGAAATGCGAAATTGCGAAACGCCTTTTGGCGCAACCTGTGGTCACCATTGGTGGTCATGTGAGGGGAAGAATCTAGTGGAGCTAAAATTTTTTGGAGTTTCGAGGATTGTAACTTGGAGTGTCGAGACTCTTCACCACGAGAATGCCGAAATGCCAAAATACCGAAATGCGAAATGACGAAATCAATGCGAGACCCTGTGCTTGTAATCCAACGGTGTTGGATAATTGGAAATCTAATCAAAGGGCTACTATTTCTCTTCTTGATTAATTGTTTAGTTATGATTCAGTTAGCAGAACCGAATCATGGTTCTTGGATGGTTGGAGTTTCAGTTGTTGAAGCGTTGTTCTAGGGATTTGAGGGGTAACTGAAGGGGTTGTAGTGTATAAAATAAACACATAGTGATGGTGTGTTGTTGGCTATTCTGAATGAAAAATGAGTTGAATTGTAAGAAAGGGAAAATTACAGTATGCATAGTGTGATACCAACAGTATGCGCAGTGTGAGATAAAACTCAGAGATGAGTAACAGATGAGGAATAGACAGAAGCGAGATGCAGTTTTCTTTTTGAGGCTTGAGCGAGTGAAGCAGAGAAAAAGTGGAGTGGCAGTGAACAACCTGATGAGCAGAACCGTCGCATGGTGAAGAACATGCAGAGGCACTGTGCATGGAGGACGAAGAAGGTGCACATATAGTATAAATCAACAGAAGCAAATAATAGAGATGCATAGCTGAGACAGTAAAATAAGGTTGACGTGCACTTATAGAGAAAAGTAGAAGATCAGAAAGTGCAAGAAGATGCAAGTAGAGAGACATTGATACATGAGAGAAGAGCAGCATAGCAGAACAATGATAAGCTTGGTAATCCAATGACAACTATTGAATCACTATAATAAGTTTCAGTAGAAAATATTATATTTCAGGGTGGTCGAGAGGTGCTAGGGAGGACTGTTGTCCTCAGAGGTTCAAGTGGGTGCTTGAACATAGGGAGTTGTATCTTCCATTTGGTTGCATCCAGTGAAACCAGGGTGGTAGGGTGGTGCAAGGGAGAACATTGGTTCTATAATATACAGGTCAGTGCATGTGTAACTGGAAGTTGGTGCTTCCATCCAATTGGTGCTGGAACTCTTAAGAAGTTGGTGCTTCCATCTAGTTGGTGTTGGAACTCTTAGGGAGTTGGTGCTTCCTTCTAGTGGGTTCTAGAGAAACCAGGGAGTCGGTGCTCCCTTCGAGTGGGTGCTAGAGAATCCAGGGAGTTGGTGCTCTCAACAAGTAGTAGCTTGAAAAATAGAGGTTGTATCCTCATTATGAGTTGGTGCTCATAAGTATGATAATGTATAGAATGTAAATATTACTTATCATATAGAGAAGAAAAGGTTTTTACCCTTTATGGGTTTCCTCCGGAAATATCTATCTCTGTGTATCTCATATGTGTGAATGATGTTGAATGTTCTATTGTTTACTTCCCTGCTTATTGTGATCATCATTGAGAGTTCTATAATGAATTTAAAATGAGCATGATTTTTTAAGCTCAGTAACAATTGATTCACCCCCCCCCCTCTCAGTTGTCCAACATGACCTTTTTGTAGACTGCACTTTCAGAAGAACACTTATCAAAACCATGATCATGAAGGTATTTATCAATCCTAGTTTACCAAGCTCTAGGAGCTTGTTTAAGACCATAAAGTGCCTTCTTAAGCCTATACACCTTATCTTCTTTACCTTCAACAATAAAAACTTGAGGTTGTTCAACATAAACTTCTTCCTTTAAATATCCATTTAAGAAAGAAGATTTAACATCCATTTCATAAACTATTAGTTTTAACTGATATGCTATGGAAAGAAAAGTTCTTACAGTTTCCATTATTGCTACAGGAGAAAATGTCTCTTCATAGTCGATGCCTTCTTGTTGCACATACCCCTTTGCAAATAAATATGGCTTGTGTTTTGAAATGCTTCAATTCATATTAAATTTCATCTTGTAAATCCACTTTACTCCAATAGAATATTTTCCATGAGGGAGTTCAACAAACTCCCATGTGTCATTTTTCTGGATTTGAGCCATTTCATCCTCCATTTTTTGCACCCATGGCTCAGTAAAACAAACTTTTTTAAAATTGACAGGCTCAACATTTGCTGAAGAAACAAGAGAAAAATGATCATTAGCATACCTTGATGTTTCATAAATCTCTTTCAAACTTCTTGTTTTTATAGAGGACTAGATGGAGGTGTTGTTTGAGTATCAACTTGAGATCCGGTTGAGGGATAAAATGAAGATGAATTTGATGGAAAAATCCTTGAAGGTGAGCCTACATTCCTTACAAGAGAGGGCTGCAAAGATTGGTCATTGTTATCAAAAATCAAATTTTCGATATGTGAGGTAAGCTCTTTATCTTCTCCTTCATTCTTCTGATAAACTCCCCCTTCATCAAAGATCACATCTCTACTAACATAATGTTTATTAGTAAGTGGATCAAAACACTTGTAAGCCTTGTTTTCTTTGCAATATCCAATTAAAATACATTTCACTGATTTTCCATCTAATTTATGTCTTTGTTGTGTAGGAATGTGAACAAAGCATGCAGACCGAAAAATTTTCAGATGAGAAATAGTTGGTTTTTTTTACAAAACCAAGATTCATAAGGAGTGTAATGTTTTACCATCTTTGTAGGACTTTTGTTGAGGATATATGCAGCTGTATGGACTACATCTGCCCAATACATGTTTGACAGACTCTTCTCTTTTAACATACATCTAGCCATCTCTACAATTGTTCTGTTTTTTCTCTCCTCTACTCCATTTTGTTGAGGAGTATATGCAGTAGTTAAGTCCTTCTTGATGCCATGTAAATTTCAAAATTATTTGAATTCATCAGAGGCGAATTCTCCACCTTGATCAGTTCTCAAGACTTTCAAATAGTATCCTAATTTCTTCTCAACAAGTGCTTTAAGTTTTTGAAAAAAGGTAAAAGCTTGAGACTTGTCACTTAGAAAATAAACCCAAGAAATTATTGAAAATTCATCGACAAAAATAAGGAAATATTTGTTTTTGGCAAGGGACAAAGTTTGCATTAGGCCACAAATATCTGCATGTACTAAAGCCAAAGGCTCTGCTGCTCTAAATTGATGAAAGAGAAAGTTAGCTTTGTGTTTATTCCCTATTACACAATCTTCACATAACTTGTTACCCGGATTTGTGAAAGAGGATAAACCTCTTACTAAATTCTTCTTTTGCAACATAGAAAGAGATCCAAAATTAAGGTGTCCAAAACTTTTGTGCCAAATCTAAGACACATCAACTGAGGCCTTTAAACAAGTTACATTTGATTCCATTCTCATCAAAAACATCCTATTTTATGTCATAGGAACTTCAACAACTAGGGAAGTATTGTTAAAAATCCTACAAAATTGTCCTTAAAAAACAGTCTTGTAATTTTTAGAGTTTAGTTGCCCTATGCTAATCAAATTGTGCCTTAAACCTAAAACAAACAAAGTATCTTGTACATACATAACACCTCCATTCTTGAATTTTTTGAAAAGGGTACCTTTACCCATTATATCTTTTTCATTATCATTGACAAAATTTACGTTTCCCTTCACACTCTCATCTAACTTTACAAACAAAATTTTGTTTCCATTCATATGATTTGCACAACCACTATCTAAATACCATGTAAAATCATCTTTAGCTTCAAGGCAACTACTTGCAAGAAACATAGTTTGAGAGATTTCACCTTCTTCCTTGCTGAAATTTTCTTGAGAGGTGTCTCTCTTCTTCTTAAAGCAATAGCTTTCAAGGTGACCATCTTTATTAGAGTAGTTGCAATGAAAAATGCCTCTGCCAAATATGTTACTTCTTACTCTACCTCGACCACCTCTTCCTATACCTCCGCCATGACTTCTACCTCCTTTAAAAAAAGGAGTAGAAGCTTCAGTCATGGAAGTTCAAAGTTGATTCTTCTTCTCATCAACTTTCAACATAATTTGAAAATCCTGATCAAAATGTTCCTCAGTCTTTTTCAACCCGTCTTCATGAAATTGAAGACTACCAAATAAATCAGTAAGGGTTAACTGAGATAAATCCATTGACTCTTCTATAGCAATAGTAATTGGATCAAACTTTTTGGCAAGACTTCTTAAAACCTTTTCAGCAATCTTCCTATCTTCAAGTATTTCACCATGAGCATGAATAGCATTTACAATGTTTTGAACTCTAGTGATAAAAATTTCAACATTTTCACTTTATTTCATACTTAGAGACTCAAAACATCGTCACAACATCTAGATTTTAACAAATTTTACCTTCACAAAAACTTTATAAGATTTTTCCAAAGTTTCCCAAGCATTATGGGAAATTCTACATTCTGCAATTTTTGGAAACACAAAGCTATCAACTCGTGTTTGAAGAAGAAACAGAGCCTTAGGATCCCTTTTCCTATTTTCCTTCAATTCTATCTTCTGATCAAATGATAATGCATTATAAGAAGCTTGATCAGCTGGCTCTATGTACCCTGCCAAAACAAGAATCCATAAATCTTTCCAGATGAACAAAGTTCTCATCTTCACACTTGAATACTCATAATTTTCCCCAGAGAAAAGAGGAATCTGGTATTGGACTGAATTGTTATTTTGGGCCATTGTCTCTTTCTTTTGTCTGCAAGCAACCACAAACTTGGATTTGATACCAATTGAAATATGTGAGCTTAAAAGGAGTTATATGACTATAATAATCAAACCCAAACAGACTTAGATCTTGTCTAGAAGAAATTCCCCAAGAATCTTTACTAAAAAACCTTTGTTTCAAATGCTTTGTTTTAAAGTAAAATGCTACAACAAGTTACATAGACAACTCTCTCTTTATATTAGAAGAAAACTTCACACAACATAATGTCTCTATTACATAAAAGCTACAATAAATCAAATGAGAATCTCTCAGTCACATAAAAAAAACCTACAGAAAATAAATGAGCACCTCTCTCTTTACAAAATGCTACACCAAAATAATCACTGCATTCTTTTTTACAAAAAACTAAGTCTTTAAATATGCCCAACAACTCTATTGAGGAGTTAGGCAAAAAAAAAAATGTGGCAGAGGTTGATCAACAAGTGGGAGAGTTAGTTTCACAGATGGAAATGCATTCCGAAAACTTAGCAGAAGCAGTTTTCGAGGAAGACTAAATGAGATCAGAATTGAAATCCTGTGAAGATTTCCGTATCTCCGTAACCTCCTCACACAAGCGGAAAATGGCAGGAGATGACAAATTTACAATGTCCTAGAAGTAACCATGGTCACACAAGTCCTTCTCGAAAGATTAGATAGAGAGATATGAGATAAACCCTTAAGACATAAACGAGAAAGATAAAGGAAAAAATTAAGAGCCTCAAGCCTTTGCCCCAACATTCGCCCACCTCAAATCCTAAACCTTTGATCCTCCCACCTTTGAACAAAGAAAGTGGTTTTTTATTTAAATAATATTTAAAAATATATTAAATAATATTCAGATATTTAAATTTATATAAATAATTGTTTTATTATTTATTAAATGAAAAAAAGAGAATTAAGAAAAGAAAGATTAACTAATTTCACGATGAAGAAAAGATATCAGTCTTTTCAACATTATTTGATTTATTTATATTGGAAGTTGTTTGACTTATTTATATTGGAAGATTGGATTAGAAAGAATGAGGAGAGGAAAACATATTATTTTCTATTACTTATATGTTGTTGTGTTATTGATAATATTTTGTTTTAACGTAAATAAAATAAAGATAATGATAATAAATATGTTGGATAATGTAATATAACTATTATATTTAATAGTGATAAAATATTGAAGTAATTATTAAATACTAGTTTTGTGTTTTATAAAGAATTTAAGAATAAAATTTTGAAAAAATGGGAGAATCCACTTATTAATAATAGAGGAAGGAGGAGTTAAATACAAACTATTTGTTTTATGATGATAGAAAAAAAAAATATTGGCATAAAATTTAAATAAATTATACAATTAAATTTCAAAACTTAAGATAAGGGTTGATTTAATAACATTATAAAATATATTTAAAATCAGAAATTGGAGAAGAATATTTTTTCCTCATAATTTACTAGAAAATTTAGTCTTTATATAAGAGAATTCACTAGAAAATTTAGTCTTTATATAAAAGAAGTGTAGTAATAACTTGGTGAGAAAATGAGATTCTATAAAAATTGGAGAGTGAAGCACTTCAAAGAGAAAAATTATATGCATTAAAAACATACAATTTCTCAATTTAGAGAAGTTCTTAATAAAGAAAAAATTATGTTCTTATTTTTCATGCAAACTTTTAACTTCTGAATAGGATTTTGCTATTCTAAACCATATTTTTCTTCTCATTATTTATCATATGAATTCCTTTCTGAGCTCCAGTTACATATTTATGGATATTTACATTTGCAATACTTGGTTATCATTAAAGCTTCTTGTTCTAGTGAATCAGATTCAAATTTAGATGTGTCAGAATTGGTTGAACAACATCCATCCCTCATTGTATGTACTTCTTCCCTTTTAATATGGAAGGGATGATGTGGACATGAGTTTTTATCATGTCAGTCAGAGCCACATCTATTATAATGAACAAATGTAAGAGCTTTTGAACTTTCAACTCTTTCTTTGGATTTTTTGGCCTTTATTTAAGAGGCTTTACCTATGGTTTTCTTAGAAGATTTCCCTTGGGGACAATGATTTTCTAAGTGTCCTACCTGGACACATAGTCAACAAACAATGTATTGAACAAACAATGTATTGTTTGTTCTTCATGCTGAAAGACTTCAGCTTGATGTCTTCAGGAGAGTAGTAACGAGTTTTTGGATATATTTTATAGATTCCCTTTTGTGTTTGTCTTTTATTCTTTCAGTATGGTTTTGAGACAAAAGACTTAGTTCTATACCTACTTCTCCTGATTTTATTTAAGATTTTCTTAGCTCTTTTCCTCATCCTAACAGGGTCTTCTGAAGAGAAGACATATTTTTCATAGATGGATTTATTGTCAAGGGGTATGGACATCTTTTGAATATTTTGGTTTTCATGTTTATGAAAATAGTGAGAAGTGAAGTTGTGATGATAGAATATATTTCACCCCAAGTATGTAATTCATATGGTTGTTTAAAAACATCTTGGGCTTTCAAATACTCAACAAAATTGCTAGGGATAGCAGCAGGGTAGACCTATTTCCACATAGGATTCTTACTCTACTTAACTTCATAAATTATCTGGGTCCATTCTCTGTGAAATTCATCATATTCGGACATCTTTTTCCACTTCATATTCCACAGAATTAGAGAGTGCTTATCTGCAATTTACTCTTCTTTTCCACACGAGTGTTATAGAAAGAGTGTGGTTAATGCCCAAATCATATTGATCTAAGGTAAACCATTCCCATGCTAAATTACATCTCCACTTTCATCTTTTAGAACCTATTTTTCCATTTTATCAATAAAATATGGAGATGATTCTATTTCCCACCATTTTGACAAAGTTTCAATAAAGCATTGAATAATATATTAGCATGATTCTATTTCTGATTTCCCTTTCATAGACATTATTTTATAAGAAACATACATTCTATCAATGACTTTTCTGATTTGGCCTACAAACATTATGCCAATGTTCCACCCAGAATACCATTCTTCTGTAAAGAATTGGACTTCTAGAATTTTTCCTTTCCCATATAAGTCAGGAGTAGGTGTTCTAGACATGTTGTGAGGTAATGGTTCCGTGGAAGTCAAAACAAGTGGGAGTTGTATGGATGAGACTAAAGAATGTTAAGAAAAATCAGATGGTTTATTTGTTTCTTCATTTGGGAAGTGTAATGGAAACCTCTTTGTAATTTCAATCTCAATGGGGATAATAATAGGGGATGTAATGGATGAGACATGTTGAGGAAATAAATGAGATAATTTTATTAACTGTGGATATGATTTTTCCAGCCTTTTCATCCACACATGTGATTTTTTTTGTTACTGAAATAAAGGCTTGACCTAATCCTTCCTTTAATTATTCATATCTTTTTTGAGTATCATCTTTTTCTTCCTTTATCAAACCAATTGTAGTTCCCACAACATCTCTAATTATGAAACTCTTTCGCTTAGAGTATTCACAATGGAACTATTATTATTGGATGAGACTTGAAGCTAGTCTATATGTATTCTCCTAGCATAGTCATTAGTGGAAAATGTATATTATGTCATCCCTTTGAGAGCCACAATTGTCCAGTTTACCTGTTCTGAGACAATTTGAATTCTTTTGTCTATGCTAGCTATTTGTGATTCTTCCCTGGATAACATAAGTGGGATTGCTTTAAAATGTCTATCCTCTTCCTCTAAGACTATTCCTTTAAAAGGGAAAAACGTGGATGTAGGCTCAATACCTTGTCCATCTATGTATTGGGATTTTTTTTTATTAGAGATAGCCTTTTTTCCCTTTCCTCCTTATATTATTTTCACTGTTTATTGCTCTATGTTGGTTTTCCATTTATAGAATATCTTTCTGTTGCATATACTCTTGCCACTGTTTAGCCATTTTTTTCTTATCTTCATTTGATATAGAATAATTAAAATTTTTAGTATGTGGATGAGTAACGAGATCCCAATTTAACATCTTCATCCATTTAATATTTGCTTTCCACTTGAAACATCCTCTCATCTGACTTCTGTAATTTATGAATTTTAGGAATAGAGGGTTTCCTTGTGCCTGGACGTAGAGGATTATTAAAACGACAATCAAGGATAATGAGATCAGCTTTCTCTAGATATCCTAAGACATATCTTGGTGTACTAGGAGGGCGATGGTAACTGGATATTTATTTTAACATGTGAGCATATATTTCTAGCTCAAGAATTGAGTGCATCATTAGGATGTGATCATTATGAGGAAACAAAATATCGGTGCAGTTTGGATGTGGGAATGCATCTTTAGATGTCGAAGATGGTTGGAATTTTATTCTTGTATTATTGTTTTCATGCTCAGGGTTACAAACATCTGGTTGATTGGAAAGAAAAATGACATTGAGTACATTGAATAGGGACAAGAGAGGGTGAAAGAGTAAATGCATGATCATATAAACAATGTATAGGGTGTTTAACAAAGTTGCAAGGGTGAAAATTTAAAAAATCATTAAGAATGTTGAATAATCTTATTCTGTCTTCCAAGATATGTTTAATGAATTTTTTACTTCCTCATTAAACGAATATGATACTGAAATAGTTGAAACACACCTTCAAGATTTTTGGAAATTACCAAGCATATAATCTAGTCAAGTCTATTCTGATTTAAGTATGTTGCGTCTCAAATTTGTTAGTCGATTAATCATTAAAGATTTAGTATGCCAAGTTCAAAATAATTGTGATACTACCCAAACTGATTTTTGACAACAAAAATTTCAGATCTATACAATAGTCTTTAAAGAACAATGTTGCCTTAGGAATTTTATAAGTCATCTGTATTGATTTTTTGCCTAGGCCAATTACAGAGTGGTCTGTCTTATTCCAATAGAATCAAGGAATAATGTCTTTGTGCAGAATATTAAGATCAGATCCAAGATCTAAAATCAATGAGATATTTAAGTTTACATACCCTATCTTGTATTTTCATCCTTATAAGTACATGCTATTTTTTATGCTGAATTTCTATAATTTTCATGCGATTTATTCCTTCAATGTCTCTACTCCTAAACATATTAATGATTGGATGTTCTTTTGATGGCACATCTTTGAGAGGAGGTGGTTCAAAATTTGTCATATGTACTTGTAAACCTTCCACTTCAATCTGTTCTTGATGATAATTTGCAGAAAATAGTTGAAATATATTCAAGTAATCTAGGATGGGGAGAAGTTATGAAACAAGTTCGAAAAGGTGGCTAAGAAGAGGGAAGAAGAAATCATTCAGTTTGCATCAAGAACACGGGAAAAATAAGAACAAAATTATCCTTCTTTAAATAAAGAAATCAAAGGAGCATTGAATGCTATCAACAAGTTTGAAATATTTTTTATTAAAACAAAACAAAATTGTTAAGAACTATTGTTGCAACAATGCATAAAGTATTGCCCCGTATAGGGTGACACGAGGCGAGGGGGTGACAGCAAGATTAGCATTAAGCCTTGGTTTAAATGCTGATGGTCGCCACCCACGCATCAACATTTACGATGCGGGACAGCCATAGTAGCAGATCAGTGATGGAGGGACTCCTCCCTCGAGCGACCATTTACGAGCTCGGTGTACTCATAATGTTTGAGGTTAAAGGCGGTTATGGGTTCTCGGAGTCTGATTATTTGGTTTCGTATTCTCAGGCCTCGGCTCTGCTCCTCATTTGGAGGCTCTGGTGTAGTTTCGTGCTCCCTGTGCACTGGCTCACCATCCTTTTGTGGTTCATTGGAAAGGATCTCCCGAGCAGTCTGTCTTCGAGCGCGCTGAAGCAGAGCCGACCTGCTCGTGCTCTAAATTGGCCACAACCCATTTCTTGGATTACGTGCTTTTCTTTGCGAACGCTCTGCAATATCACTTACACCCATGAGACTATGACTAGGAAAAGAGGAAGACCTCACCGAGGCTTTTCTTGGAACGCCCACAAGGCGTAGTAGAAACGTAAAGAGCATTTCGAGCGGGCTCTGGAAATGGCGACTTCATTACTTAGAAAGAAGGCTTGAGCTGAGAAGATTGCTATGCTCTCCACCATCGCTGAAAAGGGAGCTGGTTGCAGCAATGCGGACACTGCTAGAATGGAGGTTGGTGCTGAGGATATATACCCCGCGTGTATTGTAGAGGAAGACCCGAATTTGGAGGACCTGACGACAGTGGAGGCGCCCCGCGACACAACGAAGTCTGGTAGAGAGGAAAGCAAACCCAATTCGGGTCTGGATGCCGATTTCCCTGGATGCATTGTGGAGGAGGTTCCCTAGCAGGACCTTGAAGCGGCGTTGGATGGTGCGAAGCAGAGGATGCTCAAGGATAATGCTCGTCTGATGGGGAAGGAAGCGGAGGATGGTGCGAAGCAGAGGATGCTCGATGACGAGGGTGGTGGTCTGCATGGCTTTATTCTCCGTGAGGAGCACTTGTCCTTAGTGTTCGAGCTCCGAGGCCACATGTCTGACCTGGAGCATCGTGCCCTCCTCATGGGCCAGCGACTCGACATGCTTCTCGATGCTTACTCTAGTGTTCCAGCTCGGCGAAAGTGCCCCCTTTGCGCGCAGTCTTATGCCATCCCGGCTGGGTCCATGTGGAAGACCGACATTGGCGACAGGTCACCAGGTACCTAGGTCTTTATGTTTTCTTGGTTTTTTAGATTTCTATGGTACTGTTTTACGCTCTTCTAGACTTTAGACATCTGTCCTGGTTTCCTCCGGGCAGGACAGATGCCACTAGTATACAACTGTTATTTTCTATGCACCTATGCTGGTTTCCGGTTTCCGACAACATTTTTGGTGACTCAGACCCACTACTCTGTATATCTTGTTATAGTTTTTTGATAATCTAATATAGCAGGCTCCTCCTTTTTTATTTAAAAAAAAAAAACAATGCATAAAGTATTGAACATAGAAGTGAAAAATGTAAGTGATTCTAAATTTTAAAGACGACAAGCTTTGTTATCCAATTTTGACTTTTATATTGAACATATCAAAGCAAACGAGAATAATATTATCCACTCCCTTGGATTTTTTTGGGTCAATTAAGGCGACAATTTGGGTAGTATCACAATTATTCTGAACTTGGGATAGTGACTCTTTAATTATTCCTAAACTAACAACTTTAAGATGAAAGATAATTAAATCAGAATAGACCTAACTAGATGATATGTTTGGTAATTTCCAAGTAGCTTGAGAGTGTGATTCAACTATTTCAATATCATATTTTTTTAATAAGGAAGTAGAGAATTCATTAAACATATTTTTCAATACAAAAGAATATTATTCAACATTCTTAACTTCCTTAAATGACATTGATCTATCGATCTTAGAGAAGAAAAGTACGTGGAAAAATCATTTGCAAAAATGACTGTAGCTTAGCTATGCTCTGATACTAATTTCTTCAGCGGCTTCCCTCGACGAGGAATGAAACTTGAATTCCTTCTTATTTCTTACACAAACTCCTACATGAACCTTAACTAGAACCTTGAAATAGACTCAATGCTATCTCCTCTAACACTTCTCAATCATGACCTCTGATCTTTACAGGATTAAAATGAGGATACTACGATGCTCCTGAGTCCTAAGTGAAATTCAAGAGAACTTCAGATGAATCTCACATAAGAAAAAAAAATTAAAACTAATTCATCATAAAGAAATTTGAACAAATTTCCTTGCATAGGAAAAACTGGCTATGTATTAATTTTTTTTAGAATTACTAACTCGACTTCTCATTACGCCGAAAGGCATATACCTATTGGAGATGGGCATAATTAATTATCTTTTAATCTAAAATTCTAATCTGATGGCTAACAATTGAAGATGATAGCATATTCTTAGTCATCCTCCCAAATCAATGAATGTGATTTACTCTTCATAACTTCCTTGTATTTTTTAATGCATCAATTAACCTGTTTACATTTTAATATTTACCTAATCATATTAGGAAATTACTGTACCACCATATGATTGCCACATTTAACTGATATTTGACATAACCTTTCAACATTCACCAACCACTTTGCAGTTGTGCTAGTAATAACACATTTTAGGATACAACAGACCTGAGCAGAATATAAATCGACCTCAGAAATTATCTGTAAATCCTTCATCTTCTGGTGCTATTAGGGATACCCTAGACTTTAACATTCCTATAAGTCCTGGCACTTTAGTTCACAGAAGCATATGCAGTGAAATGTTGCAACTGTGCAGGTTACCAAGATTACTACATAAAGACTTAGATCTCATACAGAAGGGATCTCAGAATACCGACACTAGACTCATACTAAAACTCCATGCCCCTAAATGAATGAACTCTTCAATTATTTATAACAATTTTAGGAGACAATACTGACACTTGGATTGACGAATCATGCAGAAATAGTCCTGATGGAACTCACATTCCCTTTTCCATAGATTTTTTAAAATATGGATCAAACCATGCCAAAAGTCGAAGAAATGCTCCTAGTTTCCGAGATTCATCTGGAAAGGAAAATGACAAGACAAAATACAGAGGAGGAACCCCTCAATTAGTCAAAACCCCTCAATTAGTCAGATTACATAATACCATATATTTCTAGATATTTATAGGTGTCACACATTTTTTAGAGTAATTTACGGATGAGAGTAGGTCGATTTAGAAGTATTTGTACAACAAATATGAAATACAAATTTCAAGCATATGTTGTTCATTCATGATCTACAATTCTTGAACTTTGCTCGAAGGAACTACATGTGTTGTAAATTCTCTCCTTATGATAGCAAAGTCCATCGCGCTTTGGTTGATTCCAAAAGTGACCCACCATTCCTTTAACCATTCTGGAAGAAAATCTTGGAGGTTGGAATAGACATTACCACATTTTATCATGGTGAAATAGGTTTTTGTGTGGTTATCTTTTCTTAAAAATTCCCACTAGAATTGTTTTTACTCATGATAATTGTAATCGGTTTCTGAAAATTTTAAACTGGATTTTTGTCATGCCATTGGGCATAAGTCGGGGAGGATTTAGGGTATAATATTGATATTCAAGTCCTCATAGGAAGAAATTGAGAATACGATGCACATTATGTTATAGTGTCCTATGTATAAACAAGACAAAAGTACTCAATTAAATATAAGAACTTCAAAAACATACATAACACGTTGTGATGCTAATAATACAAATGAGTGATTGTATTAAATATGTTTTAAAACATCATAAAAAAATGAATATGTTGTATGTTGAGACATATTTAATATAAAAATAAATTATATATATAATGAGTATCTCTTAAGCAATCAAAATGAGATATTAAATGATTAAAAACAATTACACTTTAAAAAATTTCATCATTCTAAATACTGGATATGGTGGTTTAATATTTAGTTACTGTTATATACATATTGATAAGAGCACCTAAACTACATATTAAATGATTAAAAACAATTACACTTTAAAAAAAATCATCATTCTAAATACTCGATATGGTGGTTTAATATTTAGTTGTTGTTATGTACATATTGATAAGAGCACCTGTATATCCTAATTAACAAATAATGATAATTTTCAAACGTTAATATTTTTTTCAAAAGAAAATTTACAAATATAAACTGTATGAACTCTTTAAAGATATATAATTTCATAAATTCTATAAAATATTGATTGAGTATATATAAATACAGAAATATATACAAAATTTTGATAAAGTATATATAAATATAAAAACATATACAAAATCTTGAAGAAGTATATATAAATATGAAAATATATATAACAATAATTTGGAAAGATTCATAATATTTAATTAGATAGGAATATTTGATCAATTTACATAATATAATTTGTTAAAATAAAAATAAAATAAATAAATAATAATGTTAAAAATACTAATATTTTTTTATTATAAATATAGTATAAATTAAAACATAGTTAAATTTAAAAATATATAAAACATATCACAATATCAAAAATATTTTTGTTAATTAGATTTAGTTTAGATAATTGGGAGGAATGATTGTTATTCTCTCCACTTGAATTCAATTCCCATAAATAATATGATAAACTCATCATGAGTATATATTGTAATACCTTCTAAAAATATCAAAAAACATCCTTAAAAGTTTTTTAAAACCCTATAAAAATAATTTAAAACACATTAAAATACCTCTAAAATTAATAATAAATAAATTAAATATACATATTTGAACTTTTCTATTGGAAACAGAAATATCAAAAACATAGTAAACCCTAAAAAATAATTTAAAACACATTAAGACACCTTTAAAATTAATAAATAAATAAATTAAATATACATATTTAAACTTCTACATTACTATTTTTCATATGAGCTCATAAATCCTCTAAACCCTTTGTGAAGTAAATAAAAAAAAATGTTACTTTCATCTCTATTTTATAAGCTATAATAATTTTATGGTAATTTTAAATCATTGGTAGTTCCATAAAAATTGAAAATTCAAAGACTAATTTAAACGAAGCCTTTGTTATTTCATCAAAGTTGAAAATTCAATGATGGTTCTCATATATCTAGCTGAAAACATATTCAAAGGATCTTGCATTTACCGATTGCCAAGGAGACGATGCATTCGTATTATAAGCTCCTCTTCTTCAGGAGAAATGTTTCCACGCTTGATATCGGGACGAAGATAATTCACCCACCGTAATCTACAGCTCTTCCCAGAGCGCTCCAAACCTGCAGTTAACCTCTTCGCTAAAAATTCAAGTGGCCTGAACTTGAGTTTGTATACCAACCAATCATGTATCCATAATTACAATAGATTCATCTTTAACCTAAAATATATGGCGATAGTACACTCCTCACTGTGTAGAACACGTCCCTTCTCTAAGCACAATAATGCATTGAATTTAACATCGGCTCCGTTAAACATGAATATTATGTATGGTACGACAAACCTGGATTTGTATGTCACAACCCTAGCCAGCTTATAAAAATATTGCAACTACAAATATCCAACATGAAGATTACCCAGGTTTATAACTCTCTGCTAAACCAATTCATTTATAAACCCAAATTTACGAAGTAGAAAATGAAGTAAGTATTTGATCACCTGCTCTCTCGGCGATAGATCTCCATTGACTTGCTCCATAAGCGTTGATATAGTCCATTAAAATAGAATCCTCCTCGATTGTCCAAGCCCCCCGGTGAAGGCATTTCCTATAACAGCCAGGAGCCCGTCCCATCTCATCTCATCTTAACTTCCTATACAAATGTCCATGACTCCTCAGTTGCAGCATCCAGCACAATTCTCCATGTATTTTCCTGGATTATCACATATATAGTTGGTTTAGGTCTTGGCATTTCTATATTGACGCAAACATCGCTATTTTCGCGTCAGAAGGCGCCGTAGTATTCGGCGAATATGGGGGACGTTTACTTCCTCTGCCATTCCTTCTCATTAATTAAAATGAACTTGTCGCGGTCATGACGAGGGCACTTTAGTGAATAATTCATTCTGCGATTTACTGCTATGAAAGCACTTTCAATGGTGTTCGAAGCAGTAAAAATTTAGATTCGAGCGTAGGTACGAGGACTTGTCAATGGCGCGAATAAGGTTGCATTTATTTCTGACAGGAATTTATTTCTGAAAATTGCTCCAATTCCCAATTGGAGTTTTATCTATCATAAATAAATTTAGAGTAAATTAAATCTAAATCCATTTAAATGATCAAAGATTAAGATTCTATTCTTTTTTCTAAAATATGTTTTAGACATTATTACAAAATAACTCAGTGAACCATCTTAGTGACAGTTAGGGGTATTGATTGAATGACTCCACACGATAGATTTTATCAATCAAAATTGCTGGGCAGAAGGAGTCTTTTACACCAATTTGTTGCTTAGCTTAACCGTAATATTAATTTTTGCATATATGTTCACTAGTCATATTCATATTGATGATGGATTCCATTCATAGCATGTTTTCCATCACTATTAGTTTTTAATCTAACGTCCGCTGGTCACATCGATGGTGGATTCCTTAGGTTTGGACTCGATATATCTTGAGAAATGAAGTGCCTTTGAAGCAATGGCAATAGAAAAGTAGGGTGTCAAATCTAGCCCACAGAGAACATAATGAAAAATAACAACCAGGCGCACAAAATCCAAAATGTCATTGTTTAAAGCGGATTAATATAAACGAAACTTTAATTTTATATTTATATTCCTTATTTATCAACCTTAATATAATAAAATATTAAAAATTAAGAAGCGATTAATAAGTTTGACTTATAATACAAGCCAGATGCCGAGGGAATTGATTGGATAGTGAGGTATGCGAAGAGAGTACGAAATGCAAAATACAATTATATCAATAGACAAAGACGTGAACAATCAAGTATGAAGTCCGCCTCAGCTGGAACTTTGAATTATTAATAACAAGCCCAAGCCCAGCTCTGTAGAAGATGTCGAGTAGTTGATGGAAGCAAAGAGAGTAGTAAACGCAAAATTTAATTATATTAATAAATGTGTGCGATGGATACGAAGACATGAACGATCGTGTAGGATATCCTCCTCTTATCTAATCGAGAAAGACGAGGCTATATACCAACTACTCCTTTATTCCTCTATTTTAAAAGTAAAAACACCTGTTTTCAGGGTTATACGAATTTTTGTTATGCAACCTCTTATTAATGTTATTTTATATAATGGTTATTTTTTCCAATAAATAGAGTTTCTGATGAATGCAGAATCTTTTTATTACAGAATAAAAAAATTCTTTCCCTTTTGGTATTTTTTTGGTTCAAATTTCACTTTCTTGCCTACATTTCTAGCATTATCAATTAAATTTTTATTTCCTCTATATTTATATTTATATTATGAATTAAATTTATATTTATATTGTGAATTAAATTTATAAGATCTTAATTCAAGGAAAAATTGAATTTTCATTTTTTAATATAGAGTAAAAGAATTCTCTCTCCTTGATATTTTTTTGTTCAAATTTCCCTTTCTTACATACATTTATAGTATTATCAATTAAATTTTCATTTTCTTTATATTTAGTATTATGAATTAAACTTATAAACTTTACAAAACTTTTAAATAATTGTTATTATTTCAAATTGTTTACCAAATTTCTTATTTGTGTGATAAATTCTACATTTACCAAATCAAATCAATCTAAACTTAAAAGTCTTAAAATTTGAGAAAACTTTTAATATTTTATTGTAAAAATGGTTATACAGTGAGTCACTCTTAAAAACCTATTCAAACTTAGTATCCATTGTCTCTACTTCATCATTAAAATTGTTTTCTAATCCTAGATATACCAAATCAAATCAATATAAACTCAAAAACCTTAAAATTTGAGAAAACTCTTAATATTTCATTGTGAAAATGGTTATAGTGAGTCACTCTTAAAAATCTATTCTTGATGAGCTTGACTTCAAACCTACCATTGTCTCGACTTCATCATTAAGATGGTTTTCTAACCTTTATTTTATTTTATTAATAATTCCCTTTTTCTTCTTTTTAGATAATAATTAATTTATATTTATTAATTTATTAATTATTAATTTCAAATCTTTATTTTATTATATTAATGGTTTTATATTTTTATACTAATTAGTTTATTTTATTAATTATTAGTTCTTCCTTATTTTATTTTATTAATGGTTTTCTTTTTTAATAAATTTTATTGATTATTAGTCATGCCTTAGGGGGAGGTGATATTATACGATGAGGGGAGGTGAGACTATATGATAGTTCATATTTTATATAATAATTAATTTACATTTATTAATTTATTAATTATTAATCTTAAACATTTATTTTATTTTATTAATAGTTTTTATTTTAATAATAATTAATTTATTTTTATTAATTATTAATCATCCCTTTAGAGAAGGTGAGACTATATCATGGTTTATATGTTCAGTGGACCTTTTATTAATAGGTAGTTTGATTAAAAAATTTGGAATGTTAAACATAGTAATATAGGGAAAATAATATTTATTTCAATTAAAATTACATTTTTTTTAATTTTATTGGCCCTCAAATTTGGAGCATTATTGGCCGGGTGGCGATCTATATTGAAGGATGGTGTCCGATATGTGGTCGCTGCTCGAAAATTCCATTTAATTTGTCAGTTGTATGATTTTTTTTGGCAATGATTTCTTCATCTATGGGAAAGATGTTGATTTAATGTCATCAAATCACATTAAGTAAGGGATATACAAAAAGATCATGCATCGAATAAATGGGTTTCTTCCTGGAGCGATCTTTATTTTGGTACAATGTGTCCATTTAATGAGTTTCTTCCTAACCCATTTTGGCATACTCTCATATGATGTTTGGTCATATCGCATTAAGTAAGGGATATACAAACAATTCAGGCATCATATTAATGAGTTTCTTCCTTGCCGATTTTTTATTCTGGTGTGAGGTGTCCATTTGATGGTTTTCTTCCTATCTCGTATTTTTATTCTTCATTTTTCTTGTTAATGGTTTTTGGTATCTCTATTGCTGTGTGGTTTTTGACTTCTTATTTTTCTTTTGACCGTGACCCATCATTGTTGGTTTGCGGTTTGGAAGAGCTTCTTCAAACTTATGCTCAGAAGCATAAACATAGGTGAGAAGTAACAATAGCCTTCTCCATGGAAGGATGGTCAAGGCATGCATAACAAGGTGTGCTGGAATAAGTATATGCTTCGTCATTCAATGATTAATTCATGTAATGGTAAGTTTTCTTTTATAACTCGTCGAGTAATTGAGTTTATATCAAGGTTTGAATTCTAATCGCCTATTTTTTGTTTTGGTATCTAGATCTGAATATTAGTTGATACCGAGAATATGTGATATCTATAATGCATTTTAACTTAGCTACAATCGATAATTTTTTTCTAGTTGGAATAGTCAATTTAAATTTTATAGTGATTCTTACCAATATACATGTGGCTTGTGGTTTGTGGTTCTCTCACTTAAATATTCTATTGTTACCATTATGAATTGTTTTGTCTCTAACATGAAATCACCATCAATGAGAGCATTTTTTTAAAACCCTCTAGCAATTTGATTAAATCTTGTTGTGTTGTTTCCGCTTTGAAAAAATATACCCATTGGTCTATTCTCTAACCGTTTTGTGGACAGTTAGCAATGTGCAATTTGGTGTCGATGCCATGCATAACTGTGTCCTTTAAGGATTGGATGTCAAATTTGTATCATTGGGATAACACATGGATGGGTAGGATAAGATAGACAATAACACTAGTGACCCCAGTTGTCACATGCCTCGGTGAGGATAGAAGCATGTGTGTCATTGCAACCTCGATGTTTTAGGTGTCCTTCCAATAAGGCTAATTCATACCCTAGGGTGGCACCATGCATTGAAGGTTGGTTTTCATTCCATCATCGTGCCCGAGAAGTCCATTTAATTTAATTCTGGCACAAGGTGTCTATTTAAGGGGTTTCTTCCTAGAAGTTTGCATTTTTCTTGTTCTTTCTTTCTGGTCTCTCTATTGCTTCATGGTTTTCATCTTCTTATTTTGGTTTTCTCTAGGTTGTATTTTATAACCCATCGAAAAAAGTGATCTCTATAACGCATTTTAATCTACCTCCAATAAATTATTTTTAGGTATAGTTACTTTGAAATTAAATTGTATGGGTGCACATTCATTTTTAAGGATTGGATAGCAATATTGAATATCAAGAACATATATCCCTATCTTTAAAATAAAGGGTGAATAAACCACCAAATTGTAATAGAAGAAACTTTTGATCCTAATAGATAGATGTCACTACTTGTTCACGAAGAGATAAATTATTGTCATCATAGTTGTAGAGTTAAGATATCATTGTTGATTCCAATTTTTCACTTATGTATATACTAGCATAGCCACAATTATGTGGTTGATTAACGCCGAAAGGCTTATTTCATTCCCACAATCTCAAAGAAGATATAAAAATAAAGCAAAGGAACTTGACAATGATAAGACCGTGGCCACGCACAAGATGCATCCTCCATTTTTCATTAGCTAAGGCTTACTTCTGATAGCACTCTTGTTGACGGGCAAAATTGACAACTCGTCAACAAGAGGAGTGAATCCGGTCTGGGGTTGTCTAATTAAACCAAACCGTTTGAAATAATCCACTCCGACGGGTTTACCGGCTCCGTTGGTCGATATAAGTCCTAAAGAAAGCGAAAAACAAAACTAAAGAAAATAAAATAACTTAACTCGCTGAAAATCATATACAGATCTAATATATATTTACAGTTTACTAAATAATGTTTATAACATAAATATACTTATTGTATGTATAATATATACAAATGGATTTATTTCTAATATATGTATAACATTTACAGAATGAAAATTTTAATATAAATCTGCGAAAATCGAATATGGATTGATTTATTAAACAACAACAAAGCTATTATTCAATCTTTTTGATTTTTTTATTTTATTTTTATAATGTTTATAAACAAGAAATGAAAAATCAAACTATCTAATTGAAAACAGAGATAAAAAAATAGTAGAATATGTTTAGACTGCAGGAAATTTTTGTATTAAACTAATGAAACAAAACTCACAAACTAACCTGTAATCGCATCTCATATTTGTCCTGTGTATAGCATCCAATCTTGCTGTTTGATGAGGCAAACCCGCAACAGGTCCTACAAATGCTTCTCGTAAACGTGAAGCAGTAGTGATTGAATCTGAATGATAGAACATAAAGGAGATATAGTAACAACAATTTTATAATTTCACAAGTGGCCACATTGAGATAGAGCCTGCTGTGAAAACTTGTGTATAAATGTTCAACGAATGATGAAGATAAATCTCCTAATCTCAAGTTTGAAAAAAATAATTAATGTATGTTAAATATAGGACATAAAATATGGATATCATATAAATTTTATCATATCAATCTGCAATAAACCACGATAGATAAAGCAATCATGATCTAAATACAAATCGAAATAATCATAACTTGAATAAAAACACGATATAGAGAAGCTAAAGTTGCGCAAATATCATATTCCATTCAAGTCTGTAAATAATAAATCCATAGTTTTTGCCACAGGCAGAGATGATCTCAAGTTTACAAAACAACATACTTATATAGGTTACAGGAACAAAATGTTTCCTGTTGATAACATCCAATCTGTTCCAAAAAATGTGGGGGATGCAACCTCCTAGATTCTATTTGATACCAAAACCTAACAGCCTATTCTATTTAAAAACATAAAGATAGTATGGCTGAGAGATGCCAACAGTGCTTCAATTCTCTTTAGAAATCATAGGTTCCTGAAAACAAATAAAAATAAAATATTTCAGATGTATTTTCAGTTATCAAAACAAGTAATTCAATTTTTTTCTAACTAGCTATAGAATCTCACAATTCTGTAGCTAGTTATAATTATAACTAGAATCATATTTTATTCAATCAATCAAAACCAACTAAAAAGTAATATGTGCAAACAAATCGTGTATCCTAAATTGAGAAAGACAGAATCATATTAAATTTTCAAAAGGATCATAGCTCAAATTAAGGGATTCAAACTAATCAAGAAATCTTTGAATTTACTATTGCAGTCGCTGCTTCCACGTTCTTAAAAACAACAGACCCTGTGGTTTTTTGGCATTTGTCTTTGGTTTGAGCTACATATTGGAGATTTCTATTCTCCTTCGTTAGTGAATCCACCTGGGTTTCCAAAGATTTAATTCGAGACTATAGTAAAGGCACATCCTTGTAATACCTGTCTATTCAGGATCGACATTCATTACAGTGCGGCTGTAGAGACTGTGTATTAGTAGTATTAACAGCTGGAGAATCATCCATTCGACATGTAGGTTCATCACAGAGTTTGATTCCAGGAAAGTCAGGATTGTCCTTTAGACACGGTGGTAAATTGGTGACATAATTGTAGGGTTTGTCAGGACAAAGTCCATATGAGTATGGATACTCTTCGGCCAAGAACCTTTCAATCTCTGAATCGGAATACTCACTTACCACAATTGTGTTTTGGTTTGCACAGGGCTTGGGTTTATTTTGAGCACATCGTGAAACCCAATGAGCGGCCTTTTTATTCTTATAATTGACATCGATGTTGCCTTTAAACTTTTTCCCTGTGGAATTTTTAACAGTCTTAACACAACCCTTAGGACGCGGATCCAGTTGAGTGTCGGGTTGGGTAGAATTAGGGTAGGTCGAGGGTTCCAAATTAGAGATAGGATCACAGGGCATGAGCGAAGGAGGAGAGATGGTAAGTTTTGTTGGTTGTGGAGCCTGATTATCTTCCTGATTCAGAGGTCCTTGCTTTCAACCGTGTTTATACCCCATGAAGTATTTACACCCCATAAGTATGTACACTCTTCCACGCAGGGGAGTGCAGAGGGGGGTACCCCCTTTGCGGGGTCTGGGGGGGCTATCTCCCTGGCTGGGGGGTCTGGGGGAAAGAGGGACCCCAACAAGGGTTCGGGGGTGAAGCCCCCAAAGAAAAAATTGCCTTGTAAAAGTATATTGTAATTTCATTGTAAATCTGGACCGTTCATTATAAGGTCGCAGATCTAATGGTAGAGATTATGTTAGGG
>ML783480.1:1208619-1233740 GCA_009831015.1 Picea engelmannii | reverse complement strand
GCATATACAGTTGAGGTACCACTTCATACGATCCACCTTGGAAGATGGACAATTGAAGCTGGAAAAGATACACACTAGCCAGAATCCTGCAGACATGTTAACAAAGGGAGTAACCAGGGAGAAATTGAGTTCTTGCTCAGTTTTAGTTGGTCTTCAATAATGAATATGAAGATGAGAAATTTTCCAGGTCTAAGAAGGTTCAGATTCCAGCATATACAACAGCGGTGGAGTTGTTGATATCAGTCTCCTAGTGGGAGATTTTTGGTTGTGGAGCTTGATTATCTTCCTGATTCAGAGGTCCTTTCTTTCGGCAGTGTTTATACCCCATGAAGTATTTACACCCAAGAAGTATGTACACTCTTCCACGCAAGGGAGTGCAGAGGGGGGGTACCCCCTCTGCAAGGTCCGGGGGGGCTATCCCCCCGACTGGGGGGTATGGGGGCGAAGCCCCCGAAGAAAAAATTACCTTGTAAAAGTATATTGTAATTTCATTGTAAATCTAGACCGTTCATTATAAGGTCGCAGATCTAACGATAGAGATTATGTTAGGGTTTTTTTCCCTAGAAGGAAACCCTCTTTTATGAGGGAAATGTATTACAGATATGGATGATGGTGAATATTGTATTCTAAGAGAGGAGACTGTGAGAAAAAGAAGAGGAAGTTACAGCGAGTTTTGCTGTAGTTTGTATCCCTTCATTTGCTGGATAATAATAAACGAAGGACCTGGCAATTTCTCTGGTGGACGTAGCCCACATTGGGTGAACCACGTAAATCTATGTTTCTCTTGTATTGTGTGTCTTCTGTGTTTTGTTTCTGCATTTGTTTTATTTTATTTCTACGCGGTCCTGTTTTTCTAACAAGTTTCACGAGGGTTTCCGTGATGGCATGCTTGTCAACCCGTCCCAACTCACTACTACCAAAACCATTTCGTAACAGAAAAGCATCCCAACAATCGTTGTTTAATTTCAACTGATTTATAATGATAATCTTGATTAAACAATGGTGGAACAAACTAGAATCAAACTTCTGCCTCTTAAACCGCTTTCCAATCTTGTATAGACTTTGAAGGAGGAAATAGGGCATGTTCAAGGGGAAATCGATAAATCTCATAAGAAATCGCAAGTGGTACAAGAAAACCAACCCAAATCTCCCCTCACAGGTAACGAACTGTTTCACAATAGCTAACAGATCATGCCATCTAGGTTTTAAAGCCGAGACATGCATACCTCGGTCACAGCTGGTAATTCTCCTTGAGGTGAACAACAATGACCAGGGAACCTCTTCAACCTTTGAGTTTTTGAACCACTTTTTCCCCACAACTGGTAAATCGGTAGCTTGGCTTATAAAATCTTCATTTACCTCAAGCTGGACGTCTCCCATTTTTTCTCTACAACCGTCGAATGTCAACGCGAATTCTTGAGCAACTCTTAGATTAAAACCCTCAAAATTTTCAATAAACACACGCCAGTCGTTCCTTTCTAAGTCATATCTGGCATTGTCAAATGATAACAAGGTCTGGATGCCATTGGGCTGAATCTTCACCATAAGAGCCATGGCTAACAGAAAGTAATCAACGGGGGAATCTGAGGTAGGGTTTGATAGAAAAAACACAAAGCCATAGACCCGAGTTTCCTCAATGAAATGCAAAGACAATTCGAAATGGTAGGTAGGAGCGTTAATTACCATGCGTGTGAAAGAGGTCGTGTAGACTGAGGCCATGCAGAGCTATAATACCACACAGTACTTAAAATGACACCTTGGCATATTGGTACGCATAAGGATCAAAACAGTAGAATAGTACGCATATCCATGACTTGATCACAAATATTAATGTATCAAATAAACATTTAACCATTAAAAATTTTATGAATCAAAACCCCATTGACATTAATCGAATGCTAAATGAGTGGAGGTTTTATACTTATGTAACCAAGGCACGTTTAAGACCAAGGGGTTTCAAACAAGGAAAACAATTTTGTTTATAGCAAAAGAAAACAATTCGATAATAGACCGATATGAATAGCTTTCCTTTTGATAAAAAATCAAACTCAAGTGTAAATCCCAGCTACAAGTTTTCATGCTTATAGTCATGAAAACTTAAAATCGAAAGGAAGGTATGTAAAAGGCGACAAATAATAAGTGCCATTGCTTATGAAGAGTAACGAGAATTTAAAGACCCTGTGTTAGGAAACTTATAAACAAATAGAAATTACATTATTGCTGCCAACAACTCTCTAATTCGGGAAAAAGTGAACTCTTACGTTGCTTCAATACAGAATCCATCGCTACCACAAGGTTGTCCTGTTTGGAGATGAAGTCGAAGGGAGGGTTGAGGTCGTAGTGGGAGAACTAGTCATCCATTATATTTTTCATTCTCAGATCGGGCATCACATCTTTTGGCTTGTGCCAATCTTTTACCGAGTTTGGATCATAGGTGATGTGAGACTCAAGGATTCTAACGGGATCCTACATGAATTTCTTTGAAATTGGACAGAAAAACTCTTCGGGTATTTCTTTATAATTCTCTCTGCTATATATATGTCGCTATCCACTTAGCTCGCGTTATCTGGAATTTTTGTAATCTTTGTTAATTAGGTAAACTTGGCAATCATTCGTAATGGCAGTAAAATATTAATCGTATTAAGTAAATGTGAAAAAGTAAACAAGGAGACATAAGCATTAAAAAATGCAAGAAAGTTATGAACATGAAATCTCATTCATTGATTTAGGAGGACGACTAAGAATATAGCATCTTCAATTTCTAGCCATAAGATTAGTTTTTATAATTAAAATATCATTAAATGTTCCCATCTTCAATAGGCATAAGCCTTTCGGTGTAATTATCCGTGATGTTATTTAGTGTTGACATTTTCTTTTACCTTCATCCAATCCCTAATATATTCCAGGTGAAATGGGCTTTGTTCGCTAAATCAATTTGGAAGTAAATTACATATTGCTATATACCAACTGCTCCTTTATTCCTCTGTTTTAAAAGTAAAAACACCTGTTTTCAGGGTTATACGAATTTTACCAACTGCTCCTTTATTCCTCTATTTTAAAAGTAAAAACACTTGTTTTCAGGGTTATACGATTTTTTGTCTCGCAACCTCTTATTAATGTTATTTTATATAATGGTTATTTTTTTCCAATAAATAAATTAATAGAGTTTCTCATGAATGAAGAATCCGTTTTATTTAAAAAAAAAAAAAAAACTCCCCTTTTTGGTATTTTTTCTTCTAATTTCATTTTATTGCATACATTTATATAGTATTATCAATTAAATTTGTATTTTCTTTATATTTATAGTATTATGAATTAAATTTATAAGATCTCAATTAAGGAATAATTAAACTTTTCTTTTTATTTCAGAATAAAAAAATTCCCCCCTTGGTATTTTTTTTTTTTTGGTTAAGTTCACTTTCTTGCATACATTTATAATATTATCAATTAAATTTTCATTTCTTTTATATTTATATTTATAGTATTTTGAATTAAATTTATAAGATCTTAATTCAAGAAATAATTAAACTCTCTAAAACTTTACAAAATTTTTAAATAATTATTATTATTATTTCAAATTGGTTACCAAATTTCAAATTTCTTGTTTATCATTAAGATGGTTTTCTAACCTTTATTTTATTTTATTATTTTATTAATGGTTATTGTTTTTCTTTATTTAGATAATAATTAATTTACATTTATTTATTAGTGTGAAACCTTTATTTTATTTTATTAATGGTTTTTTTTTTCAATAATAATTAGTTTGTTTTTATTAATAATTAGTCCTTGCCATAGGCTAGGTAAGACTATATGATCATTCATATGTTTAGTTCAACATTGTAGTTTGACTAAAAATGTTCAGATGTTAAACATAATAATATGGGGAAAATAATATTTATTTCAATTAAAAATTACGTTTTTCTTGAATTTTATTGGCTTGAACATTGGGGCATTATCGGCCATGTGGCGGCCTATATTGAAGGATGGCGTCGATTGGTGGTAATGGCCCCATAAGTCCATTTAATTTCTTAGTTGTATGATGCTTGATGACAACCATTTATTCATCCATGGGCAAGATGTCGATTTAATGTCATCAAATCACATAAAGTAAGGGATATACAAAGCGATCAAGCATCAAATTAATGAGTTTCTTCCTGACAGGGCCTTTATTCTAGCACGAGGTGTCCATTTAACGAGTTTCTTCCTGTCCCATTATTGCACCCTTCCCATATGATGTTTGGTCATCTCCCATTAAGTAAGGGGTATACAAACAGATTGGGCATCACATTAATGGGTTTCTTCGTGGACGATTTTTTATTCTGGTGTGAGGTGTCCATTTGATGGGTTTTTTCCTATCTTGTATTTTTATTATACATTTTTCTTGTTCCTGGTTTTTTGTACGTTTGTTGATTAGTGTTTTTTGGGTTCATATTTTGCTTTTTGTTGTGATCCATCGTTGTTGCTTCGCATTTTGGAAGAGATTCTTCAACGTTATGCTAGAAGCATCGACATTGGTGAGAAGTAACAATAACCTTCTTTGTGGAAGGATAGTTAAGGCATGCAAAATAAGGTATGATGGAATAAGTCTATGATTTTTCATTCAATGATTAACTCATGTAATGGTAAGTTGTCTTTTATAAGTCGTCATGTAGTAATTTTATATGAGGGTTTGAATTCTAATCGTCTGTCATTTTTTATTGTGTAGCTCTAAAGATTAACTAATACTGGGAATATGTGATATCTATAATGCATTTTAATTTAGCTACACTCGATGATTTTTTTCTAGTCAAGGAATAATCAATTTAACGTTTAGAATGATTTTTACCAATATACATGTGACTCGTGGTTCTCTCACATAAATATGTTATTATTACCATTCTAAATTGATTTGTCTCTAACATGAAATCACCATCAATGAGTGCATTATCTATTTTAAAACCCTCTAGCAATTTGATTAAATCTTGTTGCAATGTTTCCAATTCGAAACAATATACCCATTGGTTCATTCTCTTACTTTGTTGTGGACAATTATCAACGTGGAGTTCATGGTTGATGCCATGTAGACCTGTGTCTTTTAAGGATTTGATAGAAAATTTGTATCGTTGGGATAACACATGGATGGGTAGGATAATATAGACAATAACACTAGTGAGCCTTGTTGTCACATGCCACAATGAGGACAGACGCATGGGTGTCATTGCAACCTCGATTTTTCTGTTTCCCTCCCAATAAGTCTATCTCTCACCCTAGGGTGGCACCATGCATTGAAGGTTGGTGTCCATTCCATCGTCGTGGCTCAAGAAGTCCATTTAATTTTCATGGTGTTAGGGATGCACATCATATTAATTTCTTTCTTCGTTGACAATTTTTTTATTCTGGCATGAGGTGTCTATTTAATGGTTTTCTTCCTCGAAGTTTGTGTGGGACACACCTACCACATTTAGAGGGAGGGTGAATGCGTGTAGGAATCTTTTTCCCAAAACTTTCCTCTTGCACATAACTCTTTAGTTAACATTCAACATTTACTCATTACCCATTGTTGTCATTTATAACCAGTTAGATGTGAACATATATCAACAGCATATATTAAAAATATATCATCAACAAGTCATCACCACAAGGAACACAAAGAACATAAGATGTATGTACAATTTTTCTTTTTATTATGGACAACAATCTGGGGGTTTTTCAGCAACAAATGAATATAATACAACTCTACAAGAGCACCAACTTTATATGTAAGACTCAACTTACATTCTCAGTATCAACTAAGATGAGGCAAAAATCCTCAACAGATATCAATCTGTCAATAGGTACGCGACCTGTCAATAGTGCATCCCGCGTGTGTACGCGCCCTGGCTCACTACAACTCGTGTATGCACGCGGCCAGTGTATACAACAAACTGCGTATACCTTCTCAGATTCTTAGGGTTTTTCCTTCAATACCAACTCAGGTCCTGTGCAACAAATTTATCTTTATTTTCTATGTCTTACTATCCATACTGACCACCAACCAGTCACATCCAAGCTCTCCAATATCTTACTCATGCTCCACAACCAATCAATATGAATGCTGACTCAATCATGTATAAGCAACTAGTATACCATAGTAATCATGTCACCACTGAATCACAAGAGTACTGCTCACTCCATCAACCAGCATACAAAATCCATACCAAGAATTCCCTAACCATTCACAACAAAAAAAACAATACTATCCATCAAGATAATAATGCAACCATACCAGTGTCTTAATTATATATCTGAGCCCATAGAATGTAGATTTGGAAACTTACATGGTCTTCAACAACTAGTCATCATCTAAAACACAATTCTTCATGATTTTATCCACTGTACATGCCATGTCCTCATACAGCCCACGTATGTACCCACCCTGGCCCATTACAGTCCGCGTACACCTCAAAAACTAGGGTTTATGAAACTCTGGGACTTTTGTCGTCAATATCTCTGACATTGCTGAAACTTTGATGCATCCATGAGATCTTCCTCACGCTCTCTTTCTCAGAATAGATATTCAATCATTCTCAAGAGATCCACACCAAATATGCTCTCATAAGAAGCTCTCCACCAATACTCCAAAAGATATTCTCACAAGAAGCTCTCCATTGATACTCTACAAAGGATATGTTGCAAGAGTCCATAGCTATCTTATTTATACTTTCATCCTCTAGGTCACTTAACCCATATTTAGGTCACTGAATCCATTTGGTCAGTTAACCTATTTTCCTTATTTTAGTGTTAACCACTTTCCATAAATAGAAAGTTCTCCAATACTTTATCATTTAGATATTCCTTCTTGATTTTGTCACTTCTCTTTACTATTTAAATAATCCACCTTGACTTTGTCACTTTACTTTATCATTTAAATAATGATTTCTTATTTTAGGTCACTTTGACTTCTTTGACCTTGGGGGCTTCAAGCCTTCATATGGGGGTCTTCCAACTTCATAAGGCCATAACTCTCAAACTGTGAGGAGTTATGTTACATTCCACATACCACCGGAAATGGCATGACAAGAACTATCCATCTAGGATAGTTTCACCAACAACTTTATTGATATTTATCTCATTATTCCACATACAAGTATGGGTTCTCCAACCATTCTTCTAGGATAACTCAATCCGCAAAGCGTCTTCCCGTGAGGGATTTCACATTAAGGGGACCACTTTGGAGTTCATCCATTTGTGCACCTTATCAATCATGATAAGACAATAATGAGTCATCAAAATATGCATAATATATCAAATAATCCATCTTCATCATGTATCAATGACAACTCATAGATCCATCTTCATCTATGCATCTTGATCCATCTTCATCTATTGGTTTCCACTTCACATATATCATTCTCATCAAGGATAATACATATACATCGTTCATCAATCATCAATCAATCAATATTTTCAATCAATTACTTGACATCAATCCTTTGACATCAAAATAATCAAACCATTGGCATCAATGACACATGATCCAACAATCTCCCAAATAATCAAACCATTGGCATCAATGACAACATGATCCAACAATTTGCATTTTTCTTGTTCCTCATTTCTGGTTTGTCTACTACTTCATGGTTTTCATCTTCTTATTTTGGTTTTCTCTAGGTTGTATTTTATAACCCATCAAGAATATGTGATCTCTATAATGCATTTTAATCTACCTCTAGTCAATAATTTCTAGGTATAGTTTCTTTGAAATTAAATGTTATGGGTGCACATGTATTTTTTAAGGATTGGATAACAATATTGAATATCAAGAACATATATCCCTATCCTTAAAATAACAAATGAATAAACCAACTTGGAATAAATGAAAATTTTGGTCCTAATAGATAGATGTCACTACTTGTTCAAGAAAAGATAAATTACCATCATAGTTGTGGAGTTAAGATATCATTTTTTATTCCAATTTTTCGCTTATATCTCTGTTTGGTTGGTTATCCGTGGTTTTATTTAGTGTTGGCATTTTCTTTTACCTTCATCCATTCCCTAATATATTCTAGGTGACACGGGCTTGAAAGATTAAACTACCCAAAGTTTGTAATTTTTCATGAAGTTTCATTATTGAAGGGAAGATCTGTTGGACCAACAATGTGTGGAGTCTACTCTTTGCAATGTAGTTTGAAATATTGCGCACCAAACATGCTACGCAACAAATTTCTAAATACCACAACATAGTACACAGACTACTCATATTGTTGTGCGCTATGAATACACACACTTAATGAAATTATTTATGAATACAAAATAACCCAGTTCGATGCTTAACACATAAAATCAGAAATAAGACATAAACTTTGTCAATACACAAAATGCTTGATATCAATGAACTTCGACGCTGTGTGAGAATACAAAATACAATGACAAAGATGAACTTCAACGCTGTATTGACTTCTTCTGTCAATACTTCAATTGTTGATGGTTATCTCTACCTCTCTGCTTCTTCTCTACACATCAATTTCTTCTCTTCATCATCATCGACTAACTAAGAGACTCAGACTTATATAGACACCGACTGATACTTCGTAGAGAAGATATTACCTAATCAACATTAAAGACTGTCATTAATTCGAATGACTCTTCAAGCAGTTACTGGAGTTCGAGAAGATAGAAATCGGCTCCATTTATAACTTCTTTCTTGCCGACTGAATTTTGAGTAAATGTGTGAATTTGCACTTATAGACTATCAGATTGTCTAAATGGAATTTCAGTTGATTGACAAGTTGAATGACAGATAGATCGATGGATATGTAAATATCTCAACGACTTGTAATTAGAATTTCCAACACTCCCCCTTAATAATAAGTAGGTGGGATTACAAAAGAAAATTACATCAAAAATTTTAGTTTTCATTTTACTGTCACTCATCTATTACTGCGAGGACTCCCAGATTACTGTGCATATGCTGAAATGCATCTCTTGCTAAAGCCTTTGTAAAAATGTCTGCAATTTTTTCTTTTGACCTGCAAAATTATAAACAGATATCCTTTTTATTCACCAATTCTCTGATAAAATGATACCTTGTATCAATGTTCTTGGTTTTCTTGTGAAACACATGATTCTTTGATAACATAATGGCTGAATTGTTGTCACAGAATACTGTTGTTGGTTCATGTTGTTCCTACAACGAATTTTTTAACATCCTTCTCATCCATACTGCTTGAAAAGTTGTACTTGTAGCTACAACGTACTCTGCTTCTGCTAAAGAAAGTGTCACTATGCATTGCTTCCTTGATGCCCATGATAACATACATGTTCCAAAATGAAATGTTACCAGAGGCACTTTTCTTGTCATCGATGTTTCCTCCACAATCACTATGAGTGTATCTAGTGAGTCTGAAGTCTTATGAAGTGGAGTACTTGATGCCAAAATATTTTGTTCCATTCACATATCTCACGATTCCCTTTCTTGCCTTCTAATGTGATTCTTTTGGTGTTTCCATGAATATGGAAATTAGGCTCACTACATACATAATGTCAGGTCTTGTTGCTATTATATACATAAGACTACCTACTAGTCTTTTAAATAGAGTGGGATCCACCTTGGACCCTTTATCTTCCTTTCTTAACTTCAATCATGTTATGACAGGTGTTGGTGTTGCTTTTGAATTCACCATATTGAATATTTTCAATATTTCATGAGCATACTTGTACCGTGATATAAATATATCAGTTTTGGACTGGTGCACTTATATTCCCAGAAAATATCTCATAAGCCCCAAATCAGTCATTTGAAATTCATCATTCATGATTGTCTTGAATTCTTCTATGCCAAAATCATCTGTAAATATCAAATCATCCAGATATAAAAAAACAATTAACACATTACCTTGTTGATTTTATTTGATGTACAGTTTTGGCTCATTTTCACTTCTCTAAAATCCATTCTATGTGAGATAGGAATCTATGCGATTGTACCAATCTCTCAGAGCTTGTTTTAAACCATGCAGTGCTTTCTTCAATCTGTATACCTTTTTTTCATGTCATGGAACCTCATAACCTTATGGTTGTTCCACATATACTTCTTCTTCTAAGTTTAAATTCAAGAATGTTCACCTTACATCCATCTAATAAGCTAGCCATTTTCACTATGCGACAATAACTAACACGGTTATGATTGTGTCCATGCATGCAACTGGTGCAAATTTTTCATTATAATCAATTCCAGGTTGTTGTGTAAAGCCTCTTGAAAATAACCTTTCCTTGTACTTATGTACATTTCCTTTTGAATCTTGCTTGGTGATCCAAAAAGGATCCAGAGAAGACTAAGGACAACTCAAAATTTGCAAAAGCAACTTAGGAAGCTCAGAATGGCCTCAACAGACAGAGAAAGGTAAAAAATTCAAATTCCTCAAAACTCAGCGAATTTGGTATCATCGTGAAGAGGGTGTCACAATATTTCCAATGATGTAAATGGATCATGAAATGAGATTATAGATCGGAATATATTCACGATGAACGTTTTGGTCAACCTAGCCCAGTCAACATCCATACTGCTGATGTGAGCATCAATACAGATGACGTCAACATCTGTATAGTGTACATGGAACACGCACAAGGTGAAACGTGTCATGCTGATGTGAGAATGATGTTAGCATAGTGTTGTGGAAACACCAGAGGCTTCCACGTGTCACTCATTTTTGGCATTTTCGGGTCAATCCATGGACCAATAAAAAAGCACGACCTGGCAGTCTGTACAACCACGTGGTAGACCGTACGGTGACATGGTAGGATGACATTGTAGGATGATGTGGCATGTGATTGTGCAAGTGGTTAGCATGGCCCAATGGTTGGTTGGCACGTGGCCCAGTCCTGGGCTGCCACATGGCAGTGGAAAAATTCCCAATGAGGGCCCGAAAAACGAATTTCAAAAATTAAAAAAAGCGGGCTCGCCAAATTTGGAAAAGACCCGCAAAATCTATTGACCCAAACTGTAAACTCTGACAAATACAAATGCGCTCCAAACTTGGTGAAGTTATAAACTATATATATATATATATGCATTGTTATAAATATAACCCAAAAGGGGGGGCTCGTGGGCTCGACCCTGGGACCTCCCTCCATGTAATGCCTTAAAAATAGCATCCGTCATCGTTGGGGCAGCAGACAATGTTGTGTAGTCCACCCCACTTTTTCCTTTTAAGCTGATTCTTCCCATGAATGGATAAATAAGAGCGCATGATGGTACAATCAGGCACAAAAACTGAGATGCAATACAAAGAATTAAATGCAAGGAGTAGGCACGGAAGCCGAGATGAGATTTATCAAGGGCCTCGGAGTGCCAGAGTCATATTGAGGTGTGGAGATGTTCATTTTTGGGTAATTCGATGAAATTAATTCAATAGTGTTGTTTATTTTCTGATGTAAGCAAAGCTTCTGCAACTTAATTACAAAATGAGGTATACTTATGTATTTTTCCAAATTATTTTGTTGAGTTAATAAAAAGGCCTACCCATTTGAGAGCAGGACCCGGAGACGTAGTCCACCAGGGACGAACTCCGTTATTAAGTTTTTGCATTTATATTTGATGCTTATGTCTCTTCATTATTGAGATTTTCCTTCTTCAATGGTGCACTTTAATTGATGCTCATTTAATACAATTCTTTACAAGTCACATCGATGAAAAGATCTTGGATCATGGTGGTATCAGACCAGTCATATTTGACTTGAATTGTTGAGTGTGAATTCTTACTAGGGCCAAACATAAGCAGGGTGAAGGAACTCTTAATACTTTCAATCCCTAAGTTGGACATGCATCTCGACGGAATAAAATGGTAGAAGAGGACAAGTGCGATGAACAAGAGAAAAACTTCCAGATGGTCTTTTATCGCATTTCTGAAATGGTCGAGCGAATGTATGGACACTACGAAAAGAGGATGAACAATAAAGGGAACAAAAATGAAGAACAAGTTGATGATAATGCTTCAGTAAATCAAGGGGTTGGAGGAGACCTTCCTGAGACTCCATATTCACCATGAATTTCTAGATCTTCTTCCTCTGAGCATTCTCATCATTCTCATCATTCTAGCCATAAAGCTTCTCTTAAGAAACCATTATTAAATCTTGATGTAAACTTTTATTTACCTATGCTTAATGGAGATGATAATCCATAAAATCTAGATATTTGGATCCGACATGTTGAAGTATATTGTCATGTTCAAGATATTGATGAAGAGGAAGTTAAAGTGCAACTGGATTCTCTTCGGTTGGAAGGAAAACTTAAGGACAAAAGTAAGTGTGGTAATTTTTTTTCCTCATGGTCGAAATTTAAATCATCGATAAGGAAGCAATTTTATCCATTGGGTTATTTACATAAAACAATGATGGAATGGAAAAATTTAAGACAAAGTAAAGGTCAAACTGTACAAAGTTTCATGAAATAATTTAGGAAGAAAGATCTTTCATTAAACATTCCTTTGGATTCATATAAAACTTTAATGAAGTATATTGGCTCACTTCACAGTTATATTCGTCATACTTTGCTATTGTTTAACCCCACCAATCTTCACGAAGTTTGCGTTCAAGCCACTCACCTTGAGAACATGGGAAAGCATGTTCATGAAGTTTAAAAGGAAGGACAAGAAGACTGCCACTATAAAGAGAGAAGATGGAAATCCATCTTGCACTCATTGAAGGAAAAGTTGTCACAATGATGAATATTGTTGGAAACTACATCCAGAGAAGAGACCAAAGAAGTTCGATGGAAAGGGGAAGAGAAAGACCGTTGCTACAGTGCAATAAGATATTGGTTCCGATTCAAGAGACGAAGGAAAGATCACAGCAGTTGGAGTACAAGGTAAAGATTCCCATCATGCAAGTTCAAATTCCAATAATGAATCTCATGATGATGAACGAAATATGAATCAATTGTTTCATATAAGAGTTGTACCTAAACACACTAATATAGATGCATTATTTGATCTGGGTTCCGAAGTAAACTTGATATCTGAATCACTTGTCAAAAAGAAGGGTGTTGAAACTAAACCACATCCAAATCCTTATCCTCTTGGTTGGGTATGTGATAAAGAAAAACTTAATGTCACCAAGCAATTTAGGGTCATATTTGATATTGCTTCAAAGTTGATTGATGAAGTGGATTTGGATGTTGTATCACTTGATATATGTGGCATAGTGTTGGGGAGTCCTTATATTTATAATAGAAAAGCAGTCTTCTTTCTTCATGAAAACAAATATCACCTTACTAAGGGGGGAGTGTAATATATTGTTAGAGCCCATAGCATGAGCGTAAACATAACACTTGTTAGTGAAATAAAAATGAAGAGACTCATAAACACTAATAAGAGATATGTACTCAAATTCGTAAGGGAGAAATATGTTGAAACATTCGACGCTTTCCAAGGATGTGATCCTTTAAATAAGAAAGAACTAATTGATATTGTTTCTAAGTACGATGATATTTTCCAGTAACCAGATGCATTACCTCCTAAGAGGGGAATCCAACATGAAATACATCTTCAACAAGATTATCCTCTTCCTAATGTGGGCATGTACAAGATGTCAATTGTAGAGATGAAAGAGATCAAGAAGTAGGTATAAGGCTTATTGGATCAAGCGGTCATTAGCCCCAACTCATATCCTTGTGGTTCTCTAATCATGATGGTGCCAAAGAATGATGGCACATGGTGATCCAGGTGGATATTGGTGGCCACCCACCTATTCCACTTGGACCCCCACCATTGCTTCTTTCAGTTTTTTAGTTTTCGCACAATTTACTATTTTTAGCAGTTTTTCGGGTCCTGAACTTCCGGAGCCGTTTCGAGGCCCTAAACGACATTTTTTGGGGTATGTTGCGATCACAAAATTTCATATTGAAATTTTGTGCAAATGTTGTAGTCCTCGGATAGATATTTTCAATGGACTATCATATGCCTAAAACGAAGATCGTATGCAAAATTTACGACCCCGCGAAGTTGATGTACCAACTTACCCAAACGGGGCCCACATGACTTTTGGCGCTTCAGCTCCCAGGGTTAGGTTTTTGGATGTCTAGGAATTTTGGCATTCCCATTTATTGTAAAAGGGCCTTCAGAGCCTCATTGTAATCATCTTCTCACAGATACGAGTGGCGGCCACATCTCTTCTCAGAGATAAGCTACCATCACCCTAGCTAGTTTATTTCCATTATGTCTGTAAGAATATTTCAGTCATTTGTTATTAATGAAATGAAGTCTTATTTCCGTTGCATCTCTGTGTTTATGTGTATTTCTATATTTCATTGTGTTCCTACATAAATCTGGATCACATGGCGAATGGGTTGTCAATTACCAAGACTTAAATAAAGTCATGGTAAAAAATTGATACCCTCTTCCTCGTATAGATGATTTACTTGATTAGTTAAAGAATGTTGTTTATTTCACTAAGTTGGATTTGCACAGTGGATACCATCAAATCAGGGTTGCAGAACAAGATGCATGGAATATTTCCTTTAAAACCAAACAAGGATTGTTTGAGTGGTTATTTATGTCGTTTGGGCTTTGTAATGCTCCGACAACTTTCATGCGTGTGATGAATGATGTATTCAGGCCTTTTCTAGAGGATTTTGTGATTTATTTAGATGACATTATTATATTTAGCGGGACTTGAGATGAACATGTAAGGCATGTAAATCAAGTGTTGGATACTTTCCAAAGGGAAAAGTTGTATGTAAAATTTTCCAAATGTGCATTTGGTAAGACTGCACTTTTGTACTTAGGTCATATTGTAGGAAGAGGGCAATTGAAAATTGAGCCTTCCAAGATTGATGTAACTGTAAATTGTCCTGAGCCCAAAAATGTAACCGATATACAAAGATTCTTAGGTGTGGTCTAGTATTGGAGGAAACTTCTCCTTTATAGAAACTCCATTGCATTGCTTAACTAATGTGGAGAACACTTTTCAGTGGGGAGGAAAGCAACAAAAATCTTTCGACACTTTGAAGGAAAAGATCAGTACCGCACCAATATTAACACTGCTAAATGTTCAACAGTCGTTCGAGATCGAGATAGATGCCAACGGATACGCCATGGGTGCAGTATTGATGAAATATAATAAGCCTATATGTTACCACTCTGAAAATTTTAACCAAGTTGTTGCTAACTATCCTACATATGATAAAGAGTTGTATGCATTAGTTCAACGTGTAAAGAAACAAAAGCACTACTTGTTAGGGAAGGAAACAACCATATATACAGATCATCAATCCTTACAGTATCTCCAATCACAAACCAAACTACAACAATCTCTACATTACAGATAGATGAGTTTCCTATAACAATTTCATTTGGTAATCAAGTACAAAAAGGGTATGAGTAACAAGGTAGCTGACATGTTTTCTAAACCTCCTATTGTTGCTTCTATTATTTTGAAGAATTCTTCTTTATCTCATGATATATATCTAGAACAATATGCCATTGACGAAGATTTTAAAGAAGTATATGAGAAGCTAACCCATGGTGCACAGGTAGAGAACTATTGTTTGTAGGGAAAACTACTCGACCATCTTGGAAAGATATGTATTCCTATAAGTTAACGAGTCCATGTAGTACAATAATCTCACACTTCTCTTGTGTCTGGGAATTTTGGGGTAGGAAAAACTATGGCTCATCTGTAGAGGTTTTGCTACTGGCCTTAGATAAAATCAATTGTAACTAAATATGTAAAGGGGTGTGTGATGTGTTCTACTTGTAAGCCCACTAATAGAAAACTAGGGCTATACTCAACACTACCTGTTCCATCACGTCCATGGGAAAGTATCTCCATGGATTTTGTAGGGGTTCTACCAATGTCGAAAAGGGTTCATGATTATTTGTATGTTTTAGTGGATAGGTTCAGCAAGATGTGTATCTTAATTCCATGCAAAAAATAGATCATTTCTGAGAAAATAGTTAATCTCTTCTTTCAGTATGTTTGGGTTCACTTTGGGTTACTCACATCCATTATCTCGGATCGACATATTCGATTCCTTGGGGGCTTTTGGACAAGATTGTGGTTAATGATGGAATCCAAATTGAAGAGGAGCACTTCTTTTCATCCACAGACCGACAGATGGACAAAGGTTGTTAACCAAACATTGGTACTTTTTCTTCAAGGGTACTTCATCAAGCAACCCGAGTTATTTGATGAACAACTACCCCATGTACAACATGTTTAAAACTAAGTCTTACATTCCTCCACTAAGTGTTCACCTTTTGAAACATGTTTTGGGTATTTACCTAAAGTTCCTTTGGACTTGATGTATGGGAGAGATGCTGATTCAAATGAAGAAAGAAATCAAGACAGAGCCCACAAGTTCATCCATAAGATCCAACAGGTACACCAAGCAGTCAGGGAACAGTTGGAGAAAATTCAAGCACAGGATAAATCTTGGCATGACAAACAGAGGGTTGATCATCAAATCCAGGTTGGAGACCAGGTATGGCTTCACATCAACAAGGAAATATTGAAGGGTGAAGGAAATAAACTCAAGCCCATCTGTTATGGACCCTTCACTATTTTGGAGAAAAATGGTACCAATGCTTTTGTTCTAGATATTCCACCTTATATGTATATCTACTTAGTTGTAAATGTAGATAACTTGCAACTTTTTGAGCCTCCCATGATCATGGATCATGGTGAGGAAGTTTCAATACCTTCAGTTGATGAGTTTTCTCCTGAGTACTTGGATGAGTTAAAGGAGGATATCATCTTGGATAGAAGGATAAGGAATTCACGCAAGGTTGATGTTGATTATCTTCAAGTAGGCTTAAAGGGAACACATCCAAGCAAAGCAAAGTGGATTGAGAAGGACAAGGTGAGGGAACTCTTCTCTAACTTATCTGTTGATTGATGAAATCTTTTGGTGGTCCAAAAAGATCTCAGTGGGAAGGCATGATCCAAAAAGGATCCATAGAAGACTAAGGACATCTCAGAATTCGAAGAAACAATTCATGAAGCTTAGAATGGCCTCAATAGATAGAGAAAGGGAAAAAATTCAAAGTCCTCAAAACTCAGTGAAATTAGCATCATCATGAAGAGTGCGTCACAAGATTTCCAATGGCGTAAATGACTCGTCAAATGGAGTTATAGATCGAAATATATTTGTGGTCAAAGTTTTGGTCAACCTAGCCTAGTCAGCAGGGATGAGTCAACATCCGTACTGCTGATGTCAGCATCAATACAGATGACATAAACATCCTTACAGTGTATGTGGCACATGTATAAGGTGACACGTGTCATGCTGAGATCAACATGTTGTCAGCATGGTGACGTAACAACACTAGAGGTTGCCATGTGTCACTGATTTTTGGCATTTTCGGGTCAATCTTTGGACAAATGAAAAAGTGCCACATGGTATTCCGTACATCCATGTGGCATATCGTATGGTGATGTGGTAGGATGATGTGGCAGGTGACGTGGCATGTGACTGTGAAAGTGGTTAGTGTGGCCCAATGGTTGGCTGCCACGTGGCCCAGTCATGGGCTTCCACGTGGCAGTGGGAAAATTCCCAATGAGGTCCCGGAAACTGAATTTCAAAAATAAAAAAAATTGGGCCCGCCAAATCTGGCAGAGTCCCACTAAATCTAGAGACCCAAACTATAAACTCTGACAAATCCAAATGCGCTCCAAACTTGGAAAATTTATAATATATATATATATATATATATATATATATATATATATATATATATGCATTNATAACCCAAAAGGGGAGGCCCGCGAGATCGACCCCGGGACCTCCCCCCATGCAATGCCTTAACAACAGAATCCGCCACCGTTGGGGCAATGAACTATGTTCTGTAGTTCGCCCAATTTTTTCCTTTTAAAATGAGTCTTTCCATGGACATAGAAAGGAGGGAGCACGATGGTACGAATGGGCAGAGGAATCGAGACACATTACAGAGAATTAAATGCAAGGAGCAGGCATGGAAACTGAGATAAGATTTCTCAAGGTCTTGGGAGTGCCAGAGTCGAATTGAGGTGTGGAGATAGTCATTTTTGGGTAATTCGACGCCACGAATTCAATGGTGTTGTTTGTTTTCTGATATGAGCAAATATTCTGCAGCTTAATTCAAGAATGAAGTATACTTATGTATTTTGCCAAATTATTTTGCTGAGTTAATAGAAAGGCCTACCCATTTCAGAGAAGGACTCATAAACATAGTCCACAAGGGACAAAATCTGTTATCAAGTTTTTGTTTTCAGATTTGATGCTTATGTCTCTTCATTATTCAGATTTTCCTTCTTCAACGGTGCACTTTAATTTATGCTCATTTAAAACAATTCTTTATAAGTCACTTCAATGAAAAGATCCCAGATCACTTGGTTTTATAAATCCACTTGACATTTATAACATCCTTTACTTCAGGTACATCAACAGAATACCATGTTTTATTGTTCTCTATGCATCTGATTTCTTCATCCATGGCTTGTGCCCATACATCCTCTTTGACAACTTATTCAATGGTTAATGGATCATTTATTGTGAAAATAGAGAAGAAACAAAAAATGAATTTGTTGCATCTTCATTATAGATGTCACAGAAATGTCTTTGATGTCCTGGTAACAAACTTGCTAAATTTGGATCTCGAGATGAAGAACTGCTTGGACTGCTTGTTGGTGTTTGTTGTGCTCTATGTGTAGACTCCACACCTACTGTTCTTACTGTAGTATTGTGTGCGGTAATTTTCGTCACATTGCCAGATGTATATGGGACTGCACACTAACTTGGGCATGGTGTTTGAGCCACTTCATATTCTGTATCATCATGCTCCATTGTGTCAATAATTTTTACTGTCTTTGCTATGCTTGCATCCCATTCTTCATTCTCCATGAATTGAACATCGCGATTGATTATGACTTTTCTTTCGGCAGGGTCATATAGCTTGTATCTTTTTGTTTCTTCAGAATACCTAACAAATACACATTTATGTCCTTTGTTTCTCACCTTCCTTCTCAGTTCATCTAGAACATGTGCATATCCGACGCAACCAAAAAAAATTTAAGTGCACCACATTATGCTTTGAACCTATCCATGATTCTTAAGGAACTCTATTATTCACACTCTTTGTCAGACATCTATTCAAGATGTATACTGCAGTTTCTACTACCTTGGTCCAATACTCATTTGAAAAAAATTTGGTTGTCAACATACCGCGTGCCATTTCCATGATGGTTTTGTTCTTTCTTTCTGTGACACCATTTTGTTGTGATGTGTATCGCATGGTAAATTTCCTATAGATTCCATGAACATTACAAAAATTTTGAAATTCCCTTGAAATGAATTTTTCGCCTCTGTTCGTTCTTAGAAACTTGATGTAAAAACCATTATGTTTCTCCATGAGTGATTTAAACTACTAAAAACAACCCAATGTATCATATTTATTCTTTAAGAAATAAATCCACGTCTTTCTTGAGAAATAATCAATGAATGTTCGAAAATAAGTATTGCCTCCTATAGATGGAGTTTTCATTGGTCCACAAATGTCTTAGTGTATTATATCCAGTGGAGATTTTTCTCTATAGGACTTGTCAACTAGAAATGACTCTCATTGTTGGTTGCCAAATATGCAGCCTTGACATATCCTTTCTAGTTTTCAGTCAATGGTAAGCCTTTTACCATATCCTTTGTGTGTAACAACTCTAGACCTCCAAAGTTCAAATGTCCAAATATGAAATTCCATAGCCATGAATCATCCTATATTTCAGATTGGAATGTTGCCTTCATTGATGTGCCATTTTCTCCTTTCTTGATACTACGCGCACTACTTTCTTCATTAGAATTGCATGCAGTATTTTCTTCATTGAAACTGTGTGCATTTTCTATTGTGAATGTAGTGTCTAGCTGTGCACTTTTACCTTTATCAATAGTTTTCTTTGTATTCTTCTTCTTGACTGGCTTTAATGTCAATGGGAACATCCTGTTACTTGTCATCTGGGTTTTTGCAATAAGAGAATTGCTTGGGAGTTTATCCATGATCACACAGTGGTTATCTTCCATGTAGATTATGTATCCTTTCTGTAACAGTTTCCATGTACTCATCAGATTATGCTTCAGACCAGAAACATAATATACATCAGACATAACTTTATGTTCTCTTTTTATGGTTAAAATGTTTATACTGCCTTTCCCTAAGAGAGTGACTTGGATATTTGTTCCAAGTGTAACCTTGGTTTAGACTGAATCATCCAAACTAGAAAGCAATTCTATGTTTCCTGTCATGTGGTTACTGCAGCCTGAATTTAAGTACCTAATGTCACATGGAATTTCTTGAGAAACGTTTCATTCAACTGGTGGCACTATATTAGGCATTTCTACTATGCTAGGAACAACTATAGCGTGCACCATAAACATAGGGCAAGTTTGGTTATTTGCATTGTGTGACTGATATTGACTTTGCTTGTTCTGATTGCACTATCTCTTTCTACACTCAAATGCATAATGTCCATACATTTTATAGTAATGACATTGAATCTTTGATTTGTCAGTTCTTTGACAACTTGACTGGATGGTACTTGCGTTTTGAACTCTTCCACAAGTATTTCCAGGATTGCTACTACATCCACTTATGTTAGAACTTATTCCTCGGCCTCAAGAGTTAGATCTCCCCCTTCCTCTTCCATGACTTATAGATGATTGCGTGGAAAATGAATTCTCTAATGACACACTTGATTTATTCAATCTATGTTCATGATTGATGAGGGAAGATTACAGTTCATCTAGACTAAACTGACTTAAGTCTTTTCTCTCTTCTAGAGTCAGAACAAGGGTGTCAAATTTAGGAGGACGACTGCTAACTACCTTCTCAACAAATTTAATGTCTTCTATGGTTTCACCCTGAGACTTAATCTGATTTATCAGTCCAATGACATCTGTGTAGAATGAATCTACTATGTCCGAGTCTTTCATTGGCATGGTTTCAAAATCTCTTCCAAGAATCCAGTTTTACGGTCTCTTCTTTTTCCATACCCTGATAAGAGGTTTGTAATATGTCCCATGCTTCCTTGGATTGCTTTGTTGATGTAACTCTTGGAAGTATTATTTCATGAATCACTTGATGTATGTAAAAAAATGCCTTTCCATCCTTCTTTCTTTGATCTTTCAATACATCTTTCTCAGCTTGTGTGAGGGCATTGTATGGTGTCTGATCTACTGGTTCCACATAGTCATTTTCGAATATTTCCCATACATATTGACCTTGGAACAAATCCTTCATGGTCAATGACCACATCTCATAATTCTTTCCTATAAAAGTGGGAGGTTGTAGGTTTGAGTTAGAAGCCATATTTTACTTTCAACGAAGTTTTTGTTTTGATAAACTTGTTCTGATAGAACCTGCTCTCATACAAATTTCAAGGGAAGATCTATTGGATCAATAGTGCGCACAGTCTACTCTGTGCAACACAATTTGAAATACTGCGCACCAAACAGGCTACGCGATAGAGTTCTCAAGACCATTGCATAGTACACATAATGCTCAGATTGATGTGCATTGTGAAAACACACACTTAATGAAATGATTTCTGAATGCACAATAACACAGTTCTATGCTTAGCACATAAGCTCAAAAATAAGACATAAACTTTGTCAATACACAAAAAACTTGATGTTAAAGAACTTCGACGTTGTGTGCGAATACAAAATACAATGACAGAGATGAGCTTCAGTGGTAATGACTTCTTCTGTCCATACTTCAGTTGTTGTTCATTGTCTCTACCTCTCTGCTTCTTCTCTACGTATCAACTGCTTATCTCCAACATCATCGACTAACTAAGAGACTTAGACTTATATAGACATTGACTTAGACTTCCTACAAAAGCTAAAACTGACTCAACATTAAATACTGTTATTAATTCGACTGACTCTTCAACCACTTATCGGAACTCAAAAAGATAGAAATCAACTCCATTTATAACTTCCTGCTTGCCGACTGACTTTTCAGTAAATGTGTGACTTTGCACTTACAGACTTTCAAACTGTCTGACTCACATTTCAGCTGACTGACAGATAGATCAACAGAGACGTAAATATCTCACTGACTTGTAATTACAATTTCCAACAATTATTGCAACATTCAAATATTCATTCTTTGGCATTTTATTTTACCTTCACCCAAGCACGAGGAGGCATAAATAAATTATAGATAATGCAGGGTTGAGGGTTTGTGCCGCTCGAAGCAAATGATGACATAGAGATTTACTCTCTTAGTAAATGCATAAGAAAATCCAATAAATTCTTTAAATAAATTAATTAAATATAGTGAAATCAACCATTATTAAATGTATCATTAAATTTATAAAGACATAAAATTTATGGATTTTGTTTTTTGGAAAATTAAAAAAAAACATGTGTTAGAATTTGTTTTACTTATTTCCTAACTAGTTAATTAGTTATTTCCTAACTAGTTAATCACTTAACAAGAATCACTCACTCCTCAAATTTGAAGTTAATTAAGGTGTTTGTTTTTATTGTTTATAAGGTGTTTGTTTTTATTAAGAGGTCACAACTTAAGTGGGCCTAATGGTTAAGAACATGTGTTTCCTCTTAAGAGGTCACATACACCAATTTGGTGTGCTAGCTTGATCGTGACCTTAAAAATAGATTATTATTATTATTATTATTATTATTATTGTTTCAACCTTGGGCTAGGATTTAGATTTAAAATAACACCAAGTGGCCATTTGTTGTTAGATATCAATTACCAATCAACATTTGGATTAGTCTTCGTTAGCTATTCATATACATGTAGATCACCACTTTAGCACACCACTATGATGAGGCACAATGTGCAACCTCGATATAAAATTTCTTTTAATTAGTTTGTTTTCCTTTTTCATAAATTTTTGAAACCTCTCTCATGTTTTCTTTTAACACATAGTTTTAGGACAAGTTAAGTTATATATCAATTTGTTAAACGTACATTTTTTAATGTTTTTTAACTCTTTTATAATTTTAATCCTTTAAAATATTTTTTAACATTATACTTTAAGATTATAGTTTTAACTCAACATATCAACTTTGACTTATTAGTCAACATGTAACTTTAACTTATTAGTCCCTGTAGCTGAGTTGAACATCTATCAATCAACATTTTTGAATTAAAACTATTCCTGTTTTGAAGAATGTTAAACATGGTAATATGGAAAAAATAATATCGATTTGAATTAAGAATTACATTTTTCTTTAATTTTATTGCCCCTCCACTTTCAACTCAGTGGAATTTGTTTTTGAATTAAAATTATTGTTTCTCTCAACTTTTAGGCATTGTTAGCGTGGTGGCGGCGTGCATTGAAGGTTGTTGTCAATTCCGTCGTGGCGACCCGAGGAGTCCATTTAATTGCATCAGCAAGGAACTATACATGCATCAAATTTCTTTTTCATTAGGAATTAATGCAGTTCTTGTATGATGCTTGGTGGCGACCATTGCTTCATCACGGTGCCAGACGTCCATTTAATGGTAAGCTTGGTTGCGTCCATTGCTTCATCAAGACATCATGAGACTATTTAATAGCGCCCTCACCGTATGATTCTTAGTCATCTCCCATTAACTAAGAAATATTAACTGTTAGGTGTGCAAACTTTGGTAGAGGCGATATAGCTATTGATATATGAATTCAATTCAAGGAAGGTAGATAAGTATCGCATCATTTCTAATTACTCTGAATGCTATTTATTTTCATATTCAATATGTTGTACATTATTTGAGTGAATATTAATTTGGGTTATATATAATTTTCAAATCATTAGTTTAATATAATAACACTTGTTTAATATAATAACACTTGGAGTGAATGCATTCAAGACAAACTATTTGATTATGATTAAGAATAAGTGTTTTTTCCTAAAAAGTTATACGTTCAAATTCAAAGGAGGTAGGGTATGTATACTTCTCTAGAATTTACTAGTGAAATTGTTGGGCAGAGGGGGTCTCATACACCATTTTGGTGTCTATCTTGGCTTTGACCTTAAAAGCACTTGATATTTATCATGTGCTATGCACTTTGTGAATATGTGACATAGAGATATTAAAGAATACCCTAATTTCACTAGATATTAGTAAATATCTCCCAAACTCATTTTGTTGACCCCCCTCAATACATATTTGCAATAAAAGAAACTCCTATTCTCACTATATACCCTTTTTTATATCTCCAATACCTATAAATCCATTGAGATCAAACATTCCCCAATACCTACAATATAATGACTTTATTTTTTACAATTTAAAAACTACATTTATGAAGAAAAATAACAAAATATTGAACAACAAGGTGATACCCCATGAAATTTATTCCTTTCATATAATATCACATATTCACATAATATCACATATGTTATAGGTACACATTTGGAAAGAAAGGAAATTATTACTTCAAACTTATAGGCATGTTGTTATATTCAGATGATCTTACTAGCATCTTGTTATATTCAAATCTTACTAGTTGTAATATTACTCACTTGCACAAATAATATTATATGTCTTTTCCAATACTTGTTTCCCTCTTTCTGGTTGATATTATATGATATTATAGTCAGATCAAGAGACCAAGTGACATGGATTGATACGATAAGCTTATATTATAGTTTGTTAAATGAACTTCACACTTATTTCTTATTTCTATTTGGTTTTAACATTAATGACATATACCAAATGTCATATGGTTGAATGTTTGTTATTATATCAACTGATTCATAATTCTTGTCTTATAGTTGAATGCTTGTTATTATATCAATTGATTCATAATTATTGTCCTATATAGTTGAATGCTTGTTATTGTATCAATTGATTCATAATTATAGTTATTGTGTGGTGGATGTATAAGGTTTATTTTTCATTTTTCTTTGAGCCATCATCATTTGTTCATTTTTAGCTTTTCTTTTCTTTTGCTTAATGGTTTTTGGATTTTTGTCTTTCTTTCTGATGTTTAAAAAATTGAATATTATCATCTATATAATGAAAAAATTTACATTTTATATTCAATAAAAGAAAGAATTTATTAACTCTTTAAACTATAAAATATAATTTTTTATTTATATTAACAATTAACAAATTTGTTGAGGGTTATATATAAAAAATAATTGAAATATATAATTTACGGATATAAGTTTGAAATATGAGTAG
>ML783480.1:1193903-1208597 GCA_009831015.1 Picea engelmannii | reverse complement strand
TATATATATATATATATATATATATATATATATATATATATAATACTTTGTCATAGTTTTCGAAATGGTACATTATTTTATTATATTTTATTGGTAATTACAATTTGTATCAAAGTAAGTTTTTTTAGTTGGTCCTATCATGTGTGATTGCATAGGATTATTGACAATGTTTGTAATCTTACTCTTTCTATTTGATTTCAACACTATACATTTCTCCATGATAAATATTTTGCAATGGAAATTATGTATATTTTTTACAATATGAAGAATTGAAAATTCGATAAGAGATAAATATGTTGTCTTCAGATCTGATTGTCCTAGTATACAATTATGATTTCAATGAATGTAATTTAGTATTGTTTAGCTCATTGTATGTACTAAATGAGCCTGGCAAATAGTTTCTTTATTCTTTTTAAAATAGGACATAGTAAGAGAGAAGATTCAAAATTGAGGGAGACAAAAAAAAAAAAGTATGTACTTTTGAAATTATGTTGTTCTTTTGAATTTTCAATTAGGGAATGCAATAAACATAATCTAGGAACATTTTGAATAAAATAAATTTAAAAAATGACAAAGAGAATAGCTGTCGAAATATACTAGATGAAAGAACAATGCACTCTACATGATAATATAGACCATGTATTGAATAGAAATGGTATTTTCATATTACAATTATTTTCATATACTTCATGAAATTGTTTGTTTGATTCATTTCAAGTTCTATTTCACTTTCGTTATTCATCTATTGAATTGTGAAATGGATTAATAAACCATTTCTTATTTTGTCTAGACAAAGGAAATGTAGAGGCATTGAAATCATATCAATATGAACTTGCATTTGATTTTTTGTACCAATTGAATGGGATTAGTGGCGTTGAGACATATATTTCTACAATGTGATTGTATGCATCTACAAATATGAATTCAATTGAGAGAGGAATATGGGGAGATTCAACAAATATAAATCCATATTTCATCTTGTTTCATGGTGCAAATCCTATTAATGGTCATTATGAACCATTAATTTATAAAAAAATGTCTAGTTGTAATTCCAAATCATCTAATATTTACTTTTCTCTAATGTGAAAAGATATTAAATACCATTGGAAATGTATTATACATGATGTGAATTCCCATGGATTGAAGAGAGAAACAACTAATACATCTAATTGTAGAGACAATATTTTTAGTACAACTTGCTATTTCATAGAAATAGAGTTTGATGTAGATTCTTTAACACTTTGTGCTGCCCAATCTTTCTGCAATGCAATTATGGATGGTAATCAAAATGCATTCCATTTTCTACAATAATACCTAATTGTTGATACCATACATAATATGAAAATAACTATGCATTGGTAAGGATATCTCATCAATATGGAAATTCCCCATGAAAAGAGAAAGATAGAAGGTGGAAAATTTTGCTTCAAAATAAATATCCAAGTGTGGTCTTCCCTTAGTAATAGCATTGTCAACTTCTATTCTGCCAATTCAAATTTTGATAAAACATTTCATGTGATGTCATTTGAAACAAATCCATCACACATCCACTATGAACCATTATTGAAAGGACAATACAAGCATACTTTCATTGAAAACCGTGATTAGCTTGTAGTACGAATGAACAAACAATATATAATTGATTATCACATGCTTAATGGAATTACAAATGAAAAGACTAGAAGCAATGATATATTACTTCCTGAACATGTACTAGAAGAATATGAACATACACATCATGTCAATTGTAAGAAAATATTGACATTGACAAATAGTGATACTACCTTTGAAATTCCTTTCCATCAAGCCAAAATAGGTCCAACAAAAAAGCATAATATCACTTATCACAAATTAAAAAAAGTAGTGCGAGCAAAAAATAGATTCATTGGCATATTGTCCATTGAATATAAAAATATATATGCATATTTTCCACTGAACATCAAACAAATATGCATGCCAATGAAAAAACATTTCCTAGTGAAGTTACAAAAATGGCATACAATGGATTGAAAAAACCACTATCTAGCAATGTAAACAAAAAAAAAATGTTCGAATACTAAATATGTCCATGTAGAAAAGAAAGATACAAAGTAGATTTATATGGAACAAATTCAAGACACACCTAGGAACAAATGTGAAATTTGTGAAGAATTATATTTTTCAAAGAACATTAGGTCTCTTACCCATGACTTGGAGAAAGAGTATCTAATCTCAACATCAAATCATAGAACATTTTCCAGTAAAAATATATGTCCTCCTTGCAAAACGAAACTTTAAAATGGGAAATTGCCAAGGTTTGCAACACTTGACCAAATAATATGTAGCATGTTGTTACCAGTTACAAGCACACTCTCAAAACTTGAAGAGAGACTTATATAATTGAGAATTTCATTTGCATGAATTAGAAAATGGGGCTATAAATGATCTCAAATGGGATTGAGTGTATCAATTATCAATGCACTAGTTCATATGTATATTGTGCAAAAATCATTGCCACATTCCATGAATGAAACAATAACAATTGTAGTTGGATTAAAAACAAAATTGAAATACAAGAATGGATAGAAAAGCATTGCCATGATATCATTTAAAGAACCGTGTTCCAAAACTTTGAATAAGGTTGAAAACATTTGCATTAATAAAAATTGGAATGATGTTCTAGAAGAAGAGAATGTTATCTCCTTGAAAAATGAAAATATTAATTGTGACAGTGATATAGATAGTGAATCAAAAATTGAAATACATACATAAACACTAATACATGTATTCATAGAATCACAATGCATACACAATTTTCAAGAAAAGATCATTGAACTTGCAGCAGTTTAAGGGAAACACCCAACTGAGATTTTCAAGTATAGATATGAAGAAGAAATGAACTTCCCAACATTGATTTATGGAAATCCACGTGACGATGACATTACAAAGAGATTAAGCTACAAAAAATTAGTATAATGAGAATTGTTACATGAAAGTGGTGGTTTTTCATATCACACAACGAGCTTGTCTTTCAAGATAGTGCGAATAATAATTGACAAAGTATTGTCTTGCATATGGATACGAATAAGAAAAAGACAATTAAGAGGAAGAAAAATATTGGCAAGAGATGTTAGGTACAAAGAAAACTTGGAAAAAATAATGAAATATGATATGGATACATAGACTTCAAGAACATTCAGATTGATCCTAATTGCACACAAAAAATGAAGAAAAACATATTTGCAATGATACGGGAGTTGGGGCCTCCAACTTTATTCACGACATTTACAAATGCAGAGCATCAATAGAATGCATCAGTGACAACATTAACTAACTTGTGTAGGAATAGAAAAAAAAGGAAACACAATGAAACATTACAAAATGATGAAATTGATTACCTCGTAATAAAATACCTAGTCACATGTAGTCGTTACTACGAACACATAATCAATTCTCTAAATAAAATGATATGTCATGAAGAAACATACTTTGCAAAATTATCATACTGTTACTTTGTAACATAATTCCAAAATATGGGAAGTGCACATGAACATGGGTTTTTATGGATGCTCCAATATATGGAAGGAATAATAACTCATAAATTGAAAATGTTTTGGACAAATTCATAACTTGTGACATAGATCATTTGAATCGAGACCTTTTCCAAATGAACAATCATTGTCATACAAGAAGATATAAGAAAATAATTCACATTGTAGATACAATTTCCACATGTTCCCAATGAAAAGGACAAGAGTCCTTGAATTGATTGATTTAGTTGACAAATCAAATTATTCGATGAGAAGTCAAAGTGTTTGTTAACATTTTCTAGAGAAAACAAATTATGATGACTTAATAAGATTTGAATACTTATTTATGAAACTAGAGATAACAGAAGATGAGTACATTCAATTAATATAATGTACAAAAAAGCAACCAACAAGTTTCCTAAAATGAAAACCTTCACATATTTAGAACAATAGTTTTGCAAAGGGGATGCCAAATTCATGGAATGAAGATACGTTTTGCAAAGGGGATGCCAAATTCATGGAATGAAGATACGGATTCACAGTACGTGTTCAATGCCTATGTTGCAACATCGTATTATATTTCATACATAACCAAAGTTCAAAAATCTATGACAAATTCAATTCGAAGGATATGCAACGAACATGGAAAAATTAACATCGATGATATTCAAATGATACATACACTTGGAAACACATTACTTAATCTTTAAAAAACGTCATCTCAACAAGAAGTACACATAACACTTTCTTTGTCGCTTAATTCTAGTTCAAGAGAGTGTATCTTTATAAACACATGTCTAGTTGATGAACGAACATTTATGCTTAAGCCACCATTGTTATTAAAATAAGAAAATGAGAATTTAAAAGATGATATGTGTCGTTTTATTATTTCTATTATTGATTACTACATCAAACTTCCACATGTTATTAAGCATATTTTCCTTGCATAATTTGTATCCAAGTAAAAAAAATGGCCCATGCATATCAAAACGGAAAAAAACAAATGTAATACAATTTGTCAAAAACAACAAACAAGTTGACTATGAAATTTATTTTTTGTAGAGAGAAAATAATGATATATGTTTCATATGAAGAAAGTGAGAATAGATAACTTGATAACATGGTAAGTTGCATATAGTTTCTATGAAAGTACAATACAAACCAATGAAGCTAAATTTACAAATATCAATTCAAGATGGAGTGACCTAGAAAATGCAATTGGAGAACTAGATAATATCCTTATGGATATTGATGATACAATGAGAAAATAAGATATGGATAGATTTCAATATGAATAATATGATTTGGAAACATACTTTCCATGTTGTCAAGAATCCCATATGAAGAAATCCATTCACCTTGGCTTTTAAGTAAGAAAACACCATTTTTTCCTAAAAAAATGAAGAGTACTATAGAATTAGAAGAATGTTGAATGGAGAACAACAATTAATTTTAAAAGACATTGCATTCAAAAATCAAAGTGACATGGACACACCATTGTATTTCTTCCTTACAGGTGGAGTTGTAACAAGGAAAACGTTTACAGCAAAGATGTTATTCCAAATTATTATTTGAATCTATGATGCATATAATACAATTGATACTAGCATATACAGGTAAGGATGCATATAATACAAGTTGAACAAAAATCCATTTTTCATTTCGAATGCCTTTCAACAAGTCCCATTTTCTTCCACTCAACAAAGAAATGTTATACACCTTGTCAAAGATTTATCAAGAACTACATATTGTTTTCATAGATGAAGCTTTTACGATTGGAAGTTGATTCTTATATTCCATTGACAATTGAATAATAAACATGAAACATGTACAAACCAAATACTTTGGAAACATTGAAATCATATTTTTTGTTGATCGTTATTAAGAACAATCCATTCAGGATTTTCAGAGTTTTGAACAACCTATAATGCACATGCAAATAATAACACGTGACTTTTGGAGAGATAATATAAAATGTTATGAAGTGTGTACTACAATGTGATATAAAGATGAAAAATTTATCGTAGTTTTGAACATGATGTGTACAAAAATTTAAACAAGTGATGACCTGACATATCTAAATAGAAATTGCATCCTCTTGCACCAAATAACCCAACATTTCCTTATCTATTTAACAAAAAAAAATATGTTGCAAGACATAAAAAGTATATGTAATCGCTCATATATATAAATGAAATTTCAATCAATGTAATTGATGAGGAGGAAGAGAACCATGGAAATGTACCATACCATCAACATATAGGCACTTTGTTTTCAAAACTTGTCATAAAATTAAATATGCTAGTTGAAATATATGATTGCAACTGCGATTCACAATATGGCTTGGTAAATGGCACAGATGAAATAATGAAGGCCTGTACCAAAACAAATAAAGTCGATGTAATATGGATTAAGTTCTATGATCTACAATTTATACAACAACCAGACAATAAGCTAGCATATTTATTCACACCAGAAATTTTCCAAGATTGGAAACCTATACTCTGAATATCAAAAGAAATATCAATAACATTTGAAAATTCAAAAACAATTTCCAAATCAAATTTCATGTGCACGTAGAATATGAAAATATATATATATATATATATATATATATATATATATATATATATATATATATATCACAAGGTTTAACTCTACACGGTGTCTCATTTGACCTCACTACATAGGAATACATTGATTAGTCAATACAACTTTATCTCGTGTAAGAAACATAAAATTGGTGTACTTGCTAAATTCTCTTACAAATGATAACTTGAAGGCCAACTGAAAAATTAATATCAAAATGCAACACCTAGAAAGTGACACAAAATTGAATCTTGAATATGATTATCACTCCATACTATCAGAACCATCCATCTCAATTCATTCGCTAACAACGTACATGCACACACTATTGACATACTCAATGATTATGATACAATGAAATCTAACATTTTGTTCCTAAAAGTAAAAGAAAAATGTATGACACTATCAATAAAGAAAGAACAATTTGTAAGTTTCAATTGCATTAAACATAAAATTATGATATTGGTTAAAAAGCATATATAACATTTTTGGAACATATGCATTTTGAAAACCTAGACGTTGTGCTAGAAAACATAATAGTTCATGAATTGTAAATTGCAATACCAAACATCTATGCCACACCACATACAAGTTTGAGCAACATAATGAATGTCATCACAAAATAACTATGCACTTTACATCTAAACAAAGTCATAATTATTCTGTTTGAGCAACATAATGAATGTCATCACAAAATAACTATGCACTTTACATCTAAACAAAGTCATAATTATTTTGGTAGAATTTAATATTGACATGCTACAAAGCAATGGAAAAACAAACAAATTACAAAGCTACATGTCGTGTCACAATCTCCACTTTCTCCTCGAATAATCAAAGACCTCCTATTGATAATATACAAAGACATATACAAAGACCTCCTATTGATAATATATGGTCAAGAATAATCAATGTACAATACAAGACATTCATATTGGATCAACAATGTTGCAATGTTTTAAGTACCTGAATTATGACATACCTACAAATCATATTACATATTAGCATATTTCGATATGCTCCCTACATATTCGAAGATTTTTTTTTTTTTATCGATCCAAAGCATATGTCCTTATTTCTATTACATATTTGAATTTTTTTTTATTTCTCTTTTGGAATAAAAAATTGTGTCCTACATCTGAATTAAAAAGGTTGGTATAGCCTAAAATTTATTTTTAAAAAGGTTAGTATAGCCTAAAATTTATTATTAAAAGAGCAATTTCCATTTCTTTTTACCAAAATTTATTTGCATTTGCTAATTAATTTATTCACTGCAGAATGTATTGAAAGAACCGTCAACACTCTCAGAAGAAACAACAAAAAAAACATGGAAGAAGAAGAAAAACATATACACATTTATAATTTATATGTATTTTTCTACTTTGCTTCTCATTTTATTCTTTATTAATATTATGTATTGAAAGAACCGTCAACACTCTCAGAAGATACAACAAAAAAATCATGGAAGAAGAAAAACATATACACATTTGTAATTTTATATGTATTTTTCTACTTTGCTTCTCATTTTGTTCTTTATTAATATTGTAATTTTTTTGGTTTTTTACATCTCATTTGGTCCATTCCAAATATAAAAAATATATATATTGGTTGAAAAAGAAGACGACATAAGTGAAATAGAAGAAGAAAGTCAACAAAGGGAGGAACGCTCTAGAAGGTATGTTTACAATAACATTCAATATATTGTCTTATTTTTACAAAATTAATATACATATATGTATCTATCTCTATGCCAATGAAAATGCACAAGCCTCAAATATATTATATCGTGGCTATTGTAGACGGCTACTTTCCAATGTAAAATGAAAAAAAATGAAGAACTTGAAACAAGAAAAATAAATTCTACTTACAGCCTAATCATTCATATGAAAAACGTAGAAAATGATCTATGCTTTCTCTTTGATACCATTTCCTTGATATCTGAAACTTGACATCAAAGACATACTTTATTTGAAACTTGACATCAAAGACATACTTTATTTAAAACAACTTCACAACATATGTCAAAAGTATAGAAATCATTTTATGTTCAATGCAACTCAAAAAAATAGTTGATTTTCAAGTTATTGGATAAACGTTTTCATAGTCCATTAATATGGAAGTAGCTACGACAAAGGAGAAATTGATTACAAATCTTCACTCCAAAAGTTCTTCTCTAAAAGAAAATGCATTGAAAAAACTCCATCTACAATTCCATAACATTTCCCTCTTTGTAAACAATCCTTTCCTCCTTTGGATTGCAACAAATAATTACATATATCGTAAATTAATTGGAATTATACACTTAACCTGTTTTCATCCTCATAGAAATGTTGTGTAATTTGAAATTGATGCAATTATTTCCATTTTACCATTTTACTACAATAGAAATGAAATTTGAAATTTGAAATTGATATAATTATTTACATTTTGCTACAAAATAATTATTCTTGCTTTAAGTTATAATATGTGTTTTCTCAACTATATTACGAATATGTAATAGCAACTGAAAAAAACAATGGTCACATTGACTATGAAGTAGTAATCTCTTTAGAATTCAAACACGAATGAGATCTTTGGCACTAAACCTCATATGACATTGCTTCCATGGATACACAACATCGATCATTTTCATATAAAATAAATCTTTTGAAACTATTGTGTAAAGATTCATTTTCTTCAATACTATCCTTATTTGATGCTAAGAACCATCACTCATTTGATATATGAAACATAAGCTTTTGACGAAATTAATTTGTCTTTAGATTTTATATTGCTAACCATTGAAAATAGATTCATGCCTAGGTTGGCCATAAGAAAACCCATTTACTATCCCTTTTATGCATTTAAAAAATATAATTGTAGAGAATATTTAGTCACACTCGTCAAATTATAAGTACTATTGTCGTAAATACATTGTCATGTTCTAGAATTATGTTTTCTATGTTATATGTATATCATACTATGTTGGATAATGTTTTTAGGCTATATTTCTAATGTAGTTTACTAGTCAATTCTTTTATGTCATCTCTCCACCTCATAACCATAAATTTCCCAATGCAAACATGTGGAGATGCAAATAAATTTGAACTATTCTTGTGTTCCTGTAAATTTGAATTGAAAAGCATTAATTACTCAAATTGGTTCTCCCTTGTTTGATCATTGACTTCATGTCACAAAATTTGACAAGAACTTAAGATTTTTCTTATATCTCATGCTAATTGTCTTATGATATCTAGCCACAACCTTCATTTCAATAAGGAAAGAGAAGATTGGCTTAAATTATCAAATGCATATGGATTTGATCAAATTTCCTTGATGATCCTCTAGATGAAACTCCAAACATATATTTGTATATGACAACATGACTTACTATTATAATCTCAGTATCTAATGTTTTGCAATGTTAACCCCTCTCTCTCTATATATATATATTAAATGTGTTGTTCAATATATGATATGATAATAAATAATATGATTTTTTTCCAATTCCTACATTATCCTTGCAACATCCCATATTCAATTCACTGTAAATTGTTTTTTTTATGTTTTTAAAATATCAAGTATAGGAATATTTTCAACAAACATTTGTTGATGTGACAACCTTCATGATTTCATGATTATTCTTCATTCACACCCTTTCCTGGCATAGTACCACGATATTCCATCGTGCACTTGTAGCCAACATTTTTTCACTGTGTAATATACTATATGATAATTTCAATTGATAGTTTATCTACATATCTCCATAACAAAAAAAAATGAAAAGATGAAGAATCTATATTGATATGAAATAAATAAGAAATATATCATCTTCTCTTTTTCATAGTAAATGTTCTAGTGTTTAAATTAAGAAAATATGTACAAGTGAAGCAAGTATGAGCAACTAGGGATCACAAACAAAACAACAACAACAAATACATAGGTAAATACACATAAATTGTCTTCCAGTTACATTTAAAAAATATTTTTTCCTTTTCATATTCCTATGATGTCATTATAATGTCAATGTCACATACAATTATTATTTTCGGTTCATAAGAAACAATAGAAAGTACAAACAAAGAAACCAACACATTGGAACATGAACAACTTAAAAAGTATGTATATAAAAATGTGATTGATAGAATGCATTTAAATTGTCTAATTATGAAAAAAATACATATAAACTTCCTTTTGTTACTTATTTTATGGATTACTTGTGTATAGATCTAGATATACAACTTCTAATATAGTATATATTGAAGACTTGAACAGTGGTAGAACTCGACAAGTACTTCTTGGAGACATAATGACCATATAAAGTACACATCTCGACAAAACTAATAGAACACGTCAAATTTTGTGTGCTAAAATGACAGATGAAAAAGACATGATGATAGTTACATTGATTTTCCCTACACATCTTATTCAGAAACATAAACAAAATATCTTTCTTAGCAATGGACTATCCATTAGAAATTTTAAAATTCTTTGAAAAACTAACTATGATCATTAGGACTATGATGTATTATATCCATAGACCTTGAATATTTTAGACACAATTCCTATATTCTGTCAGGAATACAACTTCATACCAAAAAACAATTAAAAAGTTTGCAAAAAATACAGCTATCTATCCAATTGGAACAATTCGAGTTGTTTTCACGCTTGCGAGAAAGGTCAGGACACAATTGACTTTGTATAGAAAGGATGAAAACTTAGAAAATTAAAAATCTACAATACAACTTTCATATTTAGTATTTTAACTTTTGAATGCATATATATCTTCCTCTAGGACACTAACTACCATAGTATTTCATGTTACAACTCCAATTGTTTGAAACATATGAACATTTATTCACATCAATGGAAGAACAATTACAAAAAGGAAAATTCCTAATGATGTTGTTCAAGAATATAACAAAGATAAAATATGTAAAATAAAATATAGAATATAACAAAGATAAAATATGTAAAATAAAATATATGCCACACAACATCACACAACATAGTTAACATTTATAATAGAGCTCATATAGTTAACATTTATAATAGAGCTCATAATAGACATAGTAAAACATTTGAAAAAAATAACTATCTCAACAAATAATGTAAGTATATATAAATCCCTACATTTAGAAAATTCATAGATAGGATGGTCTATAAACATATGTATTATCTTGTTCAATTTATCGATTTATGTAGTGTTCATAATTTTTTAAATGAAATTATTTGTTATTTATCATTTCTGATTTCAATTTCTGCTTGAATTGTTTTCAAGTATATATATCTATTTTAAGTTAAGTTCATCATTGCCTGTACAAATTTGATATATGGATACGTCCTTTTTAAATAAATTGATTCATTGGTCTCTTGTGTCTCATTAATTGGTTGAGATGTATGTCACCATGATTATATGCATAACCTCGGTTGCCGCATTTAAATAATAATATGCTAAGTTTGAATTCATACCCAATGTTTTGAAACCTCGGTTGCCGCATTTAAATAATAATATGCTAAGTTTGAATTCATACCCAATGTTTTGAACACACGTAGATTTAAGATTTGATCTAGGTGTATAGGCCAAACGTAAGGAATAGGGAAAGCATTTCTAGTGGCTAAGAACATAAGTAATGGTTCTTGAATCCATTTGAGTTATATATTTTCTTTCCACAAAAGTTATTATTGAGTATTATTGAGTATGTTATGCGGCTCGACATTGATATGCTCAAACAAACTGATGTTTTTGATGTGGTTTACTAGGAATTTTACCTGGAAAACATCAATTTAATTTTCAAAAATGTTATAGATTTCACAAACTAGAGGAATTGTTCCAAATTTATATGTAAGGCACTATAATTGCACTCCTCAAAGAAATTTTGTGTTCCAGTTCAGAGTTTGGACAATATAGTTCGTATATAAGTAGCATTTGGTATTGTGAATCTCTTCTTCCTTTAGTTCACAACATCCCTTTCAGTTTTGGATTACCATGTTCACGTTTTTAGAATACAGAGATAATTTCCAACAACTCGAGCCACATTTTCTATTTAATATTGTTGTATACACAACACAGGCTCTAGGATAGTGTTGTTCCACCATACACATGCTTCAATTTTTTGAAACTTTCCATGCTCAGTGTTCAGAACAACTTTCTACAATCGACACAAATTCTTACTACTCTAGGATAGTCTAGCTACATTGTATACAACCCTTGGTGTTGTAATATTGTTTATCTTTCATTATTTGGGACAGTCCCTTTGTTTCAGATTCTCATGTTCACCATTCATAGAATCCTTTTTCAAAATGGACACTTCTTTGAATTCGTTTGACCTTTTTCAAGTTAGATGTTTCATTGGTTTCTAAATCATCACCACATTGCCACATATTCCCTTGACAATTACCAAGGACTCTGTTTCTTCGCATATATGAGTTTCTTGTGAGTGACTATTTCCATTAATTATATGAAATGAACCATAAAAAATGACACATGAAGTATTCAAATTTTTACTATGGATAATAGCCAAGTAGATGTGAAATCCTCTATTGTAGTTTACAAGATATTAGAGACCATAAGTGTAAAGTGAAAGAAATTTCCAAGTTGGTAGATGTGTCTCTTTTACCATCTTCAATCTATCTAACTTGTACATATCTGTTAAGGACTTTGAATCATCACCATTTCATCACCATCTTCAACCTGCCTAGCTTGTCCATATTTGTTAAGGACATTGAATCATCTATTGAGAATCATTACAAGAAATTTGCGAAATTTTTAAATTAAATGTTGAATCTAAGAAGTCACAAATCCTCTATGATTAGAAATTAGTACTTGCAAGGAACCATTTTAACCACATAAATTAAGCTTATATTACTACCAAAATAAACTCTCATAAATTATTTGTATTTAACATTGCAAGAGTAAAGCTTATACTACTACCAAAATAAACTCTCATATATTATTTGTATTTAACATTGCAAGAGTAAGTAATTGGTTATTTATCAGATATTTGGTGTAATTCGTTTAGTTTTGGAGTCCTCAAGGAGGATGCACTATGCATATAGGATACTTGTAAGTATTATAGCACTCATGCAATAACAACCGAGCTAAGCAAATAAAATATAATAAAAAATCATTATGAGAGTATTGACATAGGTAGGTAGTTTTGATAGTTTATACCCGGTTCATAGATTTATAGCACAACAAAGATGAAATTTGAATTTAGTTATTAAAAAATAAGTAAATCAATTGTGCCATTATATATGTTTTTTTGTTGGGATGTCTAATAAGTGAATGCATTGACTTTAATAAGTGAATGCATTGACTTTGGTTAAAAAATAAGTAAAGTTTAATTTTTTTTGTGTGTTAACTATTATATTGTATAAATAGGTTGAAGGCACACTAATAATAATAATGGAAAATGCATACTCAACTATTTTTGATCATGTATATTCCATCTGCAATTCTCCATTTCATCATGTATGTGCCAGTATAAAGTTCAACCATAAATTCCATTTTTTCTATAGACATTGCATAAACTCTATTATCAAAACAAGTAACAACACTATTGTACAATGCACAATTAAAGAGCATATATTGTATAATCTATTTCTCAATCTAACAAAAATTTCATATGAAATATATCTTCAAAAAAATCAAGGTAAATCACAAAAGTTTTGTTATGAAAATCCAGCCAAGTCACGGAAAGAAATGCAAATTGATGGAGCTTATGATTTGTTGATTGTTTTTCATGGTTAAGAATCCACTTTGCAAACTATCAATGTGCTCAAGAATATTCCTTTGAGCCATTAAAACTCTTGAAGAGTATTGAAATAATAGTTATATTGCATATTGCTATGATTAGTTTGTTTATTAGAAATATTTCATTTATAAATCGTTTATATCTCATTTATAAATATACCATATGGTATGTTAAAATATTTTTTTTTTAGAATTTGACAAATTTCATAACCAGCTTTATCCAACAAATTGATTAATGACATATATTTATATGTTTGTCTTACTTTATATAGTTTGCTAAAGAACAAGTGCTAAACATTTTCGAAGTTACAAATAAAGTCTCAAAATAAATATCCATGGTCTTCATGTTAGATATAATGCTTCATTAATGTTGTGTGTTGAGTTTAGAGATTGGTTTGAGATTTGTTAGAAGTTATTGAGATATTTTCTCAACAACTATTTCTATGTTTGGAGATAGTTGGATCTGATTCCAACTATATATACTTGTAATATTGCATGTAATTTGTATAATACATATATTATTTTGTGTGTGTAATTTGTGCAATGTCAACTCTCATAAGTTCCAATTTGGTATCAGAGCCTGATTTGGCTTAAATCCCTCACGGGAGGGCCAGGAAGATGTGAGATCCATGATGGTTGATTCCCTGTAAATATGTAGGAGAGTAAGTGTTGTTTTGTGTGTTTTTTGTGTGTTTAATTTCACTGCATGTTAGAGGTATATCCACATTGTAACGAACCGCCTCGTTACGACAACTACTCTAGTGCCAGGTGCAAATTTTTTTTTTTTTTTTTTTTTTTTTTGAGTGTGTGTGTGCGCATACATGAGTGAACAACCAGGACGAACATCAGAACACGACCCAG
>ML783480.1:1135911-1173059 GCA_009831015.1 Picea engelmannii | reverse complement strand
CTCTTGGAAAGATTAAGTTTGAACTGTTTAGGGAGATGTTAGGTGTAGAAGTCAATCCATTCTCCATTAAGGGGGAGACTTGGAAGTAATGGAGATGTTATCTAGTTGTTCACTCCAGTAATAAGCGCGAGTTGTAAGCGCCAATTAGAAGAGTTAGTTCTCAGTTCATAGTTAGTTGTCTAGTTGTCTTATGGTTTGCATGTAGCCGACTCGGGAGAGTCTTTTCCTATATAAGGATGTAATCCGTCTTCGTTTAATAATCAAGAAGTGAGCATAGCCTCACCGTGTTTGTTTGCCTCGTATATTTTATCTTAGTATATTTTATCTTTTTCAACGGTCATTCGATAAACCATTATTCAAGATTCTATTTGATGGTTGCTTAGAGGTAGAAATAACAAGAAACATGATATGACTATTCTTCTATAAAACAAATTCAAGACACAGAGTTATCTCTATTTTATCTTAGAGACATTGTCTTCACGGATAAGAAAGTTTTTGGGAATACAGAGCACAGATTCTGTAATAGATATATTTACATAATAACGAGTATGGCAATATAATCTTCGTGGGACATCAGAAGGTCTAGCATAAAAAATACACGAACATATATATAATAAGATAATCGAGTTTTTCGACAAGTCTGGGATTGGCTTCCTCAATCGTTCCCTTAAACCATTGAAAGCCTCTGCCTAAGTATTTGTTCGATAGTTTAGTGGCGGGATGTTTTACCAGAGGACTGAAAGTTGATAGCCATTGGGTCTCCATAATAAAATATAACACATATTTCAAATAGAGTACATTCGGGTAGTCCTGGGATAGTAAACTACGGAAATTTAATACTATGAGACTAAAGTATTTCCTCAACAACAAAAAATAAACCCCTAATAGTACTATTATAAACAAGTGTTGCATGGGTAGGAAGTTGAACCCTAATTAGTTTTTTAAGAAATTTATTAAAAATTATTAACATTTAAAAGTTTCTTGGGAAGAAAAAAATTAGCATACAAAAAAATTAGCATTTCCTAATTAGTTTTGTTTAAAACAAGGGTTTGTGAACACAATTGAAATTGAAATTTATCAAATTATAGGTTATGGACAACAAAAATTGTAGATACCAAATATGATATTTTATATTTACTTTTATACATATGAAATATGTAATTTTATAAAGTAGATATTTACTTTTATACATATGAAATATGTACTTTTATAAAGTATGGGATGAGATTGTATAGAGCATGGATGGAGCCCTAACTCCATACTTAGCCAGTTTTTGGATTTCGGGTTCTTGGGCTGGCGGGGCTTATGTTGTTCTTTTCCCTACAAATAGCACCCAGAGTTTCGCGATTTAGAAATTGACAATCGACTTGCAGACTATTTGAATTTTAAGGGCCTCGTGTCCAAAAAATTTAGCATTCCCGAATTAGTTTTCTTTACATCCGTTATACATACGTTATACATATGTTCATGGAAAAAAAACACAAAAAAATAGTAGTAATGTCTGTTACATAGGTTTGTGAACAAAAACACCGAAAAATTAACATTCCCAAATTAGTTTTCTTTAAAACAAGGGTTCCTTGACACAAGAAATTGAAATTTATGAAATTATAGGTTCAATGATAGCATAAATTATACATACCAACTATGTAATTTTATAAAGTAGATATATAGAGCATGCATATAGCTCTCATTCCATACTTATCCAGTTTTTCGATCGCGGGTTCTTGGGCGGATAGGCTGTAAATTGCGCCTTTGTTGTTTCGTGGCCTACAAATAGCACCCAGAGTTCCGCGATATACAAATTGACAATCAAACTTGCAGACTATTTGAATTTTAAGGGCCTGGTGTCCAAAAAATTTAGCATTCCTGAATTAGTTTTCTTTACATACGTTTAGAATACGATCGTGGACAAAAGACCAAGAAAAAGTTAGCATTCTCGAATTAGTTTTCTTTAAAACAAGGGCTCTTGGACACAAAAAATTGAAATTTATCAAATTATAGGTTCCTGGACAACATAAATTATACATATCAAATATGTAATTTTATAAAGTAGATATTTACTTTTATACATATGAACTATGTACTTTTATAAAGTATGGGGATGAGATTTTATAGAGCATGCATGGAGCCCTCATTCCATACTTAGCCATTTTTTGGATCGCGGGTTCTCTGGCTGAAAATTAGGTCTCTGTTGTTTAATGGCCTACAAAAAGCACCGAGAGTTCTGCGATATATAAATTGACAAGCGGACTTGTGGACTATTTGAATTTTAAGGGCCTTTGTGACAACCGGTATGAAGGACAAGTGGTAAAGATGCAAGAAATGACATGCTTTGATTATGTGTGAGTAGAAAAAAAGTAGTGAACACAATTTTGTGAAATTTATATAAAAAAATAATAAAACATGTTACATATTCCTGGAAATTTAAAGAAACACACACACACACACACACACACACACACATATATGATATCTCAAATTTGAGTGAGTGATTTATGTTGTATTTAATTTTGAAAATGACTAGGCAGGAAAAAACATGCATAAGAAAAAAAAAAAATTAAATAAAATAAACAAAATGTCTTCACATCCAACATAGCTGAAGATAAAAATATAGGAACACATAAATATATATGGAGACAAAAGAATAGTTTTATCTGGAATATATGAAAAAATGAATAGTTTGTTACATAATCCTGGAAATTTAAATACGTTTATCATATATACTCGGATTGGGGCTTCCGCGGACCATAAGAGAAATATGTACAAGAAATAAGACTGGAAATAAGAACTAGGACACGGTAGAGTGTAATACTTGAAAAGTAGAAATTAGAGGATATCAGTCCTTGGCTATAGATTTCTATTCAGAAATGGTGGAATTACTGGATCGATAAAGAAAAGACTATCAGTATACACTTGCAGGCATGGTACATATAAGTAATTTTGGTATTTGTTTTTTGATGCATTTTCTTGTTGGTTTTTGTTGTCGACCCACTTGAATAACTGGATTGATAAACAAAGGATTTATAACAATGTTCCATATAAGTAATTTTTCTATTTGCTTGTTGATGCATTTTCCTGTTGGATTTCGTCAGCGACCCACTTCAAGTTCTCTTCAATATAGCTTCTCACGGGGGTGACGTTGATGTCATTCTAGATTTTAAAGATGAAAAGTTCATTTTCTAATTCTGTTAGATCAATAGAAAGATTAGACAGAACCTTATGAATGTCTCCATTCTATATCAAATAGAGGACTAGTCATTTTTCCACGTGTTCTTCATGATATTCAAGAATCCTATAAATTTTTTCCAAAGACAAGTCCTTAGAATTAACAATTTGTTTATCGAAATCTTGCTTGCTTAACGCCAATGAGTTGACAATTAAGATGGGGTCCTGGAAGTCGTTTTTCCTTCTGGCTAAGTCTATTTTGGTGAGATTTGTGAATAATGTTTATTTTTCTGATATTTCTTTCTCACGTGATTGGACGATGAAATACATGTTCTTCACCTTCTCTTTCCAGCATGCTTCTAATTGAGTGAGTTGTTTTTTGGATGGGATATCATGTTGTCTTCTTATCGTGTCTGGAATGTTGTTGACATGAAAGAAAAAAGGGACGACCGTGTGCAAATAGAAACTTTCTTCATCTTTTAAAACCATATGCAGAAGTTGGAGCAAGTTATGTGCCCTGCTTCCCAGGGAATCCATATTTTGTGATGTTTCCCAGGTCTTAGTAATCATATCCATTATTTTGTTGATATTTTTCTCCACATATCCTGTACAGGATGCGAGGAAGCTGGAGGAGCCTTTTAGATTTGTTGAAGGGGTGCAGGGAGTCATAGGCATGGTTATTTCCAAAGGACTGTCAAGCAAGGGCATAGAAAACAAAGCTTCCTCTAATTCCTTAATTTGGTCCTTTAGTCGGGCATTCTCAAACTCAATGAATCCAACATAATCATGAAGAGAATCTCCAGTTTCCATGTGAAGTTGAGAGATTTTGGATGGCTACATATTGGCAAGGTTAAGTTCTGAATGATGTTTCCTTTTCTTATTTTTTACATCTATTTTTTCAATAATTAATTTTTTTGATTCGCTTTCAAAAACAACACTCTGGAATACGAATGATTCATCTTCGTCAAAAATTTTGGTATCAACTATGTCCACTGGGTAGCCATGGTGAATTGCTTCTTCAGGCTGATCAAGGTTGTAGAATATGTTATCTAGATCAGCGTTAAGATCCATGTTTTCACTCTAAATTTTGGGCTGCTCCACCTCCCCTACAATTTTTTTTCCCTTCTTTTGCACGGGAAGCTTGTGATAACTATCAATTTTAGAATGAACTATTAACTTCTGGTTAAACGTCGGTTTTCTCCAGACTCTACTTGAAATGAACAAATGGAGGGGACAATATAACCCTCCAGAAACGTTGGTTCAATGTGTGCGAATGGAAAATCTCCTCGATCTCTTCTCTCATTAATGACAATCTCTATGCGTGTTGTATGCTAATTTTTTAGAGGTAAATCTTAATTATTGCATACTTAGAAGTGAGAAGGCGGCGATTACGATGAAGAACATTTAAGGATTGGAGGTTTCGTGAAGGAACCAAGTTGATGGTGTGCCAATGACATTCCATGGTATTTGAAATTAACACTGGAAAGGGATAAAAAAATCCTCCATAAATATTCGTTTAGTGTGCATTAATGGCAGAACTTCTCAATCTTTCCGCCCATCAATGAAAATCTAGACTTGCGCGATATAGAAATTGAGAAGTGGACTTGCGGGTTGAACATTGCACTTTTATTTTTATGTGTCCTCCAAATATCACTCATAGTTCTGTGATATAAAAATTGACAGGAGGACTTACATACTTACGACAATTTTTGGATCGTGGGTTCTCGGACTGGCGTGCTCAAAATTGGGCCTCTATTGTTCTGTGTCCTACAAATAGCAGGAAAAGTTCTGCGATATAGAAATTAGTAGACAGACTGTAGGACTGGCGGCTTCAACATTGAAATTGTCTACATGTATTACATATAACATATATGTTATATATATAACATTATCTAAGAACTATGACCATAAAATTAGTACAGAAGTATGTGTACAAATCAGGGAAAACTAAATATGCATATTTTTCAAGTATGTACAGCTCGCCATTTTTTTCAATCACGGGTTCTCGGACTGGCGGGCTCTAAATTGGGCCTCTATTTTTCTGTTTCCTACAAATAGTACTCAGAGTTTCACGATATAGAAATTGACAGATAGACTCCAGGATTGGCGGGTTCAAGATTGCGATTGTCTACATGTAAAAGATACAACATATATGCTACATACCTAAGTTTTGGGTGGAAGAATGTATACCATGCACACGGGGCATGAGAGTTGGATGACGCCCACAAAGGAATCCATGGCCATAAATTCACGAAATTTGAAAACAAATAGCGGTTGGTTGGACTCGTGATGTAGAGATATAGATAGACATGAAATCTCGCACTACATTGTCTGGAAACCCGCGAGAATAGACATGGATTACACAAGTTTTGGATGAAAGATGTACAATCGGAACACAGGGAATAAGATTTTGATAACGCCTAGCAAGGAACCCACTGGCATAAAATTTGCTAAGGGAACGGAAGTGCTCGGTCCGACTCCTGGTACATATTTCATAATTATGTGCAACAACAACTATGTTGTGACTAGACCAGTATGTGTACAAAGCAAGGAAAACAAAATATCTACCTTTATAATGTATGGGCATGAGATTTTATAGAGCATGTAAGGATATCGCATTCCATACTTGGTCACTTTCTAGATCACGGGTTCTCGGGATGGCGGGCTAAAAATAGGCCTCTATTGTTTTGTGTCCTACAGATAGTACCCAGAGTTTCATGATATACAAATTTACAAGTGGACTTGCAGGCTGGATGAGATTTTATAAAGCATGTACACTTTTTGGATTGTGGGTTCTCGGGCTAAAAAAGGGACCTCTATCTTTCTGTACGTTACAAATGGCACCCAGAATTCTACGATATACAAATTTATGAACGGATTTGCGGGTTGGCTAGCTCAACATTGTGCTTCTATTGATTTTGTGATATATAAGTTGAGAGATAGACTCCAGCACTCGGGAGATGTAAGAAAGGATAAATACATACTAAATATGTATTTTTATAAACTATGGACATGACATTTTATATAGCATGTACAAATTTGCACGATATACAATTTGAGAAGAAGATTTGGGGTCTGGATGGATCAACATTGCACTTCTATTGGTCTATGTCCTCCAAACAACACTCAGAGTTCTGCGATATACAAATTAACAGATGGAATCCACGACTGTCGGGCTCAAAATTGAATATGTATTACACATTACATGTAATATGTAATACATATTACATGTAATATGTACAATATGAAACAGGAAAGCGGACGCTCAGGGTGGAAATATAAAAGTAAGTGCAAATATGAACACGTGTATTTGGCAGTTACGGGCCTAGAAATTTTTCGAGGAATGAGTAATCCATAGAAAATATGTACTTTTATAAATTATGGATATCAAACAGATCCCTCATTCCATACTTAGACACTTTTTGGATCGCAGGTTCTCGGGTTGGTGGACTGAAAATTGGGCCTCTATTCTTCTGTGTCCTTCAAATAACACCCACACTTTTGCGATATACAAATTTATTGGTGGACTTCGGGCTGGTTAGCTCAACATTGCACTTCTATTTTCCCGTGTGCTCCACGCAGCACTGGGAGGTCTGCGATATACAAATTGACAAACGGAGTCCAGGGCTGGCGGGTTCAAGATTGTGATTGTCTACATGTATAACATAATCTAAAAACATTATTTTCAAGTACTAAATTATTAATAATGAATATTGATATCGTACAATTTAATTAAATAAAATTAGCAAAGGAGTCACAAGGTTCCAGTCTGGGTCCAATTGTAGATCCCCGAAGTGTTGGGTGCAAGATTAGATGGACATGAAATATGCCAGGCCATCGTCTAGGACACCGCGAGCATAGACATGGATTACCAAGTTTTGGATGCAAGATGTACACTCAGAACACGGGGAATGAGAGTTTGATAATGGGTATCGAGGAACCCGCGGGCATAAAATTGGCCAAGGAAACCAAAGGGCTCGATCGGACTCGTACTGCATATTTCATAATTCATGTGCAACACCAACTGTGTGGTGACCATATCAGTATGTGTAGAAACTAGGAAAAACTAAATATGGACCTTTATAAAGTATCCACATGAGATTTTATAGATCATGTACGGATATCACATTCCATACTTGGCCACTTCGGATCGTGGCTTCTCGGGCTGGTGCGTTCAAAAAATAGGCCTCTATTGTTCGTTGTCCTACAAATAGCACACAAAGTTCTACGATATACAAATTGACAAGAGGACTTGCGGGGTAGCTAAGATTTTATAGGGCATGTACACTTTTTGGATCGCGGGTTTTCGAGCTGGCGGGGTCATAAACGGGCCTCTATTGTTCTGTGCCTTACAAATGCCATCCACAACTATGCAATATACAAATTTACAAGCAGACTTGTGGGTTGGTCGGGTCAACATTGTAATTCTAGTGATTTCCCCAATATACAAATCAACACACAAAATCTAGGGCTGCTGGGCTCCCTATGACATCCCAAAATAAAGTATTTTTGAAATTTAAATTTGTTGGAAAATTATTCCATTTTTAGTAAATTCGAATTTGGAATTTTTTTGCCTTTTATGGAAATTCCGAATTTCGAATTTAATAATTGTAATTAATTATTATGATTGTTGGGAAGAGATTTGATTTGACCCAACTAACTATTTGACTATGACACTTGTATGACAACATAATATTTTATATTGATTGTAGGAGGACAAATGGAACGACCATGTTAAAAATTAGCTGACCATGACTCCATGAGTGGGGAACCTATTGGAACTACCTATGGGTTGATTATTACAAGTGGAAAAACAGATATTTGGCCATTGGCAGCCCCTAGAAATCAGGGATTTAGAAAGCTGTGAAAATTCCCAAGGGAGGGAAAAGACCTAGCCAAAAGGATTTTTCATGGGATAAATGGCATATGCAAGGAGGCAGGACGCTGCCAAGTATGTTGGGAAATGAGACCATTGATTTTTCCTTGTTGTTATGAACACTACTGAGTGAGTGTGAGGCAAGAGGAATCTATTGAAATTGAAGGACATTGATGGGGAGGAGTCTTCCAAATTCTCCCTCATGGATTCATGGTCAGGCTAGGGGGTGAATGGGGCAAGTGTTTTTCACTTCCTTATTCTACGGTTGGGAGGAACATGGTTGTTCCTTTGTCTTCCCGCAAGCTGGTTATGACATGTAAATATTTCTCTTCCCTGTTCTTGGATGATTTTTGTTTAACTGATATTATGCGTCTAATTGTACTAAGTTGAAATAGTTTCCCATAGAGGATATCTATTTGTGGTATTAATTTATAATCAAAAACTAAATTCTGGATTGGTCCCTCCTGAAACTAGAATGCTAGGAAAAATTATATGTATACGATTAAACTTGAAAGAGTAGATCCATCTACAGGATATGTTTACATCTGAAGTCGAAATTCTAGTTAGGATCATATGTGTATTAATATGCTTGAAAGGAATAGATCTATTGTAGGCATATGTTTATTTCTGTGACTGAGATATTAAACAGATCTAACTATGAGTAGACAAAGTTGAGGAAATATGTACCTATATAAACGTTTAGGTGTATCTCTATAAGTATAATTCAGGAAAAAATTGTGCCACTTAACGGAGACTTCCTTTCTAGTACAAATTGGAATTGGAGAGAAATACGAGACAATAGAATCTTATGGATCACCTATGTACTTATATATTGTACATATATACATTTGGAAAATTGTATAGGCGTCACCGTGAACCAGAAGTAGACTATCCACAACAGAAAAGATATTATGATATACGTTTTTCTGTTATTATATGCATTATATACTGATCAATCGTATGCACCCAAATGAAATACTAGATGTGTAGAGAACAAAAAAATTGCGAAAGTTAAAGAGAATTGGAACCCCCTTTTTTTTTTATCAGACGCTAAAATCGAAAGAACAATCATGGAAATTGACATCTATCATGAGATTTTATGCATTCTATATTCCAAGAGTGGTCTACCCTTTGACAGTCAAAGTTTGTGGTGGATTAGAAATTGGTGTAACCCTTAAAGAGATCTAGAACAAATCTCAGGAATATTAGATTCATTTATGGTAGTGCAGTCTCATAGTCATGGGTCAGACATTAAAACTATAGAAGCCTTGACTTCAACGACACAGAATGATTACGCAGGGAAAACTTAAGTTAATGCGGACATTTATATAGTACGCATATAACCATGCATGCTTTAGGATTCTATACATATAATAACAACCATAAGACTTACTCTAGATGAAAACAATTTAATAAGCAACTAACATAAGTAAAGATTGCATTAAATTCGATTCACTGTATATTCTACCTTTTTTTAGTTTCCCAATATAGATTATCTCTAGAATATCGCTATGCAGAGACTAACAACAAAAAATCAATAAAGAAAAGAAATTTACAACCCTTGTTTAAAAATTATGTACATCTAATGATTTGGTATCAGTCGTATGCCAAGAACGCCAGGGTAATAACCCAACACCACCAGATCTTTTCCAGATCTTTCAAGAGTTCTCTTATTAGACACCAGAATACCTTTTTGAGTAGGACCTGATTTAGATCCAGCGCCATATTCCAATCATACCTACAAAAGAAGCGAAGCATTCAGTTAATCATGGAATAGAGGTCTTGCCGAAACTCGAATTCTTTCTTTTATCAAACATACAAGATAATGATTGGGTATAATATATTACTTATCTTCGATTCACCATAGGTAGGATTCCATTCAGAATAGCGACCTCCATTAGACCGAAAGGGGAGGAGTGAATGTGATCAAGTTGATGGGTACCCTTGCATCAAACAGGGTCCCATCATTAGGTATAGTATCCAGTACAAATAAATGGGTTTACAAGCAATGCGTTTTCATAAAAGTACAGGAATTCTGACATCGAATCGAGCAAAAATTAAACAAAGGATGAATTCCATACAGTTATACAAGGGAACAGATGAGTTTCAGAAAATATATTTATATTAAACATGAATTTCATAATCCTATACATTGATAGTATGAAGATACCTATTTTTTTTTAAACACAGGAACCTGTTTAAAGGAAAAGAAAAAATTATTTTAAACCACGGAGTAAGATGGATACCCTCCTCCCTATGGTCAAACCGCGGCCAAGACCAGAAAAAACCCACAACCCTTGTTTGTGGTATGATATAGGACTTTTTAACCCGAGAGGTATCGCTAATTCGGGTTCCACAGGAGGAAGCTAAGAATGGTTATTCGTTCTCCTCGGTGGGGTTGTGGTTTTTAGTAAGGGAAGTATACAGTCAAAAATACTCATAGTAGTGGGTAGGCAGAGCCAGGATAAGGAAACGATATTTAGTCTTTATACAGAGAGAAATCAAAGACAACAGATGACGTTGTCAAAGTCGACCATCGAACAGTTCGCTAACCTCGGTAACACTAAAATGAATTACAGTATGACTTTCCCAAACAATGATACAACAAAGCGAAGGAAAGTGGGAATGACAAGCATAAAGGAATATTACTTACAAATAACCCTCGAAAGCCCCAAGGAAACAAGAGAACGAAGTATCAAGCCTTTCGGGTAGAAGTGTGATGAGTAGAGTTATCTACCAGCAACAAGAAAAAACCAGAATGCTTTTTTTGAGTTTCAGTAACGAGGAAGTAACTTAATTACAGTAAAATGTTATAGTGAAAGCAAGAATCTTACCAGGCGGTTGGGTGAAAGACATCGCCTCCATCATGGAAGTTCTCGAGTTTTCCTTCAACAAGATCTCAGAGTCATAGAGCCAAATCCTCTGAGAACCTACTTGTTATAGAAATGAACCGCTATAACCCAAAAGAAAACCTTACCTCATAGGTTAAATTTTGTTGGTATGAAGGAAGGGTCGGCCATGTGAAGGAGGAAACTTGGTGCATCCATAGTGGACAAAGGGTCAAGTGATGACCTCGACGCTCGCACACACAATGGTCCATTAATGCCTTGGCCAAGGTTTAACTCTCGACTGACTTGTTCCTACCCGCTCAATTAATGGATTACGGATTAAAGTAGTGCCTTTGCATTTAAGTTAAGTTTTATCCCTAACCAACACCAACCTCGTTAATGCAACCTTTAGTTTGATTTTTGTATGGAACAGGTGGAGTCAACGAACAACTAGCACGGGCTATTGATTTCGAAATGATCGTTACATCAATGTTAAACCGGGAAGAACTTACCCCAACCACATCCTTATTAATTAAAACATTTCATAGAGGGGTATAACATGCCCCTTTACCTTTATTCTTATTACATGACCTCCTTTGATCAAGTGGTTAATGTTACGCATAAGACTTAGGGGTATAAGTCCCAAAATCCTTCATAGTGGTAAACGAATTTATATGGATATATAATTCTTATATCGATATGAAAGTAAACATAGTCTGTGGGACTGTAAGTGAGTTGTGGAATGCGGAGTAAGCACAACTTGTAATATTGTCTCAAAGGGTAGTAAGTTTTAATCAACGTCACCCAGGACTCTTTTACTTCTAAAGATGAACCCATTCAAAGGTGAATGCATAGGAAATATTTTTTTTTTTTAATTTGACAATTTCGAGGTCTATTACATATGGTATAAGAGTAGATTTTACAACACTGGGCCTTGAACAGGGCCACACTAGAGCTTTGGCATATATATATATATATATATATATATATTCTTACTGATGATAAACTAACAAAACTCCTTTGTACAAACATAATTTTTTTTCTGTTTCGTGTCAATTATGGCAGTTCAGGATGATGTGGAAATCAGAATGGAAGGAAATCCATCGCAGGGAACTCATGGAGATACGAAATAGAATAGTGACGGAAGATCTCTTACATAAGTACTAGAAACAATGAGGAATCTTATTGTTGATTTGAAAGTCTTCAAAGAAAACAATGAGAAATTGAAGAAATCACAACAAGAACAACAAGAGATAAATGAAGTCCTGCTACGCAGTATAGTGACCAAGAAAATCCCAAAGGACGATAACCATGATGATGAGGTTAGAAAAAGGGCCTCCAAGAATTATGGGCCTGAAACAGAAAAAGGAGACAATTTTTCTGAAGGTACACCCTCAACTGAGCACAAAACTAAAACAGACAGGAAAAGAAAACAAATAGACCACCTAGAAGGAGAATTTAAAAAGATTAAACCAACTACCTTTGATGGAGAATCCAGGACAGGAGAAGAAGTCGAGGCATGGTTGTTGGACATCAAAAAATACTTCCAAATCTACAACTATTCCAGTAATATGAAGGTCTGAATGACCATCTACAATCTGAAAGGGAAGGCCAACATCTGGTGGCAAGACTTGAAATTGGCCAAGAGCCTAAAGGAGAAATAGATGGAATGGTCCGACTTTAAGAAGTATTTCAAGAAACAATACCTTTCTGAAAGCTATTACGAAAGGAAAACGAAAGAATTTTACGAGTTAAGACTCAGATAGATGATGATGGAGGACCTCATAAATAAATTTTTGGAACTACTAAGGTTTGTATCGTACATCTGGAAGGATAAGGAAAAAATCCAGCGGTTCTTAAGTTGTTTACCATAGTCCTACAGGGATAGAATTGAGTTTGACAACCCCAAATCCTTGAGTGAAGTATTCAGGAAAGCACGAATGTGCTATGATCAGTATAAATAGCGGGCATAGTTTCCCAAAACCTGGAAGGATAAGAAACAAGATCGAGTGAACCAACGGAAGAAGGGAAACCGAACAGCTCCTTATCATAATGCAGCAAAAGGTTTTGCGAGAAAGGATTATCACTCCAATTATCTGAATACTGAAGGCAGCGGTAAACAGGTAAACCTGGGGACGAAGAAGTTTGGGGACAGCCTCTGCGAGCCATTAAAGTGTTGGGAATGTGGAGAGCCTCATCTAAGGAGGAATTGTCCATGTTTAAATTAAGAAAATAGAACTTCTATTCATAATTTGCAGGAAGCCTCGATGGTGGGAGACATGGGCAAAATCTTGCATCGGATAAATGCAGCCATAGATGGCTGACAAGTTGACCACCAGTCCTCGATGGTAGATATCGAAGGTAAAATCAATAACTCTCGAATCTTTGTCTTAATTGATCCTGGTGCTACGTTAAGTTATGTTACTACTGATGTAGTAGAGTCGAACAAACTTAAGAAACTGAAGCACGCAAAACCATGGCTGGTAAAACTAGCAACAGGAACTATAAGGAAAGTAGTTGAATTTATTTCTGATTTTGAGTTCAGCGTAGACGGTCAAAATATAAGGAAAAATCTAAACATCCTACCACTAGGATCTTATGATATGATTATCGGGATGGACCGGTTGAAGCAGCACAAAGAAGTACTAGATTGTTATACAAAGTTACTTAACTATAAAGACAATTTTGGCACTACTAGAACAGCCCAAGGTATACCAAAACCTGTATCAGTCAGACAAGTTTCAGCGATGCAACTCAAGAAATGTATGAGAAAGGGATGTCAATTTTATGCCATCCAAGTAACGAAACTGTTAGAGAAAGTAGATAAGACAAAGTTAGAAGAATTTGCTGTCCTACGTGATTTTAGAGACATGTTTGTGGATGAGATACTAGAATTACATCCTAGAAGGGAAATAGATTTCTCTATAGACCTACTACCAAGTTCATCCCCTATCTCAAAAGCACCTTACCGAATGAGTCTACCAGAACTGACATAATTAAAAGTACAATTACAAGAATTGTTGGATAAAGAGTATATCAGATCGAGTGTTTCACCAAGGGGCGAACCAGTCCTCTTTTTGAAAAAGAAAGACAGTACTCTAAGACTATGCATCGATTATAGACAACCGAATAAAATGACTATTAAGAACAAATACCCCTTACCAAGAATAAATGATCTGTTCGACCAAGTAGGTGGGACCAAGATATTTTCAAAGTTGGATTTATGATCGGGTTATCATCAAGTTAGGATAAAGGACGAGGACATAAACAAAACAAATTTTCAAACAAGATATGGACACTACGAATTTGTAGTCATACCTTTCAGGCTCACTAACGCACCAACCATGTTTATGTGCCTGATGAATAGTATTTTCATCCAGTACTTAGACAAGTTCATAGTAGTATTTATCGACGATATCCTGGTCTATTCTAAAACGGACGAAGAACATGAGAAACACTTAAGAATAACTTTGCAAATCTTGAGGAAACACAAATTGTACGCCAAGTTTGACAAGTGTGACTTTTATCAAAAGGAAATACAATATCTAGTACATGTAATTTCAGTAGAAGGCATTGTCGTAGACCTGGAAAAGATAAAAGCCATTATGGAATGACCGGTACCAAAGGATGTGGCAGATATCCTGTCATTCATGGGAATCATGATATATTATCGTAGATTTATAGAAGGGTTTTCCAAGATATCCTACCCTATCACATCATTACAAAAGCAAGGGACCAAGTTTAACTGGTCGCAGAAGTGTCCAGACAGTTTTAATAAGCTGAAGGAATTATTCACAATTGCACCCATTTTGAAGGTAGCATGCGCAAATAAAGACTTCACAGTATGTGTTGATGCAATTAAAGAAGGACTAGGTGGTGTCCTAACTCAGGAAGGACACGTGATTTGTTATGAGTCCCAGAAATTAAAAGAACATGAGAAAAATTATGTCACTCACGACTTAGAATTGGCAGCGGTAATACACGCCTTAAAAATCTGGCGACACTACATAATGGAAAGAAAAATTCTACTATTGACAGATAATATCGGTGTGAAATATCTGGTTAGCCAACTAGAGCTCAATGCAAGGCAAGAAATATGGCTAGCCTTCTTGAGAGAATTCGACTTCAAAGTCATACATATCAAGGGAAAATAAAATAAAGTAGCAGACGCTTTAAGCAGAAGAGTCCATGGGTTATTTGAGATAAATATCAGCAGGGCAGAAAGTGATTTGAAACAAAGAATAAGGACGACAGGTAGTAACGATGGAAATTACACTAAGATAACGGAAGAATTACAAAACAGTATCACAAGCTTAGATAAACCAGATCTAAGTATCAACAAGAAGGGACTATTATGATTTAAAAACAGACTTTACATACCAGATTCAACATAATTAAAATTAACAGTCTTGGACGAAGTGCATAAGAAACCGTATTCTGGCCATCCAAGTTACCAGAAAACAATAACAACACTTAGAAAACTATTTTATTGGCCTAATATGAAGGGAAAAACAATGGAGTACTTGGCTAGGTGCCAAGATTTTCGGTGGGTTAAGGATGAGCACCAACATCCAACCGGCCTATTACAACCATTACCAGTACCAGAATGGAAATGGGAGACCATATCGCTGGACTTTATAACAGGTTTGCCTAAAAAACAGAAATAGAATGATTCTATCATGGTTGTAATCGATAAACTCAATAATTTTGCACACTTTATTCCTGTAAAGTCTACTTTTAAAGCTATAAACATTGTTGAAATATTCATGAAATAAATTTTTAGACTGCATGGTATTCCTAAAATGGTGATTTCAGATAGAGACGTAAAATTCACATCCGCTTTTTGGAAGGAATTGTTTGCAGGGATAAATACTAATTTGAATTTCAGTATGAGTTATCATCCACAAATGGATGGATAGACCGAAAGGAAAAACCAAATCATAGAGGATATTCTCTGCATGTACGTAAGAACAAAATCGAACAAGTGGGAATACTATCTGCACTTGGTAGAATTTGCGTATAACAATGGGTACCAAACTTCGGCTAAGTTGATCCCTTTCAAAATACTATACAGAAGAAAGTGTACAACTCCAATTAGCTGGGATAACCCGACTGACAGACTCATGGTTGGACTAGAGATGCTCCAAGAAATGGAGAACATGGTGAGAAAAGTACAAAATAAATTGAAAGAAGCACACGACAAATAGAAGAGCTATGCAGATCAGAAAAGAAGACACTTGGAATTCCAAGTGGGGGACCATGTTTATTGGAAGGTCAAAGCCCGAAAAATCTCATTGAATTTAGGAAACTGTGCCAAGCTGGCACCCAGGTTTTGTGGGCCCTTCGAGATATTAACTCGAATTGGACGCGTAGCATATCAACTCGCACTCTCAGCTAATCTAAGAATTCATAATGTATTTCATGTTTCTTTTCTAAAATAATATGTTCATGACCCTACTCATATGATTGATTGGAACTTGGTGCAGGTGGAACCCGAAGGCAAGTTACAGGTGGAACCCCTGCATTTTCTAGACCAGAGAGAAATAACACTTTGGAACAGAGTCATCCCTCAGGTAAAGGTGCAATGGAAGCACTTTAGTCCTGAGGAGGCCACTTGGGAGTTGGAGGGAGATCTGCAGAGATCTCATCCAATCCTATTCCAAGAAAGGAACGAACACTGAGGATGGTGTTTTATTGAAGGGGGAAAGGATGTGACATCACAAAATAAACTATTTTTGAAATTTAAATTTGTTGGAAAATTATTTCGTTTTTAGTAAATTTGAATTTGAAATTTTTTGCCTTTTATGGCAATTCTGAATTTCGAATTTAATAATTGTAATTAATTATTATGACTGTTGGTAAGAGATCTGATTTGACCCAACTAGCTATTTGACTATGACACTTGTATGGAAACATAATATTTTATATTGATTGTAGGAGGACAAATGGAACAACCATGTTAAAAATCAGTTGACCATGACTCCATGAGTGGGGAACCTATTGGAACTACCCCTAGGTTGATTATTACAAGTGGAAAATCAGATATTTGGCCATTGGAAGCCCCTAGAAATCAGGGATTTAGAAAGCTGCATGAAAATTCCCAAGGGGGGGAAAAGACCTAGGCAAAAGGATTTTTTTTGGGATAAATGGCATATGTGAGGAGGCAGGATGTTGCCAAGTATGTTTGGAAAGGAGACCATTGATTTTTCCTTTCCGTTATGAACACTACTGAGTGAGTGTGAGGCAAGAGAAATCTGTTGAAAGTGAAGGACATTTCTAGGGAGGAGTCTTCCAAATTCGCCCTCATGGATTCATGGTCAGGCTAGGGGGTGAATGGGGAAATTTTTTTTGACTGCCTTATTCTATGGTAGGGAGGAACGTGGCTATTCCCTTTGTCTTCCCATGAGCTGGTTTAGATATGTAAATCTTTCTCTACCCTATTCTTGGATGATTTGTGTTTAACTGATATTGTGCGTCTAATTGTACTAAGTTGAAATAGTTTCCCATGGATGATATCTATTCAATGTATGAAGTTTATAATCAAAGACTAAATTCTGGATTGGTCCCTCCTGAAACTAGAATGCTAGACAAAATTATCTGTATATGAGTGAACTTGAAAGAGGAGATCCATCTACATGATATGTTTACATCGGAAGTCGAAATTCTAGTTAGGATTATCTGTGTATTAATATGCTTGAAAGGAACAGATGTATTGTAGGCATATGTTTATTTCTATGACTGAGATATTAAACAGATCTAACTATGAGTAGACGGAGTTGAGGAAATATGTACCTATATAAACGTTTAGGTGTATCTCTATAAGTACAATTCAGGAAAAAATTGTGCCACTTAACAGAGACTTCCTTTCTAGTACAAATTGGAATTGGAGAGAAATACGAGATAGTAGAATCTTATGGATCACCTATGTACTTATATATTATACATATATACATTTGGAAAACTGTATAGGCGTCACCGCAAACCAGAAGTAGACTATATACAACAAAAATATAATATGATATACATTTTTCTGGTATTATATGAATTATATACTGATCAATCATATGCACCAAAATGAAATACTAGATGTGTAGAGAACAACGAAATTACGAAAGTTAAAGAGAACTGGAACCCCTTTTTTTTTATCAGATTCTAAAATCGAAAGTACAATCATGGAAATTGACATCTATCATGAGATTTTATGCATTCTATGTTCCAAGAGCGGTCTACCCTTTCCAGAGTCAAAGTCTATGGCAGATTAGAAATTGTCGTAACCCTTAAAGAGATATGGAACAAATCTAAGAAATATTAGATTCATTTATGGTAGTGCAGTCTCATAGTCATGGGTCAAACATTAAAAGTATAGAAGCCTTGAATTCAACGACGTGGAATGATTACACTGGGAAAAATTAAGTTAATGCAGACATTTATATAGTACGCATATAACCACGCATGCTTCAGGATTCTATACATATAATAGCAACCACAAGACTTACTCTAAATGAAAACAATTTAATCAGCAACTGACATAAGTAAAGATTGCATTAAATTTGATTCACTGTATATTCTACATCTGCCATGTTTCCTAATATAGATTATGTCTGGAATATTGCTATGCAAAAACTAACAACAAAACCTCAATAAAGAAAAGAAATTTACAACCCTTGTTTAAAAATTATGTACATCTAATGATTTGGTATCAGTCGTATGCCAAGAACGCTAGGGTAATAACGCAACACCAACAGGTCTTTTCCAGATCTTTCAAGAGTTCTCTTATTAGACACCAGAATACCTTTCTGAGTAGGACCCAATTTATATCCAGCACCATATTCCACTTAGACCTACAAAAGAAGCAAAGCATTCAGTTAGTCATGGAATAGAGGTCTTGCTGAAACTCAAATTCTTTCTTTTATCAAACATACAAGATAATGATTGGGTATAATCTATTATTTATCTTCGATTCGCCATAGGTAGGCTTCCATTCCAAAGAGCAACCTCCATTAGACCAAAAGGGGAGGAGTGAACACGATCAAGTTGATGGGTACCCTCGCATCAAACAGTGCCCCATCCTTAGTTACAGTATCAAGTACAAAGAGATGGGTTTACAAGCAATGCGTTTTCATAAAAGTACAGGAATTATGACATCGAATCGAGCAAACATTAAACAAAGGACGAATTCCATACAGTTATACAGAGGAACAGACGAGTTGCAGAAAATATATTTATATTAAACATGAATTTCGTAAGCCTATACACTGATAGTATGAGGATACCTATTTTCTTTAAAACACAGGAACTTGTTTAAAGGAAAAGAAAAAATTATTTTAAACCACAGAGTAAGATGGATACCCTCCTCCCTATGGTCAAACTGTGGCCAAGACCATACAAAACCCACAACCCTTGTCTGTGGTATGATATAGGAATTTTTAACCTGAGAGGTATTGCTAATTTGGGTTCCACAGGAGGAAGTTAGGAACGGTTATCTATTCTCCTCAGTGGGGTTATGGTTTTTAGTAAGTGAAGGATACAATTGAAAAGACTCATAGTGGTGGGTAGACAAAGACAGGATAAGGAAACAATATTTATTCGTTATACATAGAGCACTCAAACATGACAGATATTGTTCTCAAAGTCGACCATCGGACAGTTCTCTAACCTCGGTAACACTAAAATGCATTATTGTATGGATTTCCCAAACAATGATACAACACAGTGAAGGAAAGTGGAAATTACAATCATAGAGTCATATTACTTACGAATAACCCTCAGAAGCCCCAAGGAAACAAGAGAATGAAGTATCAAGCCTTTTGGGTAGAAGTGTGATGAGTAGAGTTATCTACTAGCAGCAAGGAAAAGCCAGAATTCTTCTGTTGAGTTTTAGTAATGAGGAGGTAACTTAATAACAGTCAAATGTTACAGTGAAAGAAAGAATATTACCACACGGTTGGGTGAAGGACATCACCTCCATCATGGAAGTTCTCTAGTTTTCCTTCGACAAGATCTCGGAGTCGCAGAGCCAAATCCTTTGAGAACCTACTCGTTACATAAATGAACCGCAGTAACCCAAAAGAAAACCTTACCGCATAGGTTAAATCTCATTGGTATGAAGGAAGGGTCGGTCATGTGAAGGAGGAATCTTGGCGCATCCATAGTGGACGAAGGGTCAAGTGATGACCTCGACTCTCACACACACCATGGTCCATTAATGGCCTAACCAGGGTTTAACTCTCGATTGAATTGTTCCTACCCACTCAATTAATGGATTATGGATTAAAGAAGCACTTGCGCATTTAAGTTAAGTTTTAGCCCTAACCAACACCAACCTCATTAATGCAACCCTTAGTTGGAGTTTCATATGGAACAGGTGGAGTCAACGAACAACTATCACGGGCTATTGATTTCGAAGTGATCATTACATCAATGTTAAATTGGGAAGAACTTACCCCAACCAAATTCTTATTAATTCAAACATTTCTCAAAGGGGTATAACCTTCCCCTTTACCTTTACTCTTATTACATGACCTCCTTTGATCAAGTTGTTAATGTTATTCATAAGACTTAGGGGTATAAGTCCAAAAATCCTTCATAGTGGTAAATGAATTTATATGGATATATAATTCTTATATCAATATGAAAGTAAAAATAGTCTGCATGAATGTAAGTGAGTTGTGGAATGCAGAGTAAGCACAACTTGTAATATTGTCTCAAAGGGTAGTAAGTTTTAATCAATGTCACCCAGGACTCTTTTACTTCTAAAGACGAACCCATTCAAAGGTGAATGCATAAGAAATAATTTAATTATTTTCTATTTGACAATTTTGAGGTCTATTACACTCCCAGAAATGAGCAATACATACCAACTATGCACAGATCCCTTATTCCATACTTAGCCACTTATTTGGATCGCGGACTTGCAGGTTGGCGGGCTGTAAATTGGGCCTCTAATGTTGTTTGTCTTGCAAATAACAATCATAGTTAAGAGATATACAGATTGACCAGTGGACTTGTGGGATGGCTAGCTCAACATTGCACTTATGTTGGATGGCGGACCTACGGGTTGGCGGGCTCTAGGCGGGGGGGGGAAACAAAACACACATGCAAACAAGTTCGACAAATACAGAGAGTAAACGAAAAATTGTTTAGTATGGAAGACAGATAGAAAAAACACACCTTTTCATGGATTCCTCCATGTCTTTGGTTACGAGTTCTTTGTGGAGTCTAGTTTTCCTGTTTGTTTTCTATGAACAAAAGTATAAAACAAAAGGGATATGAACATAAGTTAACATGTAAAGAAAAAGGTAAGCACTATGAACATATACTAAAAAAAATAGAATAAGATGAATAGAGTAACAAATAGTTTTTAGAAGGATGTACCATATCTTTTTTTCATAATGTATATTTTATAATTCAAGTACAACATCAACTATATGGTCACCAGAATAGTATGTGTAGAAATTAGGGAAAACTATGAAGCTGGATAATTGTTTTTTTTTTTGTTTTCTTCCAACAAGCTATACATATATGCTTTGAAACATAGAAATATGACTTTGCAATATGTTTGATGTATATATAATAATTCAAGTGCAATACCAATTGTATCGTGATCAAACCAATATGTGTCTAAGATAAACATACCTTATTGAGGAATGGGCACATTCGACTAGACATGGTCAATAAGTGTGTTTTGCAGATGGCTTGTGTTGTTCAAAAGAAAGCAGAGATTGTATTTGCGCATGTATTTTTCCAATTCTTTAGTTCTTCCATTATTTCGTAGCATGTCAATATTGAAGTCTCCTACAAGTAAAATGGGACCGTTCATATGGAAATGGAACAATGCATTGGAAATGACATCTACTATGTTAGCGAATGTTGCATGGGGAGAAACATACAGATTCAGTATTGCAACTTATGTTTCATGGAAAAAGAAATTGCAAGCACCACTTCAACATTATTTTCTTCGATATTTATATGGTCCAAAATTGGTACATTTTTTTCACCAATATCATCACCCCATGTGTAATGTAACTTGATATTCAATTGTGATTTGGGAATTGTTGGTTCTGCATGCATAATGCCATGTGTGTTTCCCGCAAGCACAGAATATTAGATTGCATTGTATCATAGCCATTCAGTATATCATCCATGTGTGCATTTAAGTTGTGTGTGTTAAGTGAGAGAGTTGATACATATGAATTTGTTTGTATGAATTGGTAATCATAGTGCAGTTGCCATTTTGCAGTGGTTCTGAGTCGTTCCATTTCAATATCAACTTTATGTTTCACTTTGAAGTTATCTTTTGGGAGAGGACTTAGTAAATGCAAGGAGTCTATGATTTTGACATGGGACAGTGCTGTGTATACAAGTCCATGTATCTGAATTCCAGCAGACTGAAATGCAACATTATCAAGTGTTAGTCCTTGTGATTTGTGGATTGTACGTGCACATGCAGGTTTAATCAGAAATTGTTTTCGAATATTCAGTAGACCTATCTTTGTTGATGTCGATAATGGATTTGATATTCACAAAATAGGTGTCCAATATCTTCCAGTGTTTGAATTATATAGATAAGACAACTCGTTTTCTTTTCGCTTGCCTATATGCAGTTCATGTAACTTAATCCAAAGGACATCAAGTTTTTTTGTTTTCGTATAGAATTTCAGTATTCCATCTACACCATTGACCAAGCCATCATGTGAATCATAGTTACAATCATATATTTTAACCAGCATTTCTAATTTGAGGATAAGCTACAAAGGTAAAGTGACTGTATGTTCATGACGTGGCACATTTCCATGGTTGTCTTCTTCCAGGTCAATTGAATTGATGATGATATCATCACTAGGCATGATTGATAGCATGTGGTTGTTATGCATTGAAACATCCTTATTTTTGTAGAACAGGTAAGGGCACGTAGGGTCTGTTGGTGTAGGCCACAAGCACATCGAGTTGATATATGTTAAGTCATCATATGTTTGGTTATCTATTTGCATTCTATTCAGAATTGCAATGAATGTTTCATCTGTCTGCCGCATTGTAGTATGCAACTCAAAGAATTTAATATTGTCTCTCCAGAAGTCATGGGTCATTGTTTCCATGTTAATGGTAGTTTGTTCAAATATCAAAGAATCTTGGATGGGTTGTGCCTGGTAAAGATCCCCACAAAATATCATGTCAAAGTTTCCAAAGTATTTTGTGTGCACATGTTTTATGCTACTTAGTCGGTTGTCAATGGAATACAAGAACCGACTCCCAATCAAATATGCTTCATCTATAAAGACAAGTTGGAGTTCCTCATAAATCTTAGACAATGTATCCAACATTTACTTGCTAAGTGGAAGAAACGGTGACTTGTTAAAAGGCATTAAAAATGTAGAGTGGATTGTTGTTCCACCTGCATTATATGCATTGTTTCATGTGTATGCAACTATTAGGCCCTTTGGTTTCATAGGATCAAAGGAATTGTTTGAATCATAGATTCGTATAAGCATTTTGACTGGTTCTTTCATTGTGAATGTCTTACATGTTTATGCTCCGCCTGTAAGGAGCAAGTGCACAAGATTGTCCATGTTCAAGCATTTTTTAAGAGCAATGTCCCTGAGAATTGTTTGTTGTTCGCGATTCAACAGACAACTTATTCTTTGGTATTCATTATTTTCAATTAGGAAAGGATGTTTTGTGACTTTAAAACCAAGATTCATACATTTTTCACTTCCACCTGCTGGAGGATGAGGCAAATCTACTTGCAAGTCATAGGACTCGGAAGGAGTTCTGGTTGTTTTTCGGTTTGTGAATGTCTCATCATGATGGTCAGGGGTTTCTAGGTCATTAACTGCAACTTCTAGATCACCCCATGTTGGATTAACATTGTAGGTAAATATAGCTTCATTGATGTGCACTATAGTCTCAGACACAACATATGCAACCTTCCATGTAGAGAAGTTATGTTTTAATGTCTCTTCATTTTCATCGAATGGAATGTACAACAACAATTTTTCTCTACAATAGTTTTCATAGTCACAATGTTTAATGTATTTGACCAACCGTATCACAGAGGGTTTTTTTATTTTTGATATGGGTGCATCATTCTTTTTGTAATGCGATACAAATTATGCTAAGAAGATATACCTAATAGGAATGGACGTTGGAGGTAATAATCAATAATAGAGTGACATAACACGTCTTATGAATTGTCGGGTTGTTGTTCTAGAAAAATTGGTGGTTTAAGCACAAATGTGCATTTTTCAAGTGGAGATGTGTTTATGAAGACACATTTTCTTGAACTACAAGTGAGGGATAGGGAAAGTGGAATGTGAACTGCTTGTTGAGAAGACATTTGTTGAATATTAAGCAATGTATTGCCAAGTATGTGTATCATTTGTATGACATCAATATGAATTCTTTCATGTTCTTTGCGTATTCTTCTGAATGCACTTGTCATAGATTTGTAAACCTTTGTCATATACGAGGTACAATACGATGTTGTAGCATATGCATTGAGCACATACTGCACATCTGTATGTGTTTTCCACGTAATTGGCATGTCCTTGGAGAAACTGTTGTTCCAAATATGGGAAATTTTTCGTTTAAGGAAAAATTTTGGCTGCCTAAGCATATATTGTATGGCTTGGATATAGTCATATTATGATAGATTTAGCTCTATCAAGAAGGCATCGAAGCTCATCATCTCGTCAAATTCTCCTTGTTCTAGAAATAAGAACAAGGATTTAGATTTCTCAACAAAAACATTATCCTCTAAACTAAGTGGCTCTATGATTTTGGTAGCTCTCATTGGCGGCACGGGAAAGTTGTATTTGCCATGAGATTTTTTTCATTTTCTAGATCTTCTGGTATTGTAATGTTTATGGAGCTTGGCAAGTTATGGATCCAAATGATTTGTGTTGCATGTTATGTATTTATCCACAAATTGTTCGATATTTGAATTGTTATCATATCCATAGACTAGTGCACCCTCTATCCACAATAGTGTGTGGTCATGTTCATTTCCCCTATTCTGGAATTCAGTCACAGAAAAACAGTCCGATATTTTTCTAAAAAATGTTTATCATGGCATATAAATTGTCTCAAAGAATTTATTCTATGTCTATAGTAGTGAGTACATGTCACTGGGTATTTTCTTATGAGGTACTCAATGTCATTATTTTCCAGTGTATTGGTTTCTTTTTTACATTTCGTATTCCTATGCAAGTCAGATACGACAACTACCAATGGATCCCAACAATTCTTTGCACTTGTAAATGTGATGAAAAATGTTGTCGGGCCCAATTGTCGAATCATTGCAAAAATTGTTTTTTTGTTTTGTTGCAAATAGTCAGGAGAGGTGCGAATGTTTTTGAAATCTATGTATCCAATATTAGATCTCAGAATTTTTTCTAGGTTTACTTTGTACTTCACATCCTTCGCCAACAACTTTCTTCTGGCCCACATGCAGGAGAGAAATTGCTCTATTATTATGCACATTGTTTTGAAAAACAAATTTGTTATGTGACAGGAGAAGTAACTGCTTGAATGTAAAAGCTCCCATCAAACTATTTTATGATAACTGAATCGTTCTCTAATATCAGTGGAACATGGATCTCCATAGAAGAGTGTTGGAAATTTCATTTCCTTAGCGAAATTATCCTTGAATATTTCAAGTGGATGTTGCCCCTCAGCAGGTGCAATTTCGATAATCTTGTCTTCAAGTCATGAATGCATTTTGAATTAGTGAATCCATGCACCGATGTCTCAGAAGGTGTTTCATTCTCTGATTCATCACTTGTATCAAATTCACTAGGATTTTTGAGAGTGTCTGCAGAGTTTCCATCCTCTTATGAAAGAACACCTATTCCAGTTGTCATTTATACAAATGTTTTGTGCTTTGTACAGGGCCCTAGAACATAATTCCTTTAATTCTTTCATAATAGCATGCACGTGCACTTTTCCCGTCTGATAGGCATTTTTGTATCACAAGCGTCTTTTCAGAGCCACAAGAATTGTCATTGTATTGCTAATGAATTGTGGAAAGGATTTTTGCACAACATCCAGTTGAACATGCACATTAATAATTGATCCTGTTAAGGCCATTTGGGGTCGTTTATAGCCCCAAGGCCTGATTTGAGAAAATGAAATCTGCAGAGACACAAGTCTCTCCTCAAGTTCTGTAAGTGCACTTACATCTGGCAGTGGTGTATTACATATTATTTGGTTAGGGGTTGCAAACTGTTGCATTTTTCCATTTTCAAGCGATCGTTTGCATGGAAGACAAAATTTTCCACTGGAAAATGGTTTATCATGCGCTGTAAAGAGGAGGTATTCTTCTTGCAAATCAGACGTGAACGAATTATTGTTTTTTCAGAAATTCAATTATTCACAAACTGCACATGCAATGGAAGGAGTGTCTTTAATTTGTTTCATGTAGGTCTATCTTGCATTTTTATTTCGCAGGGAAGTAGGGGTAGAAAATGTTTCCTAGTTTTCATTGGTAGTAGTGCATGGTGTGGCTTCTAGCCCATGAAATGTCACAGTTTCACGACCATTTTGGGATATGCGACTGTAAATGTTTTTGTTCTGTTTTGTACGAACAAACTTCTTTAGATTCTGATATGTGAATTTCTCTCTAAAAGGAACCGTAGCAATGTATTTTTTTCTCTTGCGCATGACCTTTTTTAGGTTGTGGTAAATTACTCTAAGTTTCTTGCCCAACGACATGATGAGCTGATAGAAAATGGGATGAATTTCACTCTGACTGAGGTTCTGATAACTTAGTCCGTGTTTTTTGTTTAAGGCTTGTATGGCCTCATCGTAACTGGGACAAATTTGACACAACATTTTTCATGTTGTGGTAACTTACTCTACGTTTTTTGTTTAAGATCTGTATGGCCTCATCACAACTGTGATGAATTTCATGCAAGGTTTTTTTGTTCAATCCATGTATGGGTATATCACAATTGGGACGAGTTTCATGGATATGCATGCCACGCGTATGAAGATTCGATGCAGTTTGGGTGGCATGGACATTCAACCCTGAACCACCAATATGTCCAAGCAAAGGTTCATAATGGATATGTGTTGTATCTGTTTTCAACGAGAGGATGCCAATTGTTTGATCATAATTTGAATCAGTAAACCAGGAATGGACAGTTCCATCTAGCAAGGCCAACTAGACCTGGACATTCACTCTGAATATCATAGACAACCATTGGAAACAAAATCTGCAACCCTCCACATTCCCTGTTTTATATGGAAGTTCCATGTTTACAAGGTATTCCTGCCAACTTCCAACTGTTGGCATATTTTCTAGGAGATATGGCCAAAGGTGCTGATACAAGCACCTAAAATCCTGTTGGATACCTCCTATAATTGCATTGCAAAAGGACTATATAGTGTAAAGCCACAATATCTACACATCGAACTCTGCTGCTACCAAACAACAAATTGCATTGGATAGACTATCTCCACAACTAGACACAACACTTGTTGCCAGTTGTAAACCATGGAAATCTATGCGATGCATAATCCATTTCCACTGTGATTCAAGGTCTTTGAAAATGATGGACAAGTAAATATGAGTTCCTTCAACATTGCATATGGATATGTTTTTGTACAGTATTGGTTCATAATGACCACTGACAACATTGGCATCATGGAACAAGATGAAATATGGATTATTAGATGCAGTTTTGTTGAATAGTAGATATCTTGTTTTTCTTGTCAATGACCATATTCCAACTGATATATTGAGCTAGTTAGATAGCCACCATATACAAAATGTATCTCCCCAAAGCCCCCTGTCATGTGTAGGCCGAACTGGAGATGCAGACAACCACATCTTTGAAAAATACATAGTGACATCATGTATTCCATGCAACTGTCGAAGAAAATTAGATTCCAGTTCATATTCATAGGACTCCAATGCCTCAGTGTCACCGTTTTTTAAACAACCCAAGAAATAATCTAGCAATCCATTGCACATCTCGGTTGACGAATACTAGAAATGTAATAGAACCTAAAATGTATCGAAAAGGCAATCCCCTACAGTATACAAGAATGCATCCAATCTAAAAAGGCCATTGCTATGCAAAACCACGTCAATCCTATCATGTACAAGGGATTGTGTATCTATTTCATACAACTCAACATCTATTACTTTTTTCATCTTTTGAACTGTCCTTTTGAAGTTATTTGTTAGATACTTTCAGTTTGCATGAAAATAGAGAAAAGGGGGAAAAAAAATTAAAGTAGCAAAAAAAAAAAGGAAAGAAAAATAGGAAAACTACAAGCGCAGAACTGGGTACCAATCCCTGTATGTATATTTCAACTATATTCTTCTATACTTCAATCCCCCCTAGTCCCTATAGTAGATGACAAGAAAACAAACCCACACTGGAAAGTGAACCAAAAAAAAGAAACAATGCAAATAAATAACACCATTAATTTACTTAGGAAAAAGACAATAGGTGGACACAGTTTTTCGACCCACAGAATAAAATCATTCTCTGCGTCTACACCCCAGAGGATGGTAAACCCCTATGCATTGCAATTTTTGAAATAGATTTGGACGTGGAAGCCGACATATAAAGACACATGGTTTCTAGGAACATGAATTAAGAGCGCAAACAAAGATGGTATGCAACAGAATTTGGAGGCAGGGACTCCCACCATTGAAAAATAACAACAACGGGGAAACCTAATCGTCAATGAGGGATGGCAAGAGCTCAGCCCCAAGAAAACTAGAAATGGAAAAAACAGGTTCAACAACTTGCAAAGTTGAAGAAAAATAAATCAGTGAACAACCACAAAGAGGTCCAACTGCAACTGCAGGACCTCAACTTTGAAAAGTTGAATCAAACAAGAACAAGAACCATGGAACGAAGTAGCGAACAAACATCGACCACTGAAGTAGTGATGTCGAACATAAACAAAATGGAAACGAAATTGTATTGCAACGCATTTGTACAATAAACATTTAAGACTGCCAGACATGTTAGGTAAACACTAAAGACTGTTAGGACCGTCGAAGGGCATAGCCTTGTGCAAGAATTTAAGAAAAAATGCAACGTGGCAGGCCTGTCCTCTCGAAGGACGCAACAATAAAGAAAAAATCACACATAGTAATATGCTAGAGAATGTATTCTAGCTAGCAGAAAATGCTAAAGGAAACATTCGAACTAATCCTAACATTAATCCACCTTCAACCAATGCATAAAAAAATATATGATTCAAAAAGACCATATACGATCAAATACTTTGGATATGGAAACATACATAACATTGGGAATAGAAAATTTGGCAATAAGACCTCCAATCCATTGTCCAATCATATCTTGACAAACATGGTACTTTCTATTATATAAAAATCGATGTTTTCACTTCCCTAGTTCCAAGAATAGATAATATGGAAATATTTGTGGTCAATGCACAATCTAATACGAGGTCAACAATTTATTGATTGCTATAGTCCCTCTATGCCTACAACAGGGACTGATAAGGGAAGGGTTGAAAATATTATTTCTTCAATTTAGAACTTCCCATGAAATATTATGTACAGAGAACATTATTTTAGCTTTACCTTACGACAAGATAACCCCATACACAATATTCTACTTTTATTTCATCCTTGAATCTGGAAGAAAATAACTTACATATCAAGAATGTAGTAGAATCATCTTTCCATGTGATGGGAAGTGAAGAGGATGTTTCTTCTTAAATGCATTTCAAAGAAAAATCAAAGAAAAAAAATAGTTTAATAGCCCTCAGAAATCTAGAGACGATCGTTATAGATGAGACCTTGATCCATTCAAAACTAGTACATTACTATGGATAAAATACGTCGAGTTGCATCCAATATGGGTGTTCCATGTGAAGTTAAGACGTGGCCTAATGTTGGGAGGCTAGACTAGGGTTGTCCAGAAAAGATTTTAATGAGCATGGTTGTGTGTCCTTCTAGATGTTAGTTTCCACTAATCATTCCAAGATTTGATTTAAGGTTCAATTAATAATTTTACCAAATTAATTAATTATATGAGGCATCAGGTAAGAGAAAACGTTTTCCAAGGATTAAATACTTGTTCGATCAATATTAGAAAACCCAACACTATAAAGTAATTTTTTTTTAATTTAAATACTACCCAGATGGAAGGAGATAACACTAAGTTCATGACTAAGGTGACAATTCCTTATCGAATGGTATATTAATAAAACTAAAAAGGGATTTTAGAGAAATATTCAAGTTCTCATAATCAAAGACCCCCCCTTGGGACGATTGGAAAAATCTTCTGAGTGATGTAAATAGGCATTATTAGGATTGTTTATATATATATATATATATATATATATACCATGTTACTTCAAGACTCTTGATAACTTTGAAGATAAAGTTTAGATGTAAATACAACGATGTTTTTGAATTTAATTAAATATACGACAGAAAGAAATAACAATAATAAAATTATACAATTATAGAAGAGAGGACAATCAAAATTAACAAACAAAAAAATGTTGTGATTTTTGGGGTACATTACATATGGTATCGGAGCTATAGGTTACAACACTTAGGCTTGAGGGTGTCACTAGAAAAAAATATTAGTTTAAACATCACAACGAAAGTAGTTCCATGACCCAGGTACTGGAAATTAATGAGATGTTTTTACGAAGCATAGCAACAAAAAGGAGCCCAAAGAATAATGAAGTGGACGGTAAAGTTTGTAAAAAGTCCTCAAAGGATTCTAGCCATGGAACGGAAAAAAAAATAGTTCTAACGACACACATATGACAGAAAACAGAACATCTACAATAAGGAAACGAAAATAGATGGACCATTTAGATGGAGAGTTCAAGAAAATCAAACCTTCAACATTTGATGGTGAGTTCAGAACCGGTGAAGAAGCATAAGCTTGGTTACTTAACATAAATAAATATTTCCATATTTAAAATTTCTCTAGAAACATGAAAGTAAGTATGGCCATTTACAATTTGAAAGGTAAAGACAGTATATGGTGGCAAGATTTAAAACTAGACAAAGGACTAAAAGAAAAGAATATGGAATTGGCATATTTCAAGAAACAATTTAAGAAACAATACTTATCTTAAAGTTATTATGAGAGAAAAACCAAAGAATTCTATAAATTAAAGTTAGGACAAATTCTCATGGAGGATCTAATTACTAAGTTTCTTGAATTTCTAAGATTGGTGTCTTATATAAAATATGAAAAGGTATAGGTTCAAATATTTCTACGTTGTTTACCTCAGTCATACAAGGACAGAATAAAGTTCAATAACCCAAAAAAATTAGTGAAGTACTAAAAAAAGAAAGGATATGTTATGATCAATACAAACAATGATTTGAAAATCTAAAATCATGGAGAGAAAAGAAGCAAGAGAAGCTAAATCAAAGGAAAAAACGGTTTCAAACCTTCACCATTTTCAAACATGACCAAAGGATATCAAGAACACAACTCCCATGGAAACACACCAAAAGTACATCTAAGTAAGCTAGTTAACTTGGGATTCAAGAAAACAAATGATAATCCTAGAGACCCATTTAAATGTTTGGGATGTGGTGAACCACATTTATTGAGAAAATGTCCCTATAGGAATGCTCCAAATAAAACAATTCATAACATACAATAAGCTTTGATTGTTGGAGATATTGGAAAAAATATTCATAGAATCAACACAACTTTGGATGGAAGGCAAGTAGATCATCAATTCACTATTGTGGAAATTGAAGGTAAAATTATTAACAACAAAGTATCAATTTTAATAGACCCACGAGCTAATTTAAGTTATGTTACCCCAAATTTAGTAGACTCAAACAAGATGAAGAAGGTAAATCATGCTAAATCCTGGTTAGTACAATTAGCAACATGAAAAAAATGAAAGGGAACATAACTCATTCATGATTGATGCAGGAGCATCACTCCCACTCAACGACCAAGACAACAGTCAACGTAGCATAAGAGGATCTGAAGCATATCCTGAGGAGAGAGGGCACAACCTTCTCATTTCGTTTTAAATCTCAAAATTTAATTTAATTGATACTGTAAGGCTCGAAGAAGGTAGAGCCATTGAATTTTTGAAAGGAGAGTGAAAGTAACTTTTCATGGTTGACAGGTAGATGAATCTAGATCCGATCTGGGTCAGATATCAATTAAATGTAATTTAATGTATTAGGTGAGTAAGGCTCGAGAAGCCCCTATTTTGTATGAGGATAAATATATTGAGGAGGATTATTATTTATCTCTTTGAATAGATTAGGAGAGTTTAGAGAGAGGAGGAGAAGAGAATATTTGAGACTTGGTTGCACTCCGGCACTATAAACATTGTAAAATATTGTAAACATTCACAATTAATAGAAATTTGAGTATATTTCAAAGTACCTATTGTTCGACAACACAGGTATTCCAACAGAGGACGAACACCTTCAATAACCACTCACATAACCAGATCAAAGATCAACACATCGATTTTTTCACGTGGTAAAACCCCTACGGGGAAACATCCATGACCCTAGCCAACGCGGCCACTTGGAGTAGTTTATTAATGCAAAGAAAAAGATTACAGAGAGATTTTACAAGACAGTTTCTCAAAATCGATCATCGGAAAATGACCCTCCATGCTCTTTAAATAGATATCATGGACCAATCGGGTGTTAAGCAATGGTTTTTGAGATCGAGGAGAGTATGAACCGTTAGATCACTCTATGTCAGGAACATATCGTGACCGTCGAATTTCCTAACTACAAATGCATACTAAAGAAACACACTAAGAAACACACTTTTACCTAATGACATATTAGACCAAGTAGATCTTAACTAACTCCTAAGTATATAAATATCCTAACATCCCCCCTTAAGAACAACTTGGGATAGGATTAAAGGATTTACAATAGTGACACAATATGAGAAGGAAGGATGCATTAGAGCCTATCCCCCCTTAATGACAACTTCCTAAACTCCTAACATATATCGAAGTTTGGAAAACTTCGCTTCTGTAAGAGACTTTGTGAAAATGTCTGCAACTTGATCTTCTGTAGGGAAAAAGAGCACTTCAATAACTTGATCATGAATTAGCTTTATGATGAAGTGCATGTGTAGCTCGATGTGTTTTCTATGCTGATGTTGAACTGGGTCTTTGGTGAGTTTGATGGCACTCTGATTGTCACACCAAAGGCTGGTTGGATGCTAGTGCTATAATCCAAACTCTGAAAGGATCTGTTGAAGCCATAGGGCTTCCTGACTTGCATTTACTGTTGCTCGATATTCTTCTTCTGCTTAAGAAAGTGCAATAGCTTGTTGTTTCTTACAAGCCCAAGTGACAGTTCCTAAACCAAGGATGAAAACATAACCTACAGTAGATTTCTGATCATCAGGGTTGTCGACCCAATCTGAATCAGTGAAACCAACCAATAAAGGAGTCCCCCGTGAATTGTAATGTATCTTGAACTGAACTATACCATGAACATAACGATGCACCCTTTTAGTTTCTTTCCAATGGCTTTCATGGGGTGTTTGCATGTATCAGGAAATAAGACCAACAACAAAGGAAAGATCAGGATGAGTATGAGTCAAGTATAAGAGGCTACCAACTAACTGACGGTATAGGGTGGCATCAACTTCAGGAGAAGTATAGGTGGATAAAATCTTGACTCCAGACTGTAAGGGAGAAGGGGTTGGTTTACAATTGTCCATGTGAAAGCGATGAAGAAGGTCACAAGAATACTTAGTCTGGAAAACAAAAGTTCCTTCATTGGTTTGCAAAACTTGGAGGCCAAGGAAATAGTGCCAAAACCCTAATTCTATCATTTCAAATTTCTTCTTAAGGCTGGTTTTCACATGGATTAAAAGTTTTGAGTCACTACCAGTAATGATAAGGTCATCAACATAAAGGAAAAGGATTATGAGATGGCTTCCTACTTTCTTGGTATAGACATTAGGATCAGAATGGAATCTAGATAATCTAGTGGCAATAAGAAAGCTATCCATTTTGGCATACCAAGCTTCGGGAGCTTGCTTGAGACCATAAAGAGATTTCTTGAGGCGACAAGCAAGGCTAGAGTCATTCTAGACATAGCCAGGAGGTTGTTCCATGTAGATTTCTTCTTGCAAATCTATGTGCAAGAAGGTATATTTAACATCCATCTAATGGACCTCCCATTTATGTGAGGCTGCAAGGGAAAGAACAAGGTAGATGGAATTCATTTTTTCTACAAGGGCAAAGGTTTCATTATAGTCAATTCCTTCAACTTTGGAAAATTGTTTGGCAACTAACCAAGCCTTGTGTATTTCAACACTTCCATCTGATGCATGCTTAGTTCTGTAGACCCATTTGCATCTAACAAGTTTTATTCCTTTTGGAAGAGGTACAAGATCCCAAGTATTTTTTTCCATTAAATAACGATACTCTTCATTCATTGTTGTATCCCAATCTGGATGACCTAAAGCTTCTGCAAATGTCTCTGGATCACGAGTTTCTGAAACATGAGCCAAAAGAGAAGAGGCTCGTTGGAACTGTGAACATGTTCGACGTTGATCTGAAGGATCATCGACAAGATCACCAGATGCTTCTCGTGTTGAACAGACCCATCTAGGAAGCGGTGGAGCTGGTGCTGGTTCAGGTTCAAAGGACTCATCTGGAGGAGGGTGAGTAGGCGGAGGTGGATTTCCATATTCACTGTCATCATCTGAAGAAGAAACAAGATCATAAGAAGGAACAAACATCGAAGATGGCTCACAGGTCGAAGAAGGCACAATCACCGAAGATGGCTCGCAGGCCAAGAGATTTTCATCAAATTTAACATCTCTTCTAAGAATAATTTCATTACAATGTGATTGAAGAAGTTTGTAACCTTTGACATCTTCAGAATAACTAACAAATATACACTTCTCACTTTTAGGCTGCAATGCTTTCCTTTTCTCATCAAGAATGTGAGCCCATGCTATACTTCCAAATACACTTAAGTGACTTACATCTGGTTTAATTTTAGTCCAAGCTTCTTCCGGTGTTATATTTTTAAGAGCCTTTGTGGGAGTGTGATTTACTATGTAATTTGCATAGTTGATGGCTTCCGCCCAATACTTTAGACTTAATCCCTTAGATTGGTCCATACAATTAGCCATTTATTTTAATGTGCAGTTCTTTCTCTCAGCAACACCATTTTGTTGTGGTGTATATGGAACAATGTGTTGCATTTGGATTCCCTGTGTAGTGCAGTATCTTGTAAAATTATTGTTCACATATTTGCCTCCATTATCCATTCTTAACCTTTGAATTTGATGTCTAGATTTCTTTTCTACAAGGGCCTTGTAGGCGAAAAACTTGTCAAAAACTTCACTCTTGAGTTTTAAGAACTAAACCCAAGTACGTCTAGAAAAGTCATGAATGAAAGTTAATAAATACTTGCACCCAAAATTAGAAGGAGAAGAAAGTGGACCACACAAATCAATATGAACAAGTTGCAAAGGACCGGAGGCATGCCAAGAGGCACATTTTTCAAAACTGTCATGTTGATGTTTGTCGAGAACACAACCGACACAAACACCATCTCTGCATGAAACAAGAGGAACACCAGTCACCATCTATTGATTACATAGTTGCTGGAATGAGCGATAGTTTAAATGACCAAACCGCTCATGTGAAAGTTTGCTCAAGTCATCGTTATGAGCAACAAAAACTGATGAAAAAGATGATGACCCAAAGTTGTCAAACTTGTACAACTCGGTAATATCATCAACAATTCTATTTGCAAGAACATGCTTAGGATTATTTAGATCCTTGATTACAACTTGGTGAGGTGAAAACTCAACGATTTTACCTTCACCTGAATGAGTGATTTGATATATTGATAGAAGGTTGCAAGAAATAATTGGAACACATAATACATCATTGAAATGACCATTTTTTACATGAATTGTTCTAGATACTACAACACTAAGAGATCTATCATCACCAACAAATATTTTCCTAGTGTTACATTCATTTAGAGCAGAAAATATGGCTTTATCCTTAGCCATATGATAAGATGCTCCTGAATCAATAAGCCACTCGTCAGAAAAAGAAGTAGTAGTAGAAGGTGTATTGAAGGAAAAACCAGAAGCAGAAATAACATGTCCATGAGAAGAAGAATAAAAAGAAGAAGAATCAATACTGATGTTATTCTTCTTCATCGATGCTTCTAAGGCTGCCATCTTCTTGAAACATTTGGACTCATCATGACCATCTTTATCACAAAAGTTGCAATGTTTGTTAGTATTCTTACTTTTATATTTTGATCCTTTGTCACCATTAGGAGCTGAAGCTGTCTGAGTGAGTTTGGGACCCTTAGGTTGTTTGTTGTTGTAGTGAGGATTTTGCTTCTTGGGATACTTGGGATTATCTTTCTGCTGGGCAACTAAGGCTTTGTTGGAGGTACCTGCAGTGTTTATCAGTCCAAGTTGTACAAGCTTGTCTTCCTCTCTAATCAAACAAACACAAAAGGACTCAAGAGTGGGTTTTACATAAACTTTCCCTAGAGCCTCTTTCATGGCATAAAAGGTAGATACAAACACAGAATATGCACTACCTAGCTTAGAAAAAATAAGATATATGCAATGCTCTTCATCCATTTTTATCTTACATTCTTCACATAAAATTCTGAGTGTTTTAATTTTAGATAGATAGTCTCCAAAGCAAGAAAAATCACTTGCACTCAAGGTCAGTATTTGATTTTCTAACTGCTGTGGTCGAATAATATTGAGTTTACCAAACACAGATTCAATCATGTTCCAAGCTTCTTCGAGGTCATCAATTCCTTGAAGGTGGTACCTTAAATCAGGGGAGATGGACATTTTGATTAGTCCACGTGCTTCGTCATTCCTATTATCCCATTTGGCTTTCTTATCATCATCAGTGGGTGTTGTTTCCTTTCCCTAGGTAATCTGGTATAGGCCTTTACTTCTTAATAAATCTTCCATATGATATTTCCATTGGAAGTAGTTGTTGTTGGTAAGAAAGACATTACTTGTAGAAGCCATATTAAATATCTAGATAATGTGGATTTGAAAACTGAAATGAATGGTTTGGATGGAAATATTTCAAAAAGTTATGCGGTTTTAAAAAAAATGGCACTGAAAACGAACTTTCGATGTGAGAGTTATGTCGTTTTTAAAAAAAGGCATAAACGGTAACCAAATAACCACGTGATAGTGTAAGCTACTTTATGAAGTGACCCACTTTTATAAAGAGAAGTGGGGATCACTTTTACAATGAAGTTACCTTATAACAGAAAAGTTGCATGCAAAATA
>ML783480.1:1100646-1135861 GCA_009831015.1 Picea engelmannii | reverse complement strand
AAATATAAAGCTACTTATAGTGATTCACTTTTATACTTGAAGTGAAATCCACTTTACAATTTTTAGCATGAACTTTTTCAAAAAAAGTAACAAAAGAGAGACTTGAACTCAAGACCTCTTACTTAATAAGGCAAGTTTTAACCCAAATGGTCTAGAAAAACATATTTTAATGTTCAGAAGGAGGATTTGTGTTGTTGTTGTTGTTGTTGTTGTTGTTGTTGAAGACGACCTTGGAGAGCATGCTCAAAACAAATTATTTTCACAGAAGAAAAAAATTTCACTTCTCGATGACAACAAGGGTTAGATCTCGGTTAGCTTACCTGTAAGATCAACCTTTTCCTATCTATTTCTGATTTTCCGAGATCGCACAGGGCGCAGGGAAAAGAGCATACGCAGATCTAAAAGAGTAGCAACCCAGAAATAAAAAATAAAAACCAAAATAAAATCAAAACAAAACTTTGCAAAAATTTTAAAAATGCATATCCAGGCTTTATACCTCTGGATTTGACTGTAATGTCTGTATCTTGGGAAAACAAAAACCTTTTCGAGTGAAACAAAAAGTGTTTATAAATGAAACGAGTGATCTGGATGCAATAGAACAATCCTCTCAGCCCATAAATGCATGTAAATGGTATAAAATGGATATGAGGCAACTCGGCTTCACGATCTCGATCTACAAGACGAGCGGGTCTTCAAACAGGCTCTGATACCATGTTCGACAACACAGGTATTCAAACAGAGGATGAACAGCTTCAATAACCACTCACATAACCAGATGAAATATCAACACACTAATGTTTTCACGTGGTAAAACCCCTATGGGGAAACATCCACGACCTCAGCCAACACGGCCACTTGGAGCAGTTTATTAATGCAAAGAAAAATATTACAGAGAGATTTTACAAGAGAGTTTCTCAGAATCGATCATCGACAAATGACCCTCCATTCTCTTTAAATATAGATCATGGACCAATCGTGTGCTAAGACACATATCAATGGTCGTTAAGATCGAGGAGAGTATGAACCGTCGGTTCACTCTATGTTGGGAACATATCATGACTATTGGATTTCCTAACTACAAATGCATACTAATGCATACTAAAGAAACACACTAAGAAACACACTTTTACCTAATGACATATTGACCAAGTAGATCTTAACTAACTCCTAAGTGTCTAAATATCCTAACACCTGTGTGTGTCTGTGTGAATGTATATGAATGTGTGTGCATGTTTGTGAATGTTGTGAGTACATGAATTTTTATCTTTGTGGAACATCTAAATTCCCTTTTTTTGTGAATTTCTGAGTGTTCTAGGCTCCTGAGTTTGTGAAAGGAGTGCACACCAGATTTTTTGGAAAGCTATGAAAATACATCAAAAGAACTCAGTTTTGATTTCAGGAAGAGTGTGCCAGGTGGGCATAACATAACCAGACAAAAACTCAGGAGGGATAGGAAGCCAGTGGAAGGAGTGCATGAATCCAACACTTCATTAAAGTGTTGATAAAGATCAATAGGAAGAGAAAAAATTGTCACGAGGGCGTTGAAGGAACAAAGGGTTGAACCCCATTGAAGTTCGAAGTAATTATAAGCTTAGGAGAGATAGCGCAAGTGTGCACCATATAACATATTACAAATTCCAAGATCGGGAGAGATAGTGATTCGTGACAGTAAACAAAGGCCAATAAGTTATCCCTGCAAGAAGAAACCAAAGGCGAAGCCTTTCATAACCTCAGAAAATCCTTTTGAGGAAGTGGATCCATGACAGAGGAGAAATATAAAATAGTCGTTGGATTGGCCGCCAGATTTGATCTGGGACATTGGATCAAGCCTTGATTAGAGGAGAGAATGGAGAAAAGGAAGACAAGATCCAAGTCGTTGATTTAGGAGAAGGATAACATTATATGTACATCCTAGTGGCCTTTAGATTTTTGGATTCGACACTTCGATTATCTAGGAGAATTGGTTATTTCATTGGAGTCACAAATCCCTGAAGTTCTAAAGTCTCGAAGTGAATCTTATTCATAGCTCAAGTTGAGAGAACGTGGGTTGTATATCTCATGATTCAGGATTCAACATTTTACTACTCTAGGATTTTGGTCATCATATTGTTTGTGTTAAATTTTTAATTAAATAAAGTACCAAGCCAAGTGTTTCTTATCCCTAGGTTCCTAAGGGGTGAGAAAATGCCTAATGTGGGCCCTAGTCATTTAATTTGTGAGATGCAAATTAAAAGGTGACTTTATGACTAAAGTGAGGGTGAGTGAAGAGACATCTAATGTCAGCCACTCATCTAATCTAATATTAGCCATTGGATTAGAGAGACTCTTCACCTACCTCATGAGGTTGATTAGGGTAGAGGGGTGCACACATTCTTGGGTTGTTGATTCATTTTTAAGAGAGTAAGAGAGAGAGCATTTTCGAGCAGCAAGAGAGAAGCCATTTCTGAGAGCTAGGGCATGCATCCCAAGGAAAAAAACTAGTACAAAAATCGAGGCAGCAAGGACAACATTGAAGGCAGGCTGTATTGTATGGATTGAGCAGGCCATACAGTAAGAAGAGAAGGCACAAAAATCGAGGCAAGGTATAGTCCATCAGAAAAGGCCGTACTATACAGATTTTCAAATTTCGTACAGAAGGAAAAAGGACATGGAAACTAAGGAAGAAAGTATAGTCTGTACTATACGGATTCCATATAGTTTGTACGGTCCGTACGACTGTTCTTTTGGCATATATTTCGAGGAGGAGCTGTGATTTGTTTAGGCAATTTTAGCACATTTCCCAAGGTGGTCGTACAACATTTATTGCACTATTTTTCACTGAGGAAGTTGGCACTAATTTCAAGGTGACCGTACAATAGTTTGGAGGCACAGAAATCGAGGAGCATACCTGCAATTTATTGTAGAAAAATCTGGGAAGAATTTTGAGGAGTTTGGCTCATTTTCCTATGTGAAGATTTGGCACAGTTGTCGAGATAAGTTTGTCATTTAAATTTCTGAAGATGAATATGTTGTAACAAAATTCTTTGAAGCTCCTAAATAATAAAAATCTCCCTCTCTCACTGGTTTTCCCGTTGTGGGTTTTTCCAGGGTCGATGTTAGATCGAAAATTCTTGTGTCTATAATTTTATGAGTTTCATATGCTGCTGATATTTTATTTCTGCATTATAAATGATGTTCAGAATCCTCATGTTTTAGTTTTGAAGTTTATTTTCTGCTAAGTTTTTATATGTTGATATAATATTGGGTTTGGGAATTTAACATTGGCTGAAAAATCAGGGAGACTGAAACTGTGTTGGGGTCTGAAAATTTTACATGGTATCAGAGCTGAGTTGAAGGGAAGCAGAGATTTCAACAGACAAAAAGTTGGGACAACAATCACTTCATAGGGAAGATTTTTGAATTTATTATTTTCAGCAGAAAAGGGTCAATGGTTACTGGTTTGAGAGTTGAGGACAAACTTGATGGGGCAACAAATTTTGGTGCTTGGAAGGAGAGGATGATCTTTCTTTTGCAAGAAAATGAGTTGTGGGACATTGTGGAGAATACCACTACTCATCCTGTTGTGGTACCTAGTGATGCTACTCTTCTTGCAGCCTATACTAAGAAGAGTATCAAGGCTATGATATTTATTCTTGATTCCATCAAGGATCATTTGATTCCTCACTTGATGGGGAAGACACATGCCTATGAGATGTAGGAGTCTTTGGCTAAATTGTACCAGAGTACAAATGAGAACCGAAAAATGGTTTTGAGGGAAAAACTAAAGAGCATAAAAATGACCAAGGCTGAAAATGTGGTCACATACCTTACTAGATTGACATAGGTGAGGGATGAACTTGGAGCTATGGGGGAAGCCATAGTTGATAGTGATCTTGTGAGAACAACATTGAATGGAGTTTCCAAACAATGTGTTGTTTTTGTGGAGGAATTGTTGCTAGGGAGAAGCTTCCTAGTTGGGAACGTATTTGGTATGACTTTGTTCAGGAGGAGATCCGGAGTGGTTATGTACCTACCAGTTCATCTACAGGTCATGAGGAGGAGAATGTGGCTTCTGATACAACTAGAAAGAAGAGGTTCAAAAGGGGTCCAAAGGGAGGACAAAATCCCAAGGGTGAAGGGAAGAAAGGCATGAGCAAAGTCGAGTGCTTTGCATGCCATAAGTTTGGGCACTATGCAGGTCAATGTCCAAACAAGAATAAGAAACAAAAAGTAGCTTCAACAGAGGTGGAAGAGTTTTCCACCAAGTTTGACAAGGAATTTTCCTTGATTGTGTGTCTATCCTTGAGGACCACTACTTCAGATACTTGGTATATTGACAGTGGTGCCTCTCGCCATATGACAACAATTCGTGAGAACCTAACAGATCGTACAAAGTGTGGAGATGCAGAGGTAGTGCTTGGAGATGATCGGGAGGTCAAGGTGGATGGTTGTGGGACTGTATCATTTCGGAGGGAGTCTTTGATTCCCATGACTTTGATAGAGGTTCTATATGTTCCTAGCTTGAAGAAGAACTTAGTGTCAGTTTCTACTATTGAGGAGAAGGGCTATGAGGTCTTGTTCCATGATGGTAAGGTGCCTCTTTTCACCAGAGGGTCTAGCATCACTTCTGCCAAAGTGATTGGTACTAGACATGAGAGGTTGTACAAGTTTTTGTTCCATCCAGTGAGAGCATTGATTCATTCTAACAACAACAATAGTGACCTATGTGAGCTATGGCACAGGAGGATGGCACATTTGCACCATGGGGCTTTGATATTTCTGAGGGAGATGGTGGCGGGGGTTCCATATTTCAGTTCAGAGCACCATGAGTTGTGCAAGGGGTGTGCTTTGGGAAAGTACACCAAGACTATTTTTTCGAGCGGTGACAATAGGGTAATAGGGATACTTGATCTTATACATTCAGATGTATGTGGCCCGATGTCTTCGACATCATTGACTGGTTCTGTATACTATGTTGTATTCATTGATGACTTCTCTCGAAAGTCCTGGATTTTCTTCATGAAGACCAAAGGACAAGTCTTCAGTTGGTTCCAAGAGTTCAAAGCTCTTGTGGAGAACCAGATAAGGAAGAAAATCAGAATCCTGAGATCGGACAATGGGGGTGATTATACCTCCAAGGAGTTCATTGACTTTTGTGTAGGAGAGGGTATCGGGAGGGATTTGACTGTTCCTTACAACCCACAATAGAATGGAGTTGCAAAGAGGAAGACGAGGGCCATTATTGGGGCTATGAGAGCCATGTTACATGATCAGGGGTTGCCACTATTTCTATGGGATGAGGCATGCTACACTGCAGTTTATCTATAGAACAAGAGTCCTCACAAGGCTATGGGGAGCATGACTCATGAGGAGTCTTTCTCTAGGAAGAAGCCTGAGGTGGGGCACCTTCGTATTTTTGGGTGCATCACATTTTCATATGTCCCTTCTGAGAAGAGGACAAAGCTGGAGCCCATGACAGAGAGAGGGATCTTTGTTGGGTACAGTGAGACTTCAAAGGCTTTCTGTATATACCTTCCTTCCTTGAGGAAGACTGTCTTGAGGAGGGATGTCATATTTGAGGAGGACGGAGCCTCTAGGAAGTATAGAGGGATAGAGAAGGGTGAGCAGTATTCACCACAGATTCAAGTGAGTCCACAACAAACTATAGTGACACAAAGTTCGGGGCCACCAGTTTCAGGGTCGACAGGTTCACAAGTGACAGGGCCACAATATTGAGGTTCACAGGCTACTGGTCCACAGGTTTCAGGATCAGGTACTTCAAAGTCTACTACAAGATCATTGTATTTAGGATATGAGGTTAAGCAGGGAGATTCCCCTCCATAGGACACTACTTCGGAGAGGAGGAAGCCCAAGTGGCTTCAGGACACTCTGAGGGAGGCACAGGGTTTAGTGGGGAATCCCAAATAGGCAGTGAGGGAGAGTAAACCTCATAAGAGGTTTTGCAGCTACATCACAATGGTGAGAAGTATTCGAGAGTATGAGCCTTCTACTTTTCAGGAGGCCACTAGTAGACAGGTATGGGGAGATGCCATGATGGAAGAGTACAATTCCATCATGAAGAATGATGTCTAGGAAGTTGTTCCTAGACCTGAGGGAAAGTCAGTGGTGACTTCCAGGTGGCTCTACAAGCTAAAGGATGATGCAGATGGTAGCATTGAGAAGTACAAAGCTTGCTTTGTGGCTCGGGTTTTCTAATAGGTTGAGGGAGTTGACTATGATGATACCTTTGCATTGGTTTCTAGATTCACTTCAATCAGGGCAATGATCTCCATTGCAACAGAGATGGGTTGGAAGATCCACTAGATGGATGTGAAGACCACATTTCTAAATGGTATTATTGAGGAGGAGGTGTATATTGAGTAGCGATTGGGATTTTAGGTACACGGGAGAGAGTCTCATGTGTGTAGACTGAAGAAGGCATTGTATGGGCTGAAACAAGCTCCTAGAGCTTGGTATTCGAGGATAGATGCCTATTTGCAACGGTTGGGTTTCGAGAAGAGTGATGTGGATCCCAACCTATACTTCATTATGGTTGGAGAGGATCCTCTCATTCTTCTGCTATATGTGGATGATATTTTCATTATAGGGGCAGAGAGACTCATCAACAGCTGCAAGGAGAGCCTTGATTCAAAGTTTGAGATGACTAACATTGGACTGATACATTACTTTTTGGGATTGGAGGTTTGGCAAGATCCTGGACACATTTTTCTAGGATAGGGGAAGTATGTTTGTGACATTCTGAGTAGATTTCAGATGGGAGATAGTAGGCCCATGACCACTCCCATTATTACCAACTAGAAGAAGCTTCATGCTTCTGAGTCATGGTTGGTGGATTTCACTTTGTATCGTCAGTTGATCGGGTCATTGATGTATTTGGTCAATACCATGCCAAATATTTGTTTTTCTGTCAACACTCTCAGTCAATTCACGGTGGAGCACAGGAGAGTGCACTGGGTTGCAGCAAAACATGTGCTCAGGTATCTTTGTGGTATGGTATATTATGGTTTGGACTATCAGAGAGGAGATGGAGTTCGTCTGGTTGGTTGTAGAGACTAAGAATGGGCAGGATGTGTTAGTGACAGGAAAAGCACTTCAATGTGTTGTTTTGGATCGGGATCAACAATTGTGTCTTGGTTCAGTCGAAAACAAAAGTCAATGGCTTTGATTTCTGCAGAGGCTGAGTATATGGCAGCCAGTCAGGCCAGTTGTGAGGCCCTTTGTCTTCGCAAGATGTTGGTGGGACTGTTTGGTGTGCAGTTGAGGCCTACTGTGATTTATTGTGATAATCAGAGTTTCATTAAACTCTCGGAGAATCGAGTTTTTCATGATCGGTCTAAGCACATCGAGATTCGTTATCACTTCATCCATGACTATGTTTAGAGAGGAGCTGTGGAGCTACAATACATATCTACAGAGGAGTAGGTTGTAGACATATTCACCAAGGCATTGGGCAGAGCCAAGTTTGTATTTTTCCTGGACACGCTTGGAGTGGTGAGTAATATTTTCCTCGATATGAGGGAGTGTTAAACTTTTAATTAAATAAAGTACCAAGGAAAGTGTTTCTTATCCCTAGGCACCTAAGGGGTGAGAAAATGCCTAATGTGGGCCTTAGTCATTTAATTTGTGAGATGAAAATTAAAAGGTGACTTTATGACTAAAGTGAGGGTGAGTTAAGGGACATCTTATCTCGGCCAATCATCTAATCTAATCTCAGTCATTGGATTAGAGAAGGGTAGAGGGGCGCACCCATTCTTGGGTTTTTGGTTCATTTTTGAGAGAGAAAGAGAGAGAGAATTTTCGAGTAGCAAGAGAGTATCCATTTCTGAGAGTTAGGGAACGCATCTCAAGGCAACAAACTATCATAGAAATCAAGGCAGCAAGGATAGCATTGAAGGCATGGTTTACTGTACAGATTAAGCAGGTCGTACAACAAGAAGAGCAGGAACAGAAATCAAGGCAAGGTACAGTCTAGCAGAAAAGGTCGTACTGTACAGATTTTTGAATTTCGTACAATAGGAAAAAGGGCACGGAAATTGAGGCAGAAAGTATAGTTTGTACTGTACACATTTTGTACAGTTCATATGGTATGTACGACTATTCTTTTGGAACAAATTTTGGGGAGAAGGAGCTATGCTATTTTCTGGAAGTTTTGGCATGTTTCCCAAGGCATTCGTACAACATTTATTGCACTATTTTGGGCTGAGGAAGTTGGCATGAATTTCAAGGTGACTGTACAATGGTTTGGAGGCACAAAAATCAAGGAGCATACTTGCAATTTATTGTAGAAAATTCTGGGAAGAATTTTGAGGAGTTCGGCTCATTTTCATGTGTGAAGATTTGGCACAGTTGTCGAGATAAGTTTTTCATTTAAATTTCTAAACATGAATATGTTGTAAGAAAATTCTCTGAAGCTCCTAAATAATAAAAATCTCCCTCTCTCACTGGTTTTCCCCTTGTGGGTTTTTCCAGGGTCGATGTTAGACCAAAAATTCCCGTGTCTATAATTTTATGAGTTTCATATGCTACTGATATTTTATTTCTGCATTATAAACGATGTTTAGAATCCTCATGTTTCAGTTTTGAATTTTATTTTCTGCTAATTTTTTACATGCTGATATAAAACTGGGTTTGGGCATTTAACATTGGCTAAAAAATCAACGAGACTGAAACTTGGTTGGGGTCTAAAAATTTTACAATTTGGATAAGGAATCTTTGAAGCTCTGAAGTATGGAGTAAATCCCCACCATTTATTAGGGAGGAGCATGAACCGTTGATCTTCGATCCCTCGGCGGTTCGATAATGCGACGATTCAGGAGCTTGGATGTTGTGTTTTTTTATTGAGGGAACTCAGAAGCACGAGTTCCTAGAATTAATATCCACCATAGATCATGGAGGGAAGAGGATCCCCACTAGACATTAGATTATATTGTTTAAGGATGTGAGAGTGAAAGGAAGGGATAAATCCACAATTGTCGGTCACATTACTTTATGACCAAGTTCGGTCAGTAACCATTTCGGGAGATTGACATGTGGTGTTGGGTGATTTTTCATGGATCACCGAAGTCACAAAGAGTCGTAGAACCTTTCATCTAAGCCCTGGGTTTTATCCCTAGGTCATGTGGACACTTTTGTTTTCACGAATGAAGTCTAGGTGAATTAGATTGTTATGAAGTTTGACGAATCCTCTAGAATGTCGGAGTCCCGGAGCTCCAAATAGCACCAGAGTCTCGGAGCTCTGAATAGATCCTTTTTGACAATGCATAATTCTAGCCTGAGATCATATGTGATTCTAACAGGGTAAAGGCGATAGAGCCTATTGCTTAATTGTGAGAGGGGAAAGGGATATTAGCATAATAACCAAGGGGGTTTTGTGTTAGGCCTGCAAATTAGAAATGAAAGGGCTTGTGTGCATCAAAGAAAGATTCGGCTCCCATGAAACATCCAGAGACCGACATGTCATGCATTTGTATCAGGTGGTATCATAGCATATACTTTCTCTAGAAAAGAGGGAAAGGAAGGAGAATATAGAGCATGAGAGATCTGTGTGAATATTGTTTGCAGGGGTGTGGAAAATATACAACTAGGAGGGCTACAAGAGGAAGTCAGTGGTGCGCTTATTTGCACAGGAGGCAAGTAAACAACAAGGTGGGATGAAGAAAAGAACCAATTATGTTCTTGGATTAGAAAAGAGCTTATGGAGCTATTAAACTGATAAATTAGATTACAACAACAAAAGAACAAGGAGTGTTAAAGAGAGGAGTGAGTGCAAGGTGTGTGCCTACACTGAGAAGAAGTTTAAAATTTCAGAAAGGTTCCAGCAGGTGAAACAAGAAGCTAAGAGAGGATATGCTTAGCAAAGGTTGACTATATATCATAGAGAGAAAGTGGAATCTCACAGAGAAAAGGAGAGAGAGATCCATGAAATTATCTCATAAGAATATGAGAAAAAATGATATGGATAAAGAGCTCAAGGAGATTTGAGAGGATCTCAACAGATTGGATACGCAAGGATAGAGGATGGAAAAGAGAGGAAGGAGGCAAAGAATCCAAATGAGAGGATGGAGCATGAAGTTGTCAATTTATTGGTCAACCATGGATAAAGTATTCTTCCAGTTGAAAGAGAAGAGGTAAGGAGAATACCTCAAATCTCTAAAGAAAAGAACGAGTGCTTTGGAGAAAAAGGAGAGAGTGAGACTCAAAGACCATGAGTCCAAGGGATGGCCATCAACAGAGGAGATGTCAAGCATATGTGAACCTAGTATTGGGGAAAGCCTTGATGGATATGAGGATGACGAGAAGGGATCAGTCGAAGATATCAAGGAATTCTGGGAGGGTAGAAGGGAGAAGTCATATTTCCAGGAGAGAAAAGAGAAGATGAGACTATCTAAGAGTCTCAGGGACTCAGAGGAAAGTTCAGATCAACAAGGAGTGTTGATAGGAGAAGATAGAGAGACATGAGAGAAGCCTCATGAGCATGAATATTCATATGGGTTTGCAAGATACATGAATAAAGATGATGAGAAGTTAAATAATTCAACTCTCAAGGAGAAGGAGGGTGGAGAAGATCATCAACCTTGTAGTTTGAAGATAGGATGAATTGTCAAATCCCTTGGAGTTATCTTTGACGAGGATTCATGTTTGTGAGTAAATGGTGCAGGGGACACCAGAAGAATAATTGGCCCATGGATATGGACAAAGTTGAGAAAAAGAAGAGGATAATTTGTATGCAATTCTCACTCAGTGGGATAAAGATATGAAGCTACTGGAGGATTAGTTAAATAATCTAGAGACAGAGGAATACTTCCAGAGGGATGCAGTCATGCAGAATGAAGAATAAATTCTTATGAAAAGTAAAATTCCTAAATATATAAAGAAGAAGGAGAAGTATCCAAGGGACACAGTATCATGCAACAATTCATATGCCAAGAGGGTAGAAGAGAATTGCAGGAGAAGGACCAACCAAAGCATAGGCTAGACAAGGGAATTTAGGAGGTGGAAAGGATGATGGTAAATATGTCTTAACCGAGAAAAACATCAACAAGAAAGGGGAAAATAAACCATTGATGTGGGATAACAAAATAATATTGTAGTGGAAACACCAATGGAGCCCTGCAACATAATATTTGGAAACTAGGAGGAGAGCCTACAACAAAAGAAAGACAATGATAACAACAACTAGGAAGAGAAGATGGAAAACTCTGAGTCAAAGTTTGGGACCTTGGAGGATCTCAACAGTAGTAGTAGAGGAGCTAGGAGTAGGAGCTCATGATTTTTTCAGTAGAGGAGTTTGATGCAAGAGAATCACTCCCACTCAACGACCAAGTCAACAACCAGTGTAGCGTGGGAGGATCTAAAGCAGATCCCGAGGAGAGAGGGTGCAACCTTCTCATTTTATTTTAAGTCTCAAAATTTAATGTAATTAATATTGTAAGGCTCGAGGACGGAAGAGCCATTGAATTTGTGTAATGATAGTGTAATTCACCTTTAACGATTGACAGGTATAAGATGAATCTAGATCTCATCTAGTTCATTTGTCAATTAAATGTAATTTAATGTATTATGTGAGGAAGGTTCGATAAACCCCTATTTTTTATGAGGATCAATGTATTGAGTAGGATTAGTAGTACTCTCTCTTAATCGATTAGGAGATTTCAAAGAGAGGAGGAGAATAGAAGAGTTGAGACTTCGTTGCAGTCCAACACTGTAAAAATTGTAAAATATTGTAAACTGAATAGTTAATAGAAATTTGAGTTTATTTCCAAGTACTTTTGTGTGTCTATGTGAATGCATATGAATATTTGTGCATGCTTGTGAATATTTTGAGTACATGTATTTTTCTCTTTGTAGAACATTTAAATTCCCCGTGTGTGCGAATTTATGAGTGTTCTGGGCTCCCGAGGTTGTGCAAGGAGTGCACACAAAAGTTATTGGAAAACTTTGAAAATCCAACGCAATTCGTGCACAATAACGCAGTTTTAAGTGCAGGAGGATCGTGCCAGGTGGGCATACCAAAACCAGAAAAAATCTCACGAGGGATAGGAAGCTAGTGTAATGAGCGAAAGAAGCTAACACTTCGTTAATTGTTGATAAATCTTAGGAGGAAGAGAAAAAAGTTCCAGGAGGGAACCGAAGGAACAAAGGGTCGAACCACTTTGAAGTTTGAATAAATTATGATCTTAGGAGAGATAACACATGTGTGCACCAGAGAAATTTTTACAATTTCCAAGATCAGGAGAGATAGTTGTCCATGACATTAAGGAGAGGTTAAGAACTTATCCCTATGAGAAGAAATCAAATACCAAGCCTTTGATAACTTGAGAAAAACCCTTTGAGGAAGTGGAGTCACGATGGAGGAGAAATCTACAACAGTCGTTGGATTGGGTGCCAAATTTGATCTGTACCATTGGATCAAGCATTGATTAGAGGAGAGCATGGAGAAAAGGAAGAAAATTTCCTAGCCATTGATATGGGATGAGGAGAACGTCGGTCTTAGATCCCCGAGGCATTTATATTTCAGGATTTGACACTTTGGCTATCTGGAATAATTTTTTATTTTTTTGGAGTCGCGGAGCCCCGAAGCTTTGAAGTCCCAAAGTGAATCTTAGATGTAGATCAACTGGAGAGAACATGTGTCGTAGATATCACAATTGAGGATTCGAAATTTCGCCACTCTGGGAGTTTGGAAATCATATTATTTGGAGAAGGAATCCCCAAAGCTTCGAAGTCAGGATAAAATCACCACCGTTGATCGAGGAGGAGGGAAAACCTTTGATCTTCGAGCCCATGAATATTTGACGATTCAGTGATCAAGTAGTTTGGTCATTGTGATGTTTGCTAGAGGGAAATCTGAATCCTAGTGTCCCATATTTAATCTGAACTATAGATAGTGGAGGGGACAGTATCCCCACCAATCGTGTAACATACTCAAGTTATTAGAAAATTAAATTCCGAGCTTAATTTAGAAATAAATTGCCATTTATGGAAAATCCAAATTTAGAAATAAATTTTTCGTTTATGGAAAATCCGAATTTAGAATTTTGTATTATGTAATTATTATTTTTTGACTGTTGGGAAAATATTTGACTTTCCCAACTGTCCTCTTTTGTTGGAAACATGTATGAGATAAACTTTTTAATAAATTAAATGTTGGAAGACAAATGGAATAACTAGGTTAAAAATAGTTGACCATGACTCCATGAGTGGGGGACATGTTTGAGTTAACTCGGACCTGATTTTTACAAGTGGAAGAAGTTGAATTTGACCACTAGAAGCCTCTAAAAATAATGGATTTCTAAAGCTGCAAATTTCCCGAGGGGAAGAAATGGAAATACCTAGGCACAAGATATATACAACATATGTTGGGGGCAAGACGTTGCTTAGTATGTTGGGGATTGAGAATTGTTTTGATGTTATTAGCACATATGGTGTGAGGAAAAACAGTTTCTGATCTGTTTAATGTGACAGTAGCTAAGGAGAATAATTCAGTTCGCCCTTATGGACTTGTGGTTAGGCTAGTGGGTGATCGAGACAAGTGATTATGGCTATTTTATTTTTACATTTGGGTGGAATGTGGTTGTTCAATTTGTTTTCCCAGAATCAGTTTTTCAGATATGTATCTCAGTTATGTATTCAAATTGTTGATGTTATATTATTGATGTTTTATTATTGATGTTAGACAGTTGATTCCATACCTTATATTATTATAATTAAAGGAAAGTTATGTTGAAGTGAACTGTATAGCCGTATTAGTTTGTGTGGGTTGCCACTGTGTAATAATATATGTAGTGGTATGTTATTAAAATTTTAGTTTATATATGTGTGTGTGTGTGTGTGTGTGTGTGTGTGTGTGCGCGCGCACGCGCGTGCGTGAAAAAGAACTGTATTGTATTTCTACTATTATGTTGAGTAAAAAGAATAACAGTCCCAATACATGTTTTATCTAGTTATAAAAGAAAGACATCTGATAAAGTAGATCACAGGTTACTTGAAAAAATTATATACATATTGATAATGGCCAATAGGTCGTAGACCAAAATGTTACAATTTGATTTCCTTAAATACCAGAACTCCATAGCTAGTCTAAACCAAAATTTAAAGGACTACATAAAACTATCTATGCGTGCACGCAATGACTCGTGGAAGAAGATGGAACCCGAATACCTTTTGTGGACATGCCGCACACTTCACCAAGTACATTGGATGTTATTCCAACTTGTAACAGAGCCATACAATAGAATTAGAAACTTACTAATGTACAAACTATTAAAATCTGAAACAAATAAAAGGATCAAAGTATACTTGTCTTGGATTTTAATGTCATATCGGAGTACCCTCACTGTCTTTCGAAGTCATCAACCCAAGACCCAGGAAGGGAAGTGGGTGTGTTTTTCATCTGATGGGTTTCCTCGCAAGAAAAAAGGACCCATCATCAGTTGACATATATGAGAAATTATTTTCATTGTGGAAGTAATAATAATAAACAAAACTATAAATTAATTTATGTAACTTAATTCCTTGTAAGTTTATAAAATTACAAAGAGAATATATAATATAGACTGTACACAAGAGAAGGGTTTTAATAATTCCATAATATTACTTCAATTTTTTTTTTCAAAAGAAATTCCATATGAAGAGACAAAGAATATTGTGGTGAGGTTAGTAAATTAAATAGGAGTTAACTTTCACAATACACAAATTGAGTTTTTCGACAAGAGTGATGCCTGCGACAAGCATGAAATTAAACAAAAAATTAGAAGGAAATATGTGACCTTGAATAATAATAAAAAATTAAGTTACTCAAAGCGTATTAAAAGAAATCCTTGCGAATTTCTGACCTCGACTTTAACGAGAATATGGAAATGCACGGAAGTATCTGATTTCAACCTGTAATAGACCAAGAAGATGTATGCAAGTATCATACCTAGTATGAGATGAATCAAGGAACCATGTTTTAAAACCAGCAAGGATTTGGACAATAGAAAGAAACAAAGGACGTTTTCAAATGGACATAGGTGTTCTAATAGTGATAGAGCACATTCCTTTTCTCAACAGAGATATTTTATAACTAGTGAATATATACGGGGAGGATCACTTCTAAATTTTCAATGAACAAGGGTTTCTTCCACCATAAAATAAAGAGTTCCTTTATATAAAGAGAGGAAATTAATAGAAGATTTCGGTCGAACAAAGGAATGCAAGTATAGGACTATTCGGACATGACTTCACCTAGATTCTTCCTGATAGGTCTAAAAATTTATGGTTAATTTTACTTACATGGTAATCCTCCATACAATAGTCGTGGGTGTTATGTCCTCTACACAGACCTGAAACTAAAATGAAAATCTTTACAGAGGGTTTAACCTTTGACTAGGGTGTATGACCAGGGGTAAATGAGGAAGGAGACAAAAGGATTATGGGATTTGGAGACCGGTAGCCAATATAAAAGAAACATATAAACCCCTTGAACTGAATCATACAAATTACTCCCAAGATAAAGTCTCTCATTGATCCAGTATCTTTTCATCGAGTCACTTATAAAAAATTGCATTAAATGAGCATAAATTAAAGTGCACCATTAAAGAAGGAAAAGCTCAAAAATGAAGAGACATAAGAATAAAATATGAACACAAAAACTTGATAACATAGTTCGTCCCTAGTGGACTATGTCTTCGGATCCTTCTCTGAAATGGGTAGGCTCTTTCATTAACTCAACAAAAGAATTTGGAAAAATACATAAGTATACCTCATTCTAAAATCAAGTTGCAAAAATAATGCTCAGATAAAAAAAAAAGACAACACCATTGAATTTTTGGTGTTGAATTACCCAAAAAAGATTTTCTCCACACCTCGATCCGACTTTGGTACTCCCAGGCCCAAGAATAAATTTGTCTCGGTTTTCATGCCCCTATGAAACTTGCATTAATGACTGGAATGAATAGAATTGTGTGCCCATAGGCCGTACCATATGCACTCCTTCTTCCTCTGGCTCGACAGACTAGAAATTTAAGTAATCTAGGCGATGTTGGTTACAAAGCAAGGTTGTTGGCCTATTGGTTTGGGTGGAAGTATTAAGGCGTATATGGGGGATGAGGTCCTGGGGTCAAACCCACGGGCTTCCCCCTTTTTCATTTGTGTTGTTGCAATGTATATATATAATATCTGGTTGTTCCTATATGTTTAGTGGTGGCACTATCCATATCCCAACGCTTAAATCGTGGCCAAGTTTTTCGTGGTCCGCCAGATTTGGCGAACCTACCAAACTTAATATTTTTTTCAAAATTTGTTCATAGAATGTCATTGTTCTTTTCTGGCCTACTATGTGGAAAAATACCACTGGGAAACACTTTCCTCTTCCATGTAATCATGCCATGTCAACATATAGATTATATGAACTTCCATGTGGCATGATCCTATTGGTCCACGAGTCGGCTCGAAAATTGCAAAATTGGGTGGCACTTGGCAGACTCTGGTGCTGCTACATCACCATGATGATGTCAGCATGACATGTGTCACCTTCCTACTCCTTCCATGTGTGTTTTAAATATGTTGACGACATTTGTACGGATGTTGATGTCAACATTATGGATGTTGACTCATCCCCTGCTGACTGGGCTAAGTTGACCAAATTTTGACCACGAATATATTTAAATCTGTAACTCTGTTTGACAATTCGTTTACATTGTTATAAATCATGTGACGCACTCTTCACGATCATGTCAGTTTCACTGAGTTTTGGGAACTTTGAATTTTTCCCCTTTCTTTGTCTGCTAAAGCCATTATGAGTGTTTCGAGTTGCCTCTGTGAGTTCTATGTTGCTCTTAGCCTTCTTTGGATTGTTTTTGGATCATGCCTTCCCACTAAGATATTTTTGGACCACCAAAATATTTCATCAATCAATAGGTAAGTGAGGGAAGACTCCCCTCACTTTGTCCTTCTCTATCCAGTTTTCCTTGCTTGGATGTTTTCCCTTTAAGCCTACCCAAATATAATCAACATCACCCATGCGTGAATTCATCATCCTCATGTCCAGGATGATATATTCCGGTAACTCATCCAAGTAATCAGGTGCAAACTCATCAACTGAAGGTATTGAAACTTTGTCATATTGATCCATGATCATGGGAGGCTCAAAGAGTTTCAAGTTGTCAACATTCACAATTGAGTAAATCTTCATATAAGGTGGAAGATCCAAACAAAAAGCATTGGTACCACTTTTCTCCAAGAGAGCGAAGGGTCTATAATGAATGGGCTTGAGTTTCTTTCCTTCAACCTTCAATCTCTCCTTGCTGATATGAAGCCATACCCAGTCTCCAACCTAGAACTGATGATCAACCATGTGCTTTTCATGCCGAGCTTTATAATCTTCTTGACTTTTCTCCAACTTTTCCTCGACTTCTTGGTGTATTTGTTGGATCCTATGGATGACCTTGTGGGCCCTAGCCTTTGTTCATTCTTCATTCACATCGACACCTCTCCAATACATCAAGTCCAAAGGAACCTTGGGTAGGTACCCAAAACATGTCTCAAAAGGTGAACTCTGAGTGGATGAATGTAAATCTCAGTTGTAATAATGATGTACATAGGGTAAATGTTCATCCCATAACTTGGGATTATTGTTGCAGTAGCCTCGAAGAAAATGTACCATTGTTCGGTTTACCACCTCTATTTGTTCATCGTTCAATGGATGGAAATAAATGCTCCTCTTTAATTTGGTGTCCATCATCCTCCACAATCTACTCCAAAATTCTCCAAGAAATTGAGTATCTTGATTTGACACAATGGATATGGGTAACCCAAAGTGAACCCAAACATACGGAAAGAAGGGACTAGCAGTCTTCTCAACAGTGATCTTTTTTTTACACGACATTAGGATACACATATTGCTGAACCTATCCACTAGAACATGCAAACAGTCATGACCCCCTTTGGTCATTGGTAAACCCCCTACAAAATCCATGGAGATACTTTCCCATGGATGAGATGGAATGGGAAGTGGTGAGTATATCCCCAATTTTCTATTTGTGGGATTACAAGTAGAACACATCGCACACCCCTTTACATATTTAGTTACAATTTCTTTCATTTGAGGCCAGTAACAAAATCTCAGCAAATGAGCCATAGTTTTTCCTACCCCAAAATATCCAGATACAAGAGAAGTGTGTGCTTCATGTATTACATGGACTTGTTCACTTGTAGAAATACATAGATTTCCAAGATGGTAGAGTAGTTTTCACTATAGAAAATAGTTCTCTACCCATCCACCATGGGTTAGGTTCTCATATACTTCTTTAAAATATTCATCGATGGAATTTTTTTCTAAATAGCTATCATGAGATAAAAAAGTATTCTTCAAAATAATAGAAGAAACAATAGGAGGTCTAGAAAGAATATCGGCTACCTTGTTACTTGTACCCTTTTTGTACTTTATTACCAAATGGAATTGTTGTAGAAAACCCATCCATATGTAGTGTCAATATTGTTTCAATTTCGTCTGTTCTTGGAGATATTGTAAGCGATGGTGATCTGTATGTATGATTTTTTCCTTCCCTACCAATTAGTGCTTCCATTTCTTTACGCTTTGGACTAATGCATACAATAATTTATCATATGTAGGATATTTAAAAGTAGCTTGGTTAAAAGTTTCAGAGTGGTAACAGATAGGATTATGAGATTGCATCAATACTACAGCCATGGCATATCCACTGGCATCTATCTTGATCTCAAAATGTTGTTGAAGTTTCGACAGTGATAATATTGGTGCGGTACTGATCTTCTCCTTCAAAGTGTCGAAATATTTGTGTTGCCTTCCTTCCCACTGAAAAGTGTTCTTCACACTGGTTAAGGCGTGCAAATGAGATGCTATAAAGGAGAATTTGGAAATGAACCTCCTCCAATACTGGTCTGCACCTAAGAAGATTCAGACTTCGGTTGCACTTTTTGGCTCTGGCCAATTTACAATTACATCAATTTTGGAAGGATCGATTTTTAATTGTCCTCCTCTTACAATATGACCTAAGTACATAAGTGTAGTCTTTCCAAATTCACATTTAGACAATTTTACATACATATTTTCCCTTTGCAAAGTATCCAATATTTGCTTTACATGCCTCACATGTTCATCCCAAGTCCCGCTAAAAATAATAATGTCATTTAAATACACAATCACAAATCCATCTAGGAAAGTCCTAAATACATCACATTCATCACACCCATGAAGTTTGTCGGAGCATTACAAAGCCCAAACGACATAACAAACCACTCAAACAATCTTTGTTTGGTTTTAAAGGAAGTTTTCCATGCATCATGTTCTGCGACCCTGATTTGATGATATCCACTGAACAAATCCAACTTAGTTAAATACACAACATTCTTCAATTGATAAAGTAAATCATCTATACGAGGAAGAGGGTATCGATTTTTCACCGTGATTTTATTTAAGGCTTGGTAATCGACACACATTCGCCATGTGCCATCGTTCTTTGGCATCATCACGATCGGGGAACCACAAGGAGATGAACTGGGCCCGATGAATTATTGATCCAATAAGCCTTGTACCTGCTTCTTGATATCTGTCATCTCCAAAACTGACATCCTATACATGCCCACATTATGAAGTGGAGAACCTTGTTGAATATGTATCTCATGTTGGATTTCCCTATTAGGAGGTAATCCATCTAGTTCCTAAAAATGTCATCATACTTAGAAACAATATCAATTAATTCCTTTATATGAGATGGATCTCATCCTTGGAAAGCGTCAGATGTCCCAACATCTTTCTCTCTTACAAACATGAGTACATATCTCTTATTAGTGGTTATGAGTCTTTTCACTTGCCCTGCACTAACAAGTGTTGTATTTACCCTCATGTTGTGAGCTCTAACAATATATTCCACTCCCCCTTTAGTAAGGTGGTATTTGTTCTCATGATGAAAGATGATTGTTTTTCCATCATAAAGATAAGGACTTCCCAACACTATGCCACATATATCAAGTGGTACAACATCCAAATCCACTTCATCAATCAAATTTGAAGCTATAGCAAATCTGACCCTACATTGTTTGGTGATATTAAGTTTTTCTTTATCAAATACCCAACCAAGAGGATAAGGCTTCATATGTGGTTTTGTTTCAAGACCCATCTTTTTGACAAGTGCTTCAGATATTAAGTTTACTTGGGAACCCGAATAAAATAATTTATCTATCTTAGTGTTCTTAGATACAACTCTTATGTGAAATAATTCATTCCTATTTCATTCATCATCATGAGATTCATTATTGGAACTTGAAATCGCATGAAGGGAATATTTACCTTGTACTCCAACCGCTATGATCTTTCCTTCATCTCCTGAATCAGAACCAAGATCTTGTTGCATTGTAGCAACAATTTTTGTCTTCCCCTTTCTACTGAGCTATTTTGGTTTCTTCTCTAGATGCAGTTTCCAACAATGTTCTTCATCGTGACCGATTTTCTTGCAATGAGTGCAAGATGGATTTCCTCCTTCTTTCATCATTGTGGTGGTCTTCTTGTCCTTCCTTTTAAACTTCTTAAAAGTTTTATGTGGGAGATTGTAAGGTTTCTACATGGGATCCTCTTGAACATGCTTCCCCCTATTCTCAAGGTGTGTGGCTTGCACACAAACTTCGTCAAGACTAGTGGGGTTAAACAAGAGAAAAGTATGATGAATATGACTGTGAAGTGTGGTAATATAATTAATAAAAGTTTCATAAGAATCCAAAGGAATGTTCAATGCAAGAGATTTTTTCCTAAATTCTTCTATGAAACTTTGTACAGTTTGACCTTTACTTTTCCTTAAAGTTTGTCATTCCATCATTGCTTTATCTAAATACCCTCATGGATAAAATTGCTTCCTTATCACAGATTTGATTTGAATTCTGACCATGAGGAAATAATATTACCAAACTTACTTCTTTCCTAAAGCTTGCTCTCCCACCATACGAGAGGGATACCTTCCAACTAAAGGGAAGAAAGATGCACTTTAACTTCTTCTTCATCAATATGTTGAACATGGAAATACACTTCAACCTGTCGGATCCATTTATCTAGATTTTCATATTAGCATCTCCATTAAACATAGGTAAAGAAAATTTACATCAATCTTTAATAATAGTTTCTTAAAAGAGGCTTTATGGCTAGAATGATGAGAATGATGATAATGATCAGAGGAAGAAGAAATAGAGCTTAAAGGAAATGACGGAGGCTCATAAGGATCTCCACCAACCCCTTGGTTTACCGAAGCATCATCATCTTCATGTGATTCCTTTTTCTTCCCTTTCTCCTTCATCCTCTTCTTGTAATATCCATACAATCGTTTGACCATTTCTGACATGCGATAAGAGACCATATGAAAGTTTTTCTCTTGTTCATCACGCTTGTCCTCTTCTGCAATTTTCTTCCTTCGGGATGCACGACCAACTTTGGTATTGAATGTATTAAGAGTTCCTTCACCCCACTTATGCTTGTCCCTAGTAAGAATTCACACTCAACAATTCAATTCAAAGATGATTTCTCTAATACCAACATGATCCAGGATCTTTTCATCGAGTGACTTATAAATAATTTCATTAAATGAGCATAAATTAAAGTGCACCATTAAAGAAGGAAAAGCTCAAAAATGAAGAGACACAAGCATCAAATATGAAAAAAAAAAATTATAATGGATTTTGTCCCTGGTGGACTACGTCTTCAGGTCCTTCTCTCAAATGGGTAGGCTCTTTCATTAACTCAACAAAATAATTTGGTAAAATACATAAGTATACCTCATTCTGAAATCAAGTTGCATAAATAATGCTCAAATTAGAAAACATACAACACCATTGAATTCGTGGGATCGAATTACCGAAAAATGACTATATCCACACCTTGATCCGACTTTGGCACTCCTAGGCCCAAGAAGAAATTCGTCTAAGTTTTTGTGCCCCTTTGTAACCTATATCAATGACTGGACTGCATAGAATTTTGTGCCCATAGGACGTATTGTACGCTCTCCTTGATCCTCTGGCTTGGTGGACTCAAAATTTAAGTAATCTGGGTGGCATTGGTTACAAAGCAAGGTCATTGGCCTGTTGGTTTGGGCGGAAGTATTAAGGCGTATATGGGGGAGGAGGTCCCAGGGTGAAACCCACGGGCCTCCTCCTTTTGGGTTGATATTGTTGCAATGTATATATATAATATATGGTTGTTCTTATTTGTTTAGAGGTGGAACTATCCATATCCCAATGGTTAAATCATGGCCAAGTTTGGCATGGTCCGCCAGATTTAGAAGACGCGCCAAACTTAATATTTTTTTCAAAATTCACTCACGGACTGTCATTGTGATTTTCCCGCCTGCCACATGGCAGCCTACCACTGGGCCACATTTTCCTCTACCATGTCATCATACCACATCAGTGTACGAACCATACAGACTGCCACATGGAGCGATCCTATTTTTCCATCGGTCGGCCCGAAAATGCCAAAACTGGGTGACATGTGGCAGCCTCTGGTGTTGCCACATCACCATGCTAATGACAACATGAAATGTGTCACCTTCCTTCTCTTGCCACATGTGTTGTACATATGCTAACGTCATCTGTATAGATGGTGGCTCATCCTTGACTGACCGGGATAGGTTGACCAAACTTTGACCATGAATATATTTCAATCCCTAACTTCATTTGATGAGTCGTTTGCGTCGTTAGAAATATTGCAACGCGCTCTTTGTGATCATGTCATTTTCACCAAGTTTTAAGAACTTTGAATTTTTCCCTTTCTCTATCTGCTAAAGCCATACTGAGCATTCTAAGTTGCCTCTGTGAGTTTTGAGTTGTTCTTAGCCTTCTATGGATCATTTTTGGATCACTAATGTAGAGGAGTACTAGAGAGAAATGTATAAGGGGAAATTATCATACGATATCAACTCTCACCATAAAGGAAATCATGGAGTATGCGATAGTAAAAATCAAGGAGATATCAATATATAGATAGAGGAATCATTACTCATAGGACATGTGCCACCACAGAGAACACTTTGACACAATAATATATTGCATAGGAAAAATGTTGGCATAAATAATGCACTATACAGAGGAAAGTTTAATACAAATGATGAATTATATAGAAAACGGTTGGACATAGATAACGCATTGAACAAAAAACACTTTGGCACAAATAATAAATTTCTTAGGAAAAACATTGGCATAAACGCATTGTACAGAGGACAGTTGAATACAAATAATGCATTATACAGAAAACAATTGGGCATAAATAACGCATCGTACAGAGAACATCTTTAACCTGAATTATGTATTGCACTGGAATTGTTGGGCATAAATAATATGATACACATTAGAATGTTGTCTTATCATGCACAAAGAGAGAAATATTGAAAACAATAGCCACCGTGCCTATGGAAAACCTGCTAAAATGCCCCAATGCTACCATTCTCCACAGAGCCAAACAATATTATTGTTGCGGGAGAAAAACCACAGAGCAACAAAATTCAAGGGGAATAACTCTGAGGGGGTAATGTCACCTCATGCCTCTCAGTAGTGGAGAATGACACCCATACCATGCCATGTGAAGCCAACCGAAGTGGAAAGCCCATAGTGTGGGTTTTCCTGTAATGGAAGGCATGGAAAGTATTGGTGGCCTGTCACCATTAATGGACCTGACCTAGCTTAAATGCCACATATGTGACAGAATAGGTTCAGACCGTCCTATCATCATCCACCTTTATGTCTTTATAAACCACTTAAAGGATACAAATATGTGTAGCTTTGGATTAGTGTTTATGTTAATAGGGTCACAATTACATTGCTATTTTCTTATCGTAAGTTTTTAACAAGGTATATTTCTATGAAATGTCACAAACCCTAGCACATAGGAGCCTAGACTTAGAAGGCTATGACCCATAGGTTCAACTCGATGGTCGCTAATGTTTAACTCTTGATATTATGAATTATATCACTTACATGTTGTATAAACATAGTTATTACCTATTATAAAATGACTTTCTTGACTTATGCCTAGGCTATGGACCTTGACAAGCCTAGCCACTTACACATCAATCTTATGTTTTTAATTCTAATAGAAATGTTATGAGGAAGTATAACAGTAAATGATGTATTGATTTTAAATCTCTTTAATCCTTTTTAGGATGGGTAATGATAGTGGAATGCAATTTCCATGTATATAACTATTGGATTAACATATATAATGAATTACCTTCTTGTGTCATGAACAATATGTTATGCATAATGGACTTTAGTTTTTCCTCGACATAAATAATTAAAAAATTATTTTGTGAAATTTTGGGTACATTAAATATGGTATCATAGTTGTAGGTTACAATGCTTGGACCTCATGGAAACACTAGAACCGTATTTTGGTTTCCTTTGAAATAAAAATCTAACTAACATATTTATTGTTACAAAAAAAAAAAAAAAATTGTCTATTGTGAAAATGTCAGCACATAATGAAGAAGGAGACATACCTGAGGGGAATCAAAACCAAGAACTTTCCTAGAGACCCATAACATAACAATGAAGGGTTTTCAACCACTCAAGTCTTGGAAACGATGTGAAACCTCATCGTGTAACTACAAGTATTTAAAGCAGATAACGAAAAGTTGAAGAAAGAACATGAAGGCTAACTAGAAATAAATGAAATGATTCTATGTAGTGTAGTAACAAAGAAGATCCGAAAATACAATGAAAAAGAAGAAGAGGTCAAAAAAACGTCATCTAAGAACTCTGGTCATGAAACAAAAAAAGAGGATAGTTCTTTTGAAGACACATGCATGAAAGAAAAGAAAGCATCTATAGGAAGAAAAAGGAAACAAGTGGACCACCTAGAAGGTGAGTTCAAAAAGATAAAACCATCCCCCTTCGATGGAGAATCTAAGATTGATTAGGAATTTGAAGCATGGTTGTTATAAATTAAGAAATACTTTCATATTTGTAATTACTCTAGTAATATAAAGGTTAGAATGGACATCTATAACTTAAAAGGAGAATCTTGTATCTGGTGGAAAGACCTGAAATTAGCCAAGGGATTGAAAGAAAAATGAATGGAATGGTAAGAATTCAAAAATTATTTCAAGAAGAAGTACTTATAAGAAAGTTATTAGAAAAGAAAAACTAAGGAGTTTTATGAAATGCGACTAGGAAAAATGTCCATGGATGATCTGATAAATAAATTCCTAGATCTGTTGAGGTTTTTACCGTACATCAAAGAAGATAAGGTAACGATACAAAGGTTCTTAAGTTGTCTACCATAGTTGTAGAAGGAAAAAATTTAATTTTCAAATCCTAAGTCTTTAAATGAAGTTATTAGAAAGGCTTGAATGTGTTATGATAAGTACAAACAGAGATCCGAAATTCCCAAGGCACAGAAATAAAAGAAACAAGATAGAATGAATCATCATAAGAAAGGCTTCCAACCAGCCCCTTTTTGTAACACGGAAAATGGTTTTCAAAGGAAGTACTATCATTATAATACACATAATTCCCAAGGGGGGAATAAACCAGTTAATCTAGGATGCAAGAAGGTAGGGGATAGCCGTAGAAAACCATTGAAATGTTGGGAGTGTGGGGAACCCCACCTGAGGAGAAATTGTCCACACTTAAATCCCACGACAAGAAATTCAGTCCATAACCTTCAATAAGATTCAACAGTTGCAGACATTGGTAGAAGTGTGCATAATATCAATGCATATCTAGATGGAAGATAGGAAGAGCATCAATCCAGTATTGTGGAAGTTGAAGGTAAAATTCATTTCAACAATGTTTTTGTACTAATTGACCCAGGAGCTAGTATGAGTTATATTACTCCAACTTTAGTAGAATCGAACAAGGTAATGAAGGTAAAACATGATAAATCTTGGTTAGTAAAGCTAGCAATGAGGACCAAAAGAAAGGTAACAAATTTTATTTTTGATTGTGATTTCAACATAAATGGTCAAAGTACAAAGTTAAATATGAACATATTACCTTTGGGGTCTTACTATATAATTATCAGAATGGACTGGTTAGAAAAACATAAAGTTATATTAAATTGTTACAAAAATTCGTTTGTGTATAAAGATGAGAATAATGCAGTCATAACAGTACAAGGAATCAGAAAATAAATTTATATTAAGAAAATATCAGCAATGCAATTTAAGAAATGTATTAACATAGGGTTTGAAGTATATGTTGTCCAAGTAACTAATATCCTAGGGGAAGAAATAAAACCCAATTTAGAAGAGTTTGTAGTCCTACGTGGGTTCAAAGACATATTTGTAGAATAAATACTGAAACTTCCCCCAAGGAGAGATAGATTTCTCTATCGATCTACTACGTGGATCTACCCCGGTGTCCAAGGCACATTATAGAATGAGTGTACCCAAATTAAGAGAACTAAAAATGCAGTTACAAGAACTATTAGATAAATAATATATTAGAATAAGTGTTTCACCCTAGGAAGCCCCATTTTTATTTGTTAAAAATAAAGATGAAACTTTGAGATTGTGCACTGATTATCGACAACTAAATAAAACAATGGTTAAGAATAAGTCTCCTTTATCTAGAATTAACAATCTCTTTTACCAGGTTGGAGGAGAAAATATATTCTCTAAGCTAGATCTGAGGTTTGGTAATTACCAAGTTAGGATAAAGGATGAAAATGTAAATAAAAAAACCATTTATAACACGTTATGGACACTATGAATTTGTAGTGATCTCGTTCAGACTTACTAATGAACTGACAACCTTTATGTTCTTAGTGAATAGTATATTCATCCAATATATGGATAAATTTGTACTGGTTTTTATCGATGATATTTTAGTTTATTCAAAAACTGAAGAAGAACATGAAGATTATCTAAAACTAGTACTACAGACTTTAAGAGAACATAAGTTATATGCTAAATTTGATAAGTGTGATTTCTCCCAAAGAAAGATACAATATTTAGGGCACATAATATGAGAAGATGGTATTGTAGTGGACCTGCAAAATATTAAATACATTATGGAATGGCCTATTCCTAAATATGTAGTAGACATAAGGTCACTTATGGGGATTCCTGGTTATTACCGGAGGTTCATCGAAGGATTTTCCATAATTGCATATCCGATTACATCACTACAGAAAAAGGGAATAAAGTTTAATTGATCACAAAAGTGTCAAGATAGTTTTGATAAACTAAAAGGACTGTTAACTACAACACCTATCATAAAGGTAGAAGATCCGAATAAATACTTTACAACTTGCGTAGATGTGAGTAAAGAGAGATTAGGAGGTGTGATAATAGAAGATGGACACATTAACTGTTATGAATCATGTAAATTGAAATAACATGAAAGGAACTATGTGACTAACGATTTAGAATTAGTAGTTGTGATTCATGCATTAAAAATGTGGCGACATTATTTAATGGGAAGGAAATTTCTATTACTAACCGACAACAATGGTGTAAAACATTTGTTCAGTAAACCATATCTCAATTCAAGACAAGCGAGATGGTTGTCCTTTTTAAGTGAGTTTGATTTTGAAGTACGACACATCAAGGGTAAAGAGAACTAAGTTGCAGATGCACTATGTCGGAGAACTAGTGGACTTTTTGAAATAATTATTAGCAAAGAAGAAAATGAAATCGAACATATAATAAAATCTGCAAGTAGTAATGATGAAAATTACATCAAAACAACAACAAAATTACAACGAAATGTATAAAGTCTGAACAAAATAGATCTAAGTATAGATAAGAATGGGTTATTAAGGTTCAAGAATAGGTTATATGTACCTAACTCTATTGATCTAATGATGACAATTCTTGATGACCTGTACCAAAATCTATATTTTGGTCATAGAGGATGACAAAAAATGATAACAACACTAAGGAAATAGTTTTATTGGCCTAACATGAAAAACAAAATAATTGAATATTTGTCTAAATGTTTAGATTTTCAACATGTAAAGGTTTAACATTAGCATACGGCAGGTCTGTTACAACCTCTGCCTATACCAGAATGGAAATCATAACTTATTTCGATGGAATTCATTAGAGGTTTTCCTAAGACTCAATGAAAAAATGACTCCATTATGGTAGTAATTGATAAACTAAGTAAATCTGCACATTTTATACCTGTGAAATCTACTTACAAAGCAATTAATATCATTGAATTTTTTATGAAAGATATTTTTAGGTTGCATGGAGTTCCTAAAATGGTGATTTTATATAGAGATGTCAAATTTACATCCAATTTTTGGAAATAATTGTTTGCAGGTTTGGATACTAATTTCAATTTCAGCACAAGTTACCATCTGCAAACGGATGGGGATACTGAAGGAACAAATCAAATTATCGAAGACATGTTGCAAATGTACATAAGAAAAAAACCAACTAAGTGGGAAGAGTATTTGCACCTAGTTGAGTTCGCTTACAATAATGGTTATCAGGCATCGACTAAGAGGAGTCCCTTTGAAATATTATATGGAAGGAAATGCACAACCCTGATCTATTGGGGTAACCTAGTTGACAGGATTATGGTGGGACCAGAAATGCTATAGGAAATGGAAAGAATGGTAAAATGGTTACAACAAAACTTGAAAGAGGCACAAGACCGATAGAAAATATATGCAAATTTAAAAAGAAGACATCAAGAATTCAAAATTGGGGAACATGTATATCTAAAAGTCAAATCAAGAAGAATATATCTAAATATAAGGAGTTTTTACAAGTTGGCACCAATATTTTGTGGCCCCTTCAAGATTTTAACTCGAATTGGATCCGTGGAATATAAACTGACACTTCCTGCAAATTTAAAAGTTCATAATGGTTTTCATGTTTCGTTATTGAAAAGATATATTCATGATCCTACTCACATCATTGATTGGAACATTGTGCAGGTGGAACCATAAGGCGAGTTCCAAGAACAATCTATGTTCATTCTGGACATGAAAGAAACAGTACCTTGGAATAGATCCATTGCCTAGGTAAAAGTGTAATGGAAGCAGTTTAGCCCTGAGGAGGCCACTTAGGAATTGAAAGAAGATATGTGGAAATCTTATCCAATATTTTTCCAAGAGATGGTTGAACACTAAGGACAATGTTTAACTTAAGGGGGAGAGGATTTGACATCCTCAAGTTATTAGAAAATTAAATTCTAAGATGAATTTAGAAATAAATTCAATTTATGGAAAATCCGAAATTAGAATTTTGGATTATGTGATTATTATTTTTTGACGGTTAGAAAACGATTTTCCTTTCCCAATAGTCCTCTTTTATTAGACACATGTATGATACAAAATTTTTAATAAATTAAATGTTGGAAGAAAAATGGAACAACCAAGTTAAAAATAATTGACCATGAGTCCATGAGTGGGGAACAGGTTTGAGTTAACTCAGAGATGATTTTTACAAGTGGTAGAAATTGAATTTGACCACTAGAAGCCCCTAAAAATCAGGGATTTGTAAAGCTATAAATTTCCCCAAGGAGGGAAAGAAATGGAAATATGTAGGGACAAGATATATACAACATATGTGGGAGGTGTTGCACGAAATTTCATGTAGTCAACTCTCCCCGGTGTATCGTGAAAAGGGATTAACTTCCTCTCGTGGATCCTTGAAATATGGAGGTGATGATTTTACCAATCACCCATGAGTTTTGGTCTAACGACAGTCGTACTACCACAAAAATGGTATCAGAGCTAGAGGTCACAAGTTCGATACACACTCGGCTCATGCTGAGGCAGAGATTGTTGCATGAAATTGCAAGTAGTCAACGCTCCCTGGTGTATCATGAAAAGGGACTAATCACCTCTTATGGATCCTTGAAATCTGGCAGTGATGAGTTTACCAATCACCAGTGTCTCGAAGTAAGCAGGGATTGTCCATCGTCAAGACTGACAGGTGACACACGATCCTCAACTCTGGAGAAAATCACTTCGAGGATTTTTCAGTTTGAGACTTGAAAAACCCGAAGTCTGGAGAGCCAAAGAGCCAGAGTAAACGATAGTGGTCAGATAATCTTGAAGTGGAAGGACAGTATAAGCTAGAAAAGGAAGCATTGCAGAAATATCAAGCCATCGATCTAAGATCATGATTGACAAACAACATTTAGTTCAGGTCTAAAAGTTGCGAGGAGGTTACTGTTTGGAGATTCTCACTTCGAAAGAATTGGTGACTTGAAAAGTCAAAATACCCGAAGTCTCGAAGGCCGAATTCTCGAAGTGAATGAGGATCCATGTCATCAAGGACACATGGCGCAATTGAGAAATGACAAGTGTCAAGTTGATTCATCATTTCGGGTACGTGAAAATCACAAATCCGAGTGACACGTGGAAACTAATAGGCTCATGGAATGTGGAAACTAATAGTTAGCATAGAGCATAAAAAGAAGAAGAGAATATGAACAAGTGGAAGTGTCGAGTGCAGGAAGAAAAAGACTAGAGCATAGAAGATAAACTATGAAGAAGTAGAATAGAGTATAGAAGCTAAAGAAGGCAGAGGATTCATGGAGCTATAATAGAACATATCAGAGACATAGAAAGTAAGTGAAGTTTTGTAAGATTCAATCAGGTTGGTAGGGTGGTTCTAGGGAGGATTGTAGTCCTCTAGATTCTAGTTGGCGCTAGAAGATATTTTGGGTGTTGGTGCTTCCTTCTAGTGGGTGCTAGAGAAACCTGGGAGTTGGTGCTTCCATCTAGTTGGTGTTAGATAAATATGAGAGTTGGTTCTCTCTGCAAGTTGTAGCTTGCTATCAGAGGGTCTAGCCTCATATTTAAGCCAGAGATCCATAGTAAATAACAGCCGTCAAATAATCTTGAAGTGGAAGGACATGATAAGATAAAAAAGGAAACATTGCATAAATATCAAGCCGTCGATCTAAGATCATGATCAATGAACAACATTTAGTTTAGGTATAAAAGTTGTGGGGAGGTTACTATTTGGGGATTCTCACTTTGGAAGAATTGGTGACTTGAAAAGTTGAAATACCTGAAGTCCCGAAGGCCGAATTCCCAAAGTGAATGAGGATCCATGTCATCAAGACTACATCATCAAGGAAACGTGGTGCAATAAGAAAATGAAAAGTGTCAAGTTGATTTGTCATTTCAGGTATGTGCAAATCACAAATCCGAGTGACACATGGAAACTAATAGGCTCATGGAACGTCATCAAGTGATGTTACTCCAGGAGTTTTACTTTGGGAGCTTTACCACCAGCACTTGCCCAAAATTCTGAAGTCTTGAAGTGGTTTGGGGTCATCCATTGTCGAGGAGGACAGGTGGCACGACATCCACAACTTCAAAAGTTTGTGGATGGGGAGAACGTGAAAATCACAGAAGACAAATCTCGGCCTTTGATCGTCAAGGGGAGTATGTGTCAGCTGATCTGAGATTTCAGAGAAATCTCACTTCAAGGATTTCCAGTTGAGACTTGATAATTTTGAAGTTCGGAGATGCGAAAGGATCATGATCGTTAATCCGAAAGGGACACATGTCAGTGGATTGTCAGCTCTGGGGAAAAGAAAAGGAATTTTGAAAGGTTGGAAAGTTGAGATTTTCGAACCCTGAATACCTGAAGGGATTGTGACCGTTGATTCGTGAAGACCACACATCGTTATATCCTGGACTCCAGGTGAAATTCTCTGGGAGAAAATGAGAGTTTGAGAATTGAAAGTACCAAAGGCCGGACTCGCGGAGGAGATCCTGATCGTAGATTAAGGAGGACAGGTTTTTGTAGATCATCCACTCCAGAAGTTTTCCATATGAAGGGAAGAAGGGATTTAGAATTGAAACTCTCGGAGCCCGGATCACGAAGTACATCACAATCATTGATACAGGCATGAAGGATCTGAACTGTCAGTTCAAGAGCACCATGAAGGTTATGAGATCGACGGTCCCATTGCATTGTGGGGACTGAAGGTGAACATTAATGAGTTGAGGGTGGGTTGCAATCGAAACCATGGTTTTGGAGAAAGGACACCTAGAGGCTCGAGGGAAATTGCGGGGTGAAAAGTGGTTTGGTCTAAACCAACTTTGGACATGCCTACAATCGCATGGTCACATAAGCTCATCTCCCAAGGTCATATCGAGGGAGGAGCTAGCACGTCGCTAAGATCCACTTGGGAATTCAGGATATCAGGAGTTGGGAGAGTCGGGGTGACTCACGACACATGACCCAAAACGTGAAGTCCCGAAGTAATTGGCCCCAGGTCACCACCGAAGGTTACGAGAACAAAGAGGATTAGGATACAAAGGAGCCAAAACCAACTAACTGTAACTGCCAGAGAATATGAAGAATTTCGACTAATAGAGAAGAAAAGGATTTTTAGGATAACTACCAGATAAACCAAAGAACCTTGAATAACGGTAACAGAACATGAAGAGTTTGTATGATGATCGGGCAGATGACTCGACATGTGAATGACATGCGGAATAGAGAAGAGACAGAGTGTCTTTTAGAGAGTGAGGCATGTGGGTAGGATGAGATGTAGTGGAGAATTGGAATTGGAGATCGGTGGCATAGTGAAGAGTATGTTGAGGAAACACAAAGCATAAAAGGAAGAAGAGAAGTTGCACAAGTGGAAGTGTCGAGTGCAGGAAAAAAAAAGAGCAGAGCATAGAAGTTGAACTATGTAGAAGAAAAATAGAGTATAGAAGCTGAAGAAGGCAGAGGAGTCATGGAGATGTAACAGATCATATCACAGACATATCAAGTAAGTAAAGTTTTGTAATATTCAATCAGGGTGGTAGGGTGGTGCTAGGGAGGATTGCAGTCCTCTAAATTCTAGTTGGTGCTAGAAGATATTCTGGGAGATGGTGCTTCCTTCTAGTGGGTGCTAGAGAAACATGGGAGTTGGTGCTTCCATCTAGTTGGTGCTCTCTGCAAGTTGTAGCTTGCTACTAGAGGTTGTAGCCTCATATTTGAGTTGGAGCTCAAAGACTATGATGTACATGAAAGTTGGAGCTTGATTGACATCCTAAGAAGAAGAGATTCTCTCCCTTTATGGTTTTCCTCATGAGAAATCTCTGTCTCTATGTATTATTTGTGATGGATCAAATATTGTTTATATATTCATGTTAATTTATCAGTAACACATTAAATAATAATTAAGAAAGATTCAAAAAAGAACAAAAAGTTTCAAGATTATATTATAACTAATTCATCCCCCCCCCTTAGTCATATTTCCAACAATTGGTATCATATCCGATTCCTTTTATTTAAACGTAGATCAGTAAGCTTAAACATGAAAATTCATGAAGGAACTTCAACCAATAAGGCTCCCCTGTGTAATGGAACAAAAATTTCCTTCTGGAAAGTTAGGATGAGAACCTACATAATGGCTTTAGGGGCATATGTCTGGGATGTGGTAGAGACCGGTTATGTAAAACCAATTGTACTAGATAATAAGGATGACAAGATAGAATTCAACTTCAATTCTAAAAATATGAATGCAATTCTAAGTGGGCTTGCAAAAGTAGAGTTTGTCAAAGTCATGCACTGTGATTCAACAGAAGTTATGTGGGACATGATGATAAGTAGTTATGAAGGTGATGAAAAAGTGAAATACGCAAAACTTTAGACTAACAGACTGAATTTTGAGTAGTTAAAGATGGATGAAGATGAAACTATCAGTAAGCACTTCTTACGTATAGAAGAAATTGTCAACACTATGAAAGGCCTAGGTGAAATGATAGCTGATTATTTTCTAATCCAAACAATATTAAGATCTCCTCCTGATAGATTTAACTCAAAGGTCTCTGCTATAGAGGAAATAGTTGATGTCAAAACGTTGACACTAGATCAAATTCTTAGAACCCTAACTGCTTATGAAATGAGAATCACCAAAGGTAAATCCACTACAAGAGAGGCATATTTTAAAGTCCATAACAACACAGACTCTGATATAGATGAGATTGAAGCAAATTTTGTGAGAAGATTGAAGAAAGGATCAGGCAAATGCAAAGGTAAATTTCCCTTCAAATGTTTCAACTGTGGTAAGATAGGTCATTTTTCATCTAAGTGTCCTCACAAAAGAAAGGATGAGACATATGACGATGAAGAGAAGCAAAAACACAAAAAGGTCTATAAAGAGAATAATTTTAAGAAGAAAAACCTTTGTGTAAACAATGATGATGATCCCTTAGATGATGAAAGCAATGCATCTTCTATTGAAGATAAAATAAATGATATAATTCTAATATATTTATAATACCTAAACACTAAAGATACAGGAAGTGAGTTCATTGACTGTGAAGAATAAGTAGATCTTGAAGGAGAACTTGTTAGTGCCATGGAAGAGATTGATAGACTCAGAGAAAATAAAATAAAAGAAAAACAGTTACTGCTCGAATATGAGAAAACATGCAAGGAACCATCTGAAGAAATTAACATGTTGAAGGTTAAGTTAGAAGAAGATAAGAAGATTGAAGACATCCTCAAACAACAATTGAAGGAAGCCGAAACAAAAGGTGAAAAATTGGAAGTTGAAGTAGTGGCTGTCAGAAAAGATCTAGAGAAATTTCAAGACTTATATCATCAGAATCTGACAAGTATTAAAGCCTCAGAAGGATTAGCCTCCATTTTGAATCAACAAAGGAATTCAAAGTTGAAAATTGGTTTGGTTTATGAAGAGGGATCAAGTAGTGGTCAGACAAGAAACAAATAATACATCAAGTTTGTCAAATCTACAACCACTGACAACAAAAAACCTGCATAAACAAAGGAAGAGAATCAACCATCAAGGAGTGAAGGAAAAGCTATCGTAACTGAATCTGAAGAACAAATAAATACACATTGTCTTCTTAAGAAAATCATCATCATGGAAGAAATCGACCTGCTAAAAAAAGACAACCATTTTCCATGTACAAATATTTTTTCTATGGATATTGTTTTTACTGCTCTAACTTTGGCCACAAAGCTATAAATTGTTCTCTAAGATTTATACATGAGCAATCAAGATAGCCAAGGAATAAATACATGTCCCAACAAAGAATGAGTCAACCAAGTAACAAAAAGCCACAAACTACAAACCATGTGATGGATGGTAAAAATATGATGTTAAGGTCCTAACACGCACATAGGTAAATCAATGTATTCGGATGTAATAAAGGTCAATATTAATAAGACCTTTCAATAAAATAGAATAAGGCGGATGTAAGAAGACCTAATAGAGGCTTCCGCTTCTAGAAGGATCTTCCTCTAGATGCTTCTTTTTAGTATAAATAGGA
>ML783480.1:1080796-1095187 GCA_009831015.1 Picea engelmannii | reverse complement strand
GCTTCCGCTTCTAGAAGGATCTTCCTCTAGATGCTTCTTTTTAGTATAAATAAGAGTCGAGGGTATGAGAACCCTAGCTTGGATATTATTGTAACAGAGCGTTGCTCGATTGGAGGTTGCCCCCTCGAAGAGGCCTGTGAACAATGCTATCTGAATCAAGTGCTATTTCTGTTCAAGTGCTATTTCTGTTGCTATTTCGTATATCATTTCTGTGTATTGTGAAGATTATGCTGGATATTTTACTGTTATTCTGTTATTTCTATCATTTCGTTTATGTACTGCATATTTTATATATCTGGTATCTTGCATATGAAGACTAAGAATAACAATCATTATGATCATTTATTCAATGAACCATAATGTTACATCTGCCATAATTATGGACATAATGATGTAGACTGTCACTTAAATAACGTCAAGGTTTGGAAGATAAGGAGAAATTTCATTTAAGCAAAATTGTCAAAAGTTGGTTATGGCACAAAAGGCTTGGACACCTGAATGTTGATCATATTGTCAAACTGAATAATGAAGGTGTTGTGAAAGACTTTCCAAAAATATCTAAGCCTAATAAATCAATATGCGAGTCTTTCCAAATGGGGAAGCTGACTCATTCTCAATTCAAATCGAAGAGTTTCACATCTTCAGAGAAACCACTTCAACTTGCTCATATGGATCTGTGTGGACCACATCGAAAAGAAGGAACTGGAGGAGAACGTTACTTTATGTTGGTCATTGATGACTTCTCCAGACGTACGTGGGTTTCCTTTTTGAGAGAAAAATCTGATGTGTTTGAGAAGTTAAAAACATTTAAGGCATTAGCTGAGAATAAAATAGGAAGAAAGTTAAAGGCAATTTTCCCAGACATAGGAGGAGAATTTATGTCAAAAGATTTCAAAGACTTTTGTGATAGACATGGAATTAAAAGAGAATATATTATTCCACGTACTCCTCAACAAAATGGAGTTGTAGAATGCCAAAATATATATGTTCAACATATGGCAAGGGATATGATGAGTGAAAGGGACATTTCAAAAACCTTCTGTGTGGAGGTTGTTCACACAGTTGTTCATATTCTTAACAAAGCACATCTAAGGCCGAATAGTGATAAAAATCCACATGAGTTGTGGTTTGGTCGACATGCATCCATCAAGCACTTCAAAGTATTTGGAAGTAAATGCTACATCAAAAATAATGATGATCATCTAAAAAAAGTTGATAGTAGAGATAATGAAGGTATCTTCTTAGGATATGAAATGAACAATAAAGGATATAGACGATTTAACAAAACAATGCATAAATTAGTAGACTGTATTAATGTTGGAATTGATGAAGAAGCTCTTGTAAAAGATGAACAGAAAATAAGCACTAAGCTAGATGAAAAAGATGATGAGAAGAATGAAAATGAAGAAAAACAAATCACAGAGTCACAAGAATTTTATGAATCAGGTGGAGAAGAGACACTCAGACAAGAAGAGTTAGGACAACAGTCAACATCAAATCCTTCCTCCAGAATTACTCAAAATAATCATCCTAAAAGTCAAATAATTGGTGAGAAAGAAAAATGTATACAAACCAGGAGGAGGATAATTAAATACACTAAGAAATCGCATATAGCCTTCATATCCATGGTGGAACCCAAGAACTTCAATGAATCTAGTGAATATGTAAATTGGTTAAAATCAATGAATGAGGAATTGGACCAGAGTGAAAAGAATGACACTTGGGACTCGTTCCTAGGCCAACAAATACAAATGTAATAGGATCCAAATGTTGGAGAAATTTCTATTTTTAACACACTAGTTCAGTGGGAGTAACACTAGTTCATTGGGAGTCAACTGAGTAGTTCTAGTTTTAGACTTTCTATTTTTACCATCACTATTATGCATGCATGCATTCCTCAGGAAAGTTAACTGCTTTATTTCTTTTCTTAATTATGGAATTATTTTCCCTATATATGAGTGTATTCGTCTCATTCATTGTATCATATTGATCATGATCTATGTATCAATCATCAGCGCATTGGAGTAGTGTGAATATATTTTCTCATTCTTCCATATTGAATCTCTCTTCCTTTCTTCATAATCCTTGTTTGTAATTTCTTTAGCTAGATATCTTGTGTAGGTTTCCATGAAACACTAACATAGTATCAGAGCTATGCTGCTTGGAGCAAGCCAAACAAGCCAAAGAATAAGGAAAATCATGGTTTCGGCGAGATAAATCTGTGGTCGTAACTTTCAGAAATTATTCCTCCAAAAATATTACATTTTGGAGGAAACAACCCATTATTAAAGTAAATCGGCCCATTTTGGAAGTGGGTTTTCAACCGTTTTGCGAGATTCTTCACGGTTTTCTCAGAAAGTGAGCCGCACGATAGCCTCCTAAAACTGATACGAATTTGTGTCCATACCTTTCCACACTCATTGCTCCCAAAATATCACGTTTTGGAGGAAACGAATCGTGAAGAAAATAAATTGGCCCATTTTGGAAGTGGGTTTTCAACCGTTTGGAAAGATTCCTCACTGTTTGCTCAAAAAGTAAGTCGCAAGATCATCTTCTGAAACTAATATGAATTCTTAATGTCTTAATTTTTCACTTGCAGACTGAGAGTAAATTTTTAGGGGTTCTTGGAATCAGTGGGAGAGACGGATATGACAACTATTATACAACCAAACTTGGTGGTAATCCTCGCACCATACAATTATTTTGATTGGAAGCCTAAGGAAAAATTCCAACTAAGAAGGAAAGGATTGTATAATTTGACGATGGCGACAGAAACATAACCTATATCAACGATTGAGAAGATGAGATGGGCGAACCGTAAGGATGAGATCACAGGACTACTTCTTGAGTTAATCTCCACTGATTTGTGGTTTCATGTTGCTGCATGCAAGACTCCAAACATGATTTGGACCACCTTGGAAGGACTCTTTGGAAAGCAGGATGAGATGCGAGGTCATATGCTTGAGGTAGAGTTGAATACCTTAGACCCTAAAAGTTTTGATAATATACAATATTTTTTTACTAAATTTAAATCTTTGCTATTAAGTTTGGGTGAATGTGGTATTGATAAGTCTACACAAGAGAAACAACTTATTCTAACAATCTTGGCCAAGCTAGGACCAGAATACATTGTATATGTCTCCAATTTCCATTCTGGCAGATGTCTTTTTGGAACAAATTGGAAAATGTTTACGTTGGCTCAGTTCATTGAGTCTCTTACACAAGAGCAGACAAAACTCATACATATGTGCCTCATGAAAGATCCCAAAGCACATGCACTCACCATGCAGGATGGAAAAGGGTCATTCAAACAAAATAGGAAGGAGAGATGTTCCAAATCCTTTAATGATTTTTGAGGTTCCAAAGACTCTTCAGATTCCAAGAAGAAGAAGAAGGGAAAGCAGTGCACTTACTGCAATACACCGAATCATGAAGAATCCACATGCATGAAGAAACATATTGATCTTATGACACATGCACTTCAGAAGAACAACCTTGGAAACTTCATTCCAGAGGGAGTCAAGAAGCAGAAGGAAGAAGATCTTTCTCCTAATAAAGGTAATCATCATGCTCTTGGTGTAATTAATTCCTCATCTGATTCATGGATTATAGATTCTAGTTCAACCCATCATATGGCAGCGAAGGATGATGTTTTCTATTCCTTGAGTCCATGCTCAAGACCCCCTATTCTCATGGGGGATGATACTCCAGTAGCAGTAGTAGGACAAGGGAGAGTGGAACTCCACAATGGAAGTTTTGAGAATGTTTTAGATGTTCCAAAGCTTTCTATGAATCTACTCTCAGTTTATCAAATCGCTCAGAAAGGTAAAAAGGTTGAATTTACATTAGATTTAGTTTCAGTAATTGACATGCATGACAATTCCATCATTTCAATTGGTGAGGTGGATCACAAGTCAAGGTTGTATAAATTCACTAAGTTTTATGACGATGACTCCTCTATTCTACTTACACATAAGGAGAGTACTTTGCATGACCTCCACTGAAACATGCCTATACTCTTTTTCTTCCATCAGTTTCAGACATTAGAGATGATTTCATACACTTTGATTATGTACATGGAAATAAGTAGGTAGTACATCCAGATAAGAAACCAAATCCAAAGCTTCAGCAGATGCCCAAGAAGGCACATACCACACTTCAGGAACCAGGCAACCTTGCAGGGAATCCATTGGATTCGAGGAGGACTCGATCTCAACATGATGAGCCTTCTCATGTACTTTCAGCTTCAGAACCTGCGATGCCCATGCATTGCTATATGGTTCAATCTACTGATCCATAGAAATACAATAGGGTTGTGGGAAATCCATTATGGCAAGCAGCCATGTAGAAGTAATATGACTCACTCCTACAAAACCATACTTGGAATCTAGTTCCACGTCCACCAGAAAGGAATATTTTCAGGTGCAGATGGGTCCACAGGATCAAGAAGTACAAGGATAGACAAGTTTCCAAAGGAGTTCATCAGATCCATAAAGATTTCTACATGTTCACGAAGACTTTCAGTGAGCATAAGTTTCAAACTTTGTGGGATCATCTTGCAGTGAAGAACACAATTGCCTAGCAGCTGTCATTTTCTTCTTTTTATATATTATCTTTTGAGGGGGAGTTTTGTTCCCATGTAGTTTTCCCTCTTTCCTCACTTTTATTCAGTGTTCATTAGTTGCATTGTATATGAGTACCTAAAATGGCCTAGTAGTTGAGACTCATTTTTACTCCATAGTGATGTTCAGGGGGGGGTGTTGGAGAAATTTCTATTTTCAACACACTAGTTCAGTGAGAGTAACACTAGTTCATTGGGAGTCAACTGACTAATTCTATTTTTAGAATTTCTATTTTTACCATCACTATTATGCATGCATGCATTCCTAAGGAAAGCTAATTGCTTGATTTCTTTTCTTAATTATGGAATGCTTTTCCCTATATATGAGTGTATTCCACTCATTCATTGTATCATATTGATCATGATCTATGTATCAATCATCAGCTCATTGAAGTAGTGTGAATATATTTTATCATTCTTCCATATTGAATCTCTCTTCCTTTCTTGATAATCTTTGTTTGTACTTGCTTTAGCTAGAGCTTCTGTGCAGGTCTCCATGAAACACTGACACCAAATGGGTCTACAAAAATAAGATGAATGAGGAAGGAAATATTGTAAGAAATAAGGCTAGATTGGCATGCAAAGGATATTCTCAAATAGAAGGACTTGACTTTGATGAAACATTTGCGCCTGTAGCAAGATTAGAAGCTATTAGAATGTTTCTTGTCTATACTTGTCACAAACAGTTTAAAGTCTATCAAATGGATGTCAAGTCAGTTTTTCTAAATGGATATCTTCAAGAAGAAGTCTATATGGAACAACCAGAGGGTTTCCAACTGTCAGATAACCCTGACTTTGTTTGCAAGCTGAAGAAAGCCTTAGATGGGTTGAAATAAGATCCTCATGCCTGGTATTACAGAATGGATAAGTATCTTCAAGGCAAAGGGTTCGAGAGAGGAACAATTGACAACAATATATATATCAAAACAAAGGGTAATGATTTTCTCATTGTCCTGGTCTATGTAGATGACATCATCCTCGGAAGCTATAATTCTTCGTCGGTAAAATGGTTTGCCTCTACAATGCAGTCTAAATTTGAAATGTCTATGATAGGGGAACTACCATTTTTTCTTGTTCTGAAAATTACTTAGAGGTCTGAAGGATTATTTCTTTCTCAGGAGAAATATCTAAGAGAAATGTTGAAAAGGTTTCAAATGGAAGATTCTACACCTATGAGCACACCTATGGCCACTGGATGCAAGTTAAGCAAGGATGATGACTCACATGATGCTGATCAGAGTTCCTATAGGTCTATGATAGGAAACCTATTGTACATCAAAACATCTCATCCAAACATAATGCATGTGGTTGGAATGGTAGGAAGGTATCAGGCTGCACCTAAACAGAGTCATTTGTTATCTATCAAAAGAATATTCAGATACTTGAATGGAACAATGAACTATGGTCTATGGTATCCTAGGAATCATAATTTTCAACTATCAGTCTATTCATATGTTGATTGGGATAACTGTGTGGATGAAAGGAAAAGCATGAGTGGAGGTGCATTCTTCTTAGGAGATTCTCTTGTAGCATGGTTTAGGAAGAAGCAAGGTTCCATTTCCTTATCAACAAGAGAATTTGAATACATCGTAGCTGCCACTTTTTGTACCCAAGTATTATGGATGATTCAGGCACTTGCAGACTTGGAGGTAAAGTATATTGCACCATTCAAAATCCATTGTGATAATACTAGTGCAATTAGTGCGTGAAAGAATCATGTATTTCACTCCAAGACAAAGCATATACCCATCAAGTATAATTTCTTGAGGGAACAGGTGACCAACACTATTGTTTCTTTGCATTATATTCCATCCAAAGATCAGATTGTTGATATCTTCACTAAACTGTTTGCAAAAGTTCAGTTTGATTATCTACGCCAGAAGTTGGGCGTGACCCTGTTACCAAGTTAAAAAGTCCATCTTGTTAGGGGGAGTATGTGTTGGTTGAATATCTGATACCTCCGAAAAATATTGCAATCGATCAGGGGGAGCATGTTTTCTTTGACATTGATGTCAAATGGGAGAAAATGAGTGGTCTGGATGCTACAGTTGGAGATCTAAGCAGCCTGTCAGGTTTTCCATCAATGCCAAAGGGGAAGATTGTTGGCATGTTTATAGGAAGAGTGTGCTTGTCATTGATGGAAAGAAAATAAGGTGGAGAAGAAGGAAGCATAATTAAGATCAGGAGGAGGAGAAAACAGTATGCAGAAATCCAAGCTTAGAAGAGATAACACTTTTCGTTTTCCAGAAGGCCAGCCAAGGTCCAAGTGACAGACTCGTAGGAGGAGAGAAGGTCGAGACCTTTGAACACTTAGAAAACCTTCTAAGTCAGATAGATAAAAAATATCAGGAGGAGGAATGACAATGGTTGTTGGATCACCAATCTTGAATACCCGATGACCGCTAGTTCAACGTCGAGTGACCAGAGGAAGCACAGAGGAGAAGTACAGATCTGATCCATTGGATCTGAGCTTCGAGGATCAACATTCATTGAATCTAGAAATAAATGAATGAAGGTTAATCCATTGGATGAGTGTAGGAGAGGGGACTTGTCAAAGTCACAAAGTCTTGAAGTAAGCAGGGACCGACCATCGTCAAGACTAACAGGTGGCACACGATCCTCAACTCTAGAGCAAATCACTTTGAGGATTTTTCATTTTGAGACTTTAAGTGGAAGGACAGGATAAGATAGAAAAGGCAGCATTGCAGAAATATTGAGTCGTTGATCTAACTACATGATCGATGAATAATATTTAGTTCGGGTCTAAAATTTATGAGGAGGTTACTGTTCATGGATTCTCACTTCGAAAGAATTAGCGACTTGAAAATTAAAAATACCCGAAGTCCCGAAGGCCAAAGTTCCAAAGTGAATGAGGATCCACGTTAGCAAGAATACATCAGCAAGGACACGTGGCACAATTAGACAATGAAAAGTGTCAAGTTGATTTGGCATTTCAGGTACGTGTAAATTACAAATCTAAGTGACATGTGGAAACTATTAGGCTCATGACACGTCATCAAGTGATGTCACTCCGAAAGTTTTACTTCAGGATATTTACCACTATCACTTTGCCAAAGTTATGAAGTCCCGAAGTGGTTTGGGGCCATCCATCGTCGAGGAGGAAAGGTGGTGCGAGATCCACAACTTTGGAAGTTTGTGGATGGGGAGAACGTGAAAATTGCTGAAGATAAATATCAACCGTTGATCGTCAAGGGGAGTACGTGTCAACTGATCTGATATTTCAAAGAAATCTCACTTCAAGTATTTCTAGTTGAGACTTGAGAATTCCGAAGTCCGAAGACGCGAAAGGATCATGACCGTTGATCCGAAAGGGACACACTTCAGTGGATTGTTAGCTCCGGGGAAAAGAAAAGGAAGGTTTAGATGTCGAAAAGTTGATATTTATGAACCCAAAATACCCAAAGGGATTGTGACAGTTGATTCGAGAAGACCACACATTGTTATATTGTGGACTCCGGTTGAAATGCTCCAAGAGAAAATGAGAGTTTAAGAATTGAAAGTCCTGAAGGCCAGAATCGTGGAGGAGATCCAGATCATAGATTAAGGAGGATAGGTTTCTGTAGATCATCCACTCCGAAAGTTTTTCATACGGAGGAAAGTAGGGATTGAGACTTGAAACTCCCGGAGCCCGGATCACAAAGTAAATCACATCCATTAATTCGGGAAGGATATATCTAAAATGTCAGTTTAGGAGAACCGTTAAGATCGTGAGATCGACGTTCTTGTTTCTTTGTGGGGATTGAAGGTGTGCTAACATTAATGAGTTGAGGGTGAGACACAATCAAAACCATGGTTTTTGATAAAGGACACATGGAGGCTCAAGGGAAATTGTGGGGAAAAAATAAGTTTGGTCTAAACCACCTTTGGATGCGCCCACAATCATGTGGTCACATGAGCTCATCGTCGAAGGTCATATCGAGGGAGGATCTATCAGATCGCTAAGATCCACTTCAGATTTTGCGAGATCGGGAGTTGGGAGAGTCGGGGTGAGTCACGACAAATGACCCGAAATGCGAAGACCTAAAGTAATTGGCCCTAGTTCACTGTCAAAGGTCACTAGAAGGAAGAGGATTAAGATCCAAAGGAGCCAAAACCAACTGACTATAACTACCATAGAAGACAAAGAATTTCGACTGATAGAGAAGAAAAATATTCTCAATATAACTTCCATAGAAGCCAAAAAACCTTGAATAACGACCAGAGAAGATGAAAAGTTTGTATGATGATCATGAAGACAACTCGACGTGTGAATGACATGCAAAATAAAGAAGAGATAGAGTGTCTTTTGGAGAGTGAGTCATGTGGGTAGGATGAGATGTAGTGGAGAATCAAAAGTGGATATCGGTGGCGTAGTGAAGAGTAGGAAGAGGCAACACAAATCATAAAAGGAAGAAGAGAAGATGAACAGGTGGAAATGTTGAGCGTAGGAAGAAAAAAAGAAGAGCATAGAAGATGAACTATGAAGAAGAAGAATAGAGTATAGAAGTTGAATAAGGCAGAGGAGTCATGGAGTTGTAACAGACCATATCATAGACATAGAAAGTAAGTGAAGTTTTGTAAGATTCAATCAGGGTGGTAGGGTGGTGCTAGGGAGGATTGTAGTCCTCTAAATTCTAGTTGGTGCTAGAAGATATTTTGGGAGTTGGTGATTCCTTCTAGTGGGTGCTATAGAAACCTGGGAGTTGGTGCTTCCATCTAGTTGGTGTTAGATAAATCTGAGAGTTGGTTCTCTATGCAATTTTTAGCCTTATATCAGAGGTTGTAGCCTCATATTTGAGTTGGATCTCAAAAACTGTGATGTACATGAAAGTTGGAGCTTGATTGACACCCTAAGAAGAAGAGGTTTGATCCCTTTATGGGTTTCCTCATAAGAAACTTGTGTCAATGTGTATTATGTGTGATGGATCAAATATTTTTATCTATGCATGTTAAGTTATCAGTAACACATTAAATAATATTCAAGAAATATTTAGAAAAGAACAAAAAAATTCAATCTTATATTATAACTGATTCACCCCCCCCTCTCTCAGTTATATTTCCAACAATTGGTATCAGAGTCGGCTCCTTTTATTTAAAGGTAGATCAGTAAGCTTAAACATGACAAGTCATAAAGGAACTTGAACCAATAATTCCCCCCCTGTACAATGGAACAAACTTTGCCTTCTGGAAAGTTAGGATGAGAACTTACATAATGGCATTAAGTAAAGATGTTTGGGATGTGGTAGAGACTCGTTATGTAAAGCTAGTTGTACTAGCTAATAAGGATGACAAACTAGAATTGAGCTTCAATGCTAAAGCTATGAATGTTATTCTGAGTGGGCTGGAAGAAGCAGCGTTTGTCAAATTCATGCACTGTGATTCAACAAAATTTATGTGGGACAAGCTGATAAGTAGTTATGAAGGTGATGAAAAAGTGAAAGATGCAAAACTTTAGACTCATAGAATGAAGTTTGAGCAGTTAAATATGGATGAAGATGAAACTATCAGTAAGTACTTCTTACGTATAGAAGAACTTGTCAACACTGTGAAAGGGCTAGGTGAAACAATAGCCGATTCTTTTCTAATCCAGAAAATATTAAGATCTCTTCCTGATATATTTAACTCAAAGGTCTCTACTATAGAAGAAATAGATGATCTCAAAACGTTGACACTAGATCAACTTCTTGGAACCCTAACTGCTTATGAAATGAGAATCACCAAAGTTAAATCCACTACAAGAGAGGCATCTTTTAAAGTAGTGAAAAACAAAGACTCCGATATAGATGAGATTGAAGCAAATTTTGTGAGAAGACTGAAGAAAGGATCAGGAAAATACAAAGGTAAATTGCCCTTCAAATGTTTCAACGATGGTAAGATAGGTCATTTTTCATCTAAGTTTCCTCACAAAATAAAGGATGAGACATATGACAATGAAGAGAAGCACAAACACAAAAACTTCTATAAAGAGAATAATTTTAAGAAGAAAATCCTTTGTGTAAACAATGATGATGATCCCTCAAATGATGAAAGTAGTGACTATTCTATTGAAGATAAAATAAATGAAATAATTCTAATAGCTTAAGAAGAACTAAACACTGAAGATACATGAACTGAGTTTGTTGGTTGTGAAGAAGAAGTAGATCTTGAAGGAGAACTTGTCAGTGCCATGGAAGAGAGTGATAGACTCAGAGAAAATAAAAGAAAACAAAAATAGTTATTGCTCAGATATGAGAAAACATGAAAGGAACCATCTGAAGAAATTAATATGTTGAAGGTTAAGTTAGAAGAAGCTAATAAGATTGAAGACATAATCAAACAACAATTGAATGAAGCTGAAACAAAAGGTGAAAAATTGGAAGTTGAAGTAGTGACTGTCAGAAAAGATCTAGAGAAATTTCAGGTCTTATATCATCAGAATATGACAAGTATTAAAGCCTCAGAAGGATTATCCTCCATTCTGAATCAATAAAGCAATTCAAAGTTGAAAACTAGTTTGGGTTATGAAGAGGGATCAAGTAGTGGTCATCCAAGAAACAATGAATCCATCAATTTTGTCAAATCTACAACTACTGACAAAAACAAACCTGCAGACACAAAGGAAGAGAATCAACCGCCAAGAAGGAGTGAAGGAAAATCTACCAAAACTAAATCTAGAGAACAAAGAAATAATACACTCTCTACTCCAGAAAATCATCAGCATTGAAGAAATCGACCTGCTTAAAGAAGACAACCATTTTATAGGTACAAAGATCTTTTCTATGGATATTGTTTTTACTGCTCTAACTTTGGCCACAAAGATGTAAATTGTTCTCTAAAATTAAGACATCCAAGGAATAAATACATGTCCAAACAAATAATGAGACAACCAAGTTACAAACAACCAAAGACTACAAATCATGTGATGGTTGGAAAAAAGACACAGACTAAGCATAACAATCGTTATGATCCTTTATTCAATGAACCAGAATGTTGCATCTACCATAATTATGGACATAGAGCTACAGACTCTCTCTTAAATAACTATAAGCCAGATTCAAATCACAGAGATGAAAACTTCAAGGTTTGGAAGATAAGGAGAAATGCCCATTAAGAAAAATTGATGAAAGTTGGTTATGGCACAGAAGGCTTGGACACCTGAATTTTCAACTGTTCCTCTCTTGAACCCTTTGTCTTTAGACGTACGTGGGTTTCCTTTCTGAGAGAAAAATCTGATGTGTTTGAGAAGTTCAAAACGTTTAAGGCATTAGTCAAGAATCAGACAAGAAGAAAGTTAAAGGCATCTGGCTCAGACCGAGGAGGATAATTTATGACAAAAGATTTCAAATACATTTGTAATAGACATGGAATTAAAAGATAATATACTATTCCAGGTACTCCTTAACAAAATGGAGTTGTAGAACGTCAAAATAGATATGGTCAACAGATGGCAAGGGATATGATGAATGAAAGGGACATTTCAAAAACCTTATGGGTGGAGGTTGTTCGCGCGGTTGTTCATATTCTGAACAAAGCACATCTAAGGCTGAACAGTGATAAAACTCCACATGAGTTGTGGTTTGGTCGACCTGCATCCATCAAGCACTTCAAAGTATTTGGATGTAAATGATACATAAAAAATAATGATGATCATCTGGGAAAAGTTGATACTAGATATGATGAAGGTATCTTCTTAGGATATGAAATGAACAATAAAATATACAAATGATTTAACAAAAGAATGCATAAATTAGTAGACTGTATTGATGTTCGAATTGATGAAGAAGATCCTGTAAAATATCAACAAAGAATAAGCACTAAGCGAGATGAAAAAGATGATGATAATAATGAAAATGAAGAAAAACAAATCCCAGAGTCAGAAGGAGATGATGAATCAGGTGGAGAAGAGAGACCAGAACAAGAAGATTCAGGACAACAATCAACATCAAATCCTTCCTCTAGAATTACTCAAAAGAATCATCCTGAAAGTCAAATAATTGGTGAGAAAGAAAAAGGTGTAAAAACTAGGAGGAGGATAATTAAATACACTGAGCAATCACATATATCTGTCATATCCATGGTGGAACCCAAGAAATTCAATGAAGCCAGTGAAGATGTAAATTGGTTAAAATCAATCAATGAGGAACTAGACCAGATTGAAAAGAATGACACTTGGGAACTTGTTCCTAGGGCAACAAATAAAAATGTAATAGGATCCAAATGGTTCTACAAAAATAACATGAATGAGCAAGGAAATATTGTAAGAAATAAGTCTAGATTGGTTTTCAAAGGATATGCTCAAATAGAAGGAATGGACTCTGATGAAACATTTGCGTCTGTAGAAATATTAGAAGCTATTAGAATGTTTCTTTCCTATGCTTGTCATAAACAGTTTAAAGTCTACAAATGGATGTAAATTCATCTTTTCTAAATGGAGATATAAAAGAAGAAGTCTATATGGAACAACCAGAGGGTTTCCAACTGTCGGACAACCCTGACTTTTTCTGCAAGTTGAAGAAAGCCTTATATGGGTTGAAACAAGCTCCTCGTTCTTGGTATTACAGACTGGACAAGTATCTTCAAGACAAAGGGTTCAAGAGAGGAACAGTTGAAAAAAATCTATATATCAAAACAAAGGGTAATTATTTGTTCATTGTGTTGGTCTATGTAGATGACATCATCTTTGGAAGCAATAATTCTTTGTCGGTACAATGATTTGCCTCTATTGTGCAGTCTGAATTTGAAATGTCTATGATAGGGGAACTGCCATTTTTTCTTGGTCTGCAAATTACTCAGAGGTCTGAAGGATTATTTCTTTCTCAAGACAAATATCTAAGAGAACTGTTGAAAAGGTTTAAAATGGAAGATTATACACCTATGAGAACACCTATGGTCACTGGATGCAATTTAAGCAAGCATGTTGACTCACCTGATGTTGATCAGAGTTCCTATAGGTCTATGATAGGAAACCTATTGTACATCACAACATCCCATCCAGACCTAATGCATGCAGTTGGATTGGTAGGAAGGTATCAGGCTGCACCTACATGGTGTCATTTGTTAGTTGCCAAAATAATATTCATATACTTGAAAGGAACAATGAAATATGGCCTATGGTATCCTAGGAATCATAATTTTCAACTATCAGTCTATTCAGATGCTGATTGGGATAACTACGTGGATGAAAGGAAAAGAATGAGTGGAGGTGCATTATTCTTAGGATATTCTCTTATAGCATGGTTGAGAAAGAAGCAAGGTTCCATTTCCTTATCGACTACAAAAGATGAATACATTGCAGTTGCCACTTGTTGTACCCAAGTATTATGGATGATTCAGACACTTGTAGACTTGGAGGTAAAGTATAATTCACCAATCCCAATCCATTGTGATAATACTAGTGCAATTAGTGTGTCAAAGAATCATGTATTTCACTCCAAGACAAAGCATATACCCATAAAGTATCACTTCTTGAGGGAACATGTGACCAACACTGTTGTTTCTTTGCATTATATTCCATCCAAAGATCAGATTGTTGATATCTTCACTAAACCACTTGCAAAAGCTCAGTTTGAGTATCTATGCCAAAATTTTGGCGTGACCCTGTTACCAAGTTAAAAGGTCCATCCTCTCAGGGGGAGTATGTATTGGTTGAATATTTGATACCTCCAAAAAATACTACAATTTCTTAGGGGGAGAATGTTTTCTTCGACATTGATCTCAAAGGGGGGAGAAAAGGAGTGGTCTTGATGCTACAGTTGGAGATCTTAGTAGCATGTCAGGGTTTCGATATTAAA
>ML783480.1:1029381-1052922 GCA_009831015.1 Picea engelmannii | reverse complement strand
ACATAATAGATCGCATTACATACATCATCATCAATAACATTTAATCATTCATAAAAGTTCATACATTTAAAGTTTAGGTGTATCACTTAATAGTTTCATTGTGACTAGAAAATAAAGTATATAGGCCTCAGGTAATCCTAGCTTTCTAAGTCAAAAGGTGGTGTTACATACACCTGACCTTCGAGAAACATGTTCTTGAGGTGGTCAAAAAAGTGAGGGATAGTCTCGTTGTAGTGTCTCGTAGTCTTCCCAAGTAGCAGATTCTGGACTATACTTGTCCCACTGGACCTTAACTTGGTCTACCATACGATTCATGAGCTGTCAGACTCTACGGTCCAATATGCGTAATGGTTCTACCATGAGGGTTCCCATGTCTGATACCTGCAATTCCTTCCAATTTAGTTTATGTGATTCATCAGCAACATAATGATGTAAAACAAATACATGAAATACATTATGAGTTTTATGCAAGTGGGGTGGCAGTACGAGACGATATGCAACGGGTCCAATTTTCTCTTGGATCCTGAATGGTCCTATAAATTGAGGTGACAACTTTGTCCCCTTCCCGAACCGTATGGTACTCTCATTAGGCCTGATACGAATGAAAACATGGTCTCCCACTTCATAACTTCGGTCGGTCTTGTGTGCATCCACATAGCTTTTTTGCCTATCCTGTGCTTCCTTTAGTCTCTGCCTAATCTAAATCACCTGTTCCTCCATTTCTTGAATCAATTCTAGCCCAATTGTTACTCGGTCTTCTAGTCTATCCCAACGCAATGGCGTTCTGCATGGCCTCCCATACAACGCTTCGTAGTGTGGCATTCCGATAGAGCTATAATAACTGTTATTGTAGGCAAACTCTACCAAAGGTAGGTACTTCTCCCACTGGGTTTGATTATCCATTACATACATCCTAAGCATGTCTTCCATGAATTGATTTACTCTCTCAATTTTCCCATCAGTTTCAGGATGATAAGTTTTGCTTAAGTTCAACTCAGTCCCCAACGTTGAATGTAAACTTGTCCAAAACCTAGAAGTGAATCTGGAGTCCCTATCTGAAATGATATTCTTAGGCATCCCGTAGAAACAGATAACCTCGCTTACAAACACATGTGCCACATCAGTGACATCATAAGTGTCTCTAATGGGAATAAAATGAGCACTCTTGGTTAACTTATCCACTATCACAAGAATGGAATTGTGTCTATGGGATTGAGAAGCAACCCCACAACAAAGTCCATAGAGATGGATTCCCATTTGGACATAGGGACATCATGTGGTTATAGGAGGCATGCCGGGTGATGGTGGTCAACTTTCACTTGTTGAAACTCCAGGCATTTGGCGACGAAATGGACTACATCGCTCTTCATGCCTACCTAGAAGAAGAGCTTCCTCATATCTGCGTACATCTTCTTCACACTCGGATGCACACAATATAGTTCTCTATGGGCTTCCTTCAATATGATGCTTCGAATATCCCCATTCTCAGGGATGTACATCCTTCCTCGATATCTTAACAGTCCGTCTGTTTCTAGAATATATCCTTCATACTTTGGATCTAACTGCCTCCCACTCTGGAGGTTTGAAGTAACCTTTAAATACCAACTGTCTTCTGGGAGTTATTTCAACACATGTTCCCTCGGATTGACCTTTAAGGTTACCAAGGAGAATATACATGGTCTCCTACTCAAGGCATTTGCGACCACATTTTCCTTTCCCTTGATGTACAAAATACCAAAATCGTACTCATTCATAAACTCGCTCCATCGCCTTTGCTTGGCATTCATATCTCTTTGAGTGAAGAGATGTTTTAAACTTTGATGGTTTGTTTTGAGCTCAAAGTTTCACCCCACAAGATAGTGCCTCCAAAGTTTCAGAGCTAGCATTACAGCTGCCAACTCTAAATCATGAGTCGTGTATAGATCCTCATGTTTCTTCAACTTCCTTGACGCATAATCTATAACTCCTCCATCCTGCATTAGCACGGCCCCCAACCCTTGCTTCGAGAAATCCGTGCAGACTGTGAAGTCCTTTTCCATATCCGACACTCATAGAATTGGTGCACTAGTTAGTAACCTCTTAAGCTCAATGAATGCACTATCACACTCTTCTATCCATTCATACCTGACCCCCTTACGCTGCAAGGTGGTGATGGGTTTCTCTATTTTGGAGAATCCTTCGACAAATCTCCGATAATAACCTGCTAGCCCCATGAAGCTTCTCACCTCATGGGCATTTTTCGGTACTGGCCACCCCATAACGGCCTTTACCTTTTCTGGGTCCACAGAGATTCCTTCGCTGAAAATGATATGACCTAAATAGTGGATCTCTTTCTGGAAGAAGGAACACTTCGACAACTTACCATACAATTTGTTCTCCCTAAGGCAGGACAACACTACCCGTAGGTGTTCCTGATGTTCTCTTTCATTCTTGGAATAGATGAGGATGTCATCCAAAAATACTTGTACAAAATGGTCTAAGTACTTTCAAAATACGCCATTCATGAGGCTCATGAATACTACTGGCACATTGGTCAATCCGAAAGGTACTACAAGAAACTCATAATGTCCGAACCGAGTTCGAAAGGCAGTTTTTGGGATATCACCTTCCTTAATCCTTAACTGATGATACCCTGATCGCAAATCAATCTTTGAGAATATCGTTGCTCCTTTCATTTGATTGAAGAGGTCATCTATTCGCGGCATTGGGTACCTATTTTTCACTATAGCACGACTCAAGTCCCTGTAGTCTATACACAGTTGTAAGGATCTATCCTTCTTCTTTACAAAAAATACCAGCGCACCCCAGGGTGAAACACTGTGCCTTATTAGCCCTAAGTCCAGTAACTCTTTCAACTGCATTTGCAATTCACAAAGTTTCGGCACTGTCATCCGATACGGAGTCTTGGAGATTGGTTCTGCACCAGGTTTTAGCTCAATACTAAAATCAAGCTCCCTCTCAGGAGGTAACCCTGGTAACTCGTTCGGAAAAACATCCTGAAATTCTGACAATACCGGGTACTGATCCAATGAGGATCCCTTCCTTTCATTCATTTCTTCCACTACATACAATCGACACCCTTGTCTCAAGCATCGCTTAACCTTCATAGTTGATATAAAGCATAATGACACTTTTCTCTGTACACCCTGGATCTCTACTGGTCTTCCTTGATCGTCGACACAAAGCACCCTCTTTGAGAAACAATCTACCAAAGCTCGGTGAGCTGCTAACCAATCCATTCGAATGATTAGGTCAAATGCCTCGACAACAGTGACGTATACCTTTAACCTAGTAGTACACACTCCCAGGTCTACTATACAATTATCAACACTAGGACCTACTGCTTGTTTTTCCCCTGGAGCCATCTCGACTTGTTTAAAGTCATCGTGCTCGTAGGCTGCCAACCCACTCTTTTCTAATGAAAATGGTGAAATGAAACTATCTGTCGCACCAGAATCAAAAAAAATATTGACATTGATATGATTTAGCGTACCTGATGACTCCACCACCATGGATTGATGTTCGGCTTGGTGATTATTAACCGCTGCGTAAATCTGATGGATGCTACTTGCTCTCCCCATAGATGCCTTTCCTTCTCTATGCACGAACCCTGATTGTAACTATGGGTAGTCACGCTGGTAATGGGGTCCTCCACACCCCCAACAGGTAACACGAGATTGAACCTATGCATTGTTATGTGACTGTCTCTGAAATGAGTTCCTTCCCTTGGAGCCCCTGCCCCTACTCATTGTTCCCTGAGATGGCCGTGGACCTGTCTTCATCGTTGGCGATGAATGAGATGCTGCACTAACTGCCATTGAAATCCCTGCAGCTACTATCCTTGGCATGACTCTGTTACCATATGGTTGTGGCCTTGAGCCCCCTCCCCTAGGAAATGTCCTTGGGGCCTTTCCTACGAATCCAGGGTGATGCGGAAATGTCGATCTTGTACCCCCGGTTAAGTTCATGTGTTCTTCCGCATAACGTGCATTTCCACTGCTTCCGTTACTGAAGACGGTTTCCACATCCACACCATAGCTCTTATCTTAGGGTTCAATCCATAGACAAAGCACTCTGCCTGTCGTTGGTCATTGTCCATATACGAAACATATTTGACCAGCTCCATAAATCTGATCTCATATTCTTCTACAGTTCTGTTTCCTTGTACTAAGGCATGAAATGCCCCTACCTAATGTTCCTTGTAGTATGTTGGTAGATATTTCTTTTGGAACCTCTCCTCGAAAAGTTCCCAAGATACTGTGTCTGGGGTAAGCTGCAGTTGTCTTTCCAAGTTTCCCCACCAGTTCAAGGCGCTGTCTCTTAACTGAAAAATTGTGATCTTCACCTTTGAGTTGGACGCATAGTCCCTTAACGAAAAACACCTTATCATGCATTCCAACCATGCTTCCGTGCGTTCACTGTCGCGACCCTTGGCAAACTCCAAAAGTTTGATCTTCTTCAATTCTCGCATGATGTCTTCAGGTGGAGGTCCTCTCCCTGAATCCCTTGACGCTTCTGGATTACCCGTTCCAGACGGTGGGGGTTCCACTTTAGTCCCTGTCGGTTGTCGCCCCTTTAAAGTCTCATTAATGGCTTCCAACGAGCGTAGTATGAGGGCTAGTTCGGGCGATGGTGGTGGTGGCGCTGGCAGTGTTGGTGGTGCTTGCAACGATGCTCCCCTGCCTCGACTCCCTTGAGTCCTGACCATCCTGTATGCTTTAACCTGCATCAACCAAGTTGTCAGGGTGAGTTCCACGACGTTTCAAATTGGTGCTACTCAAACTAGAAACAGGGTTAGGCGTAAGTTTTCTTTACTTGTTTGTAAACAGACATTACTCCTTTAGGGGATTGGCTAGGTTAGGGTTAGGATTAAGAGTCTAAGATTGATTTCTTTTCCCCTATGAAAAAAAATAACTATTGGTTCCCTTGCCCTGTAGCTACACTAGCCTTGCGCCATACTCGCCAATTCCTATGCTTACCCTCCTAGTGCATATGCTGCCTCCTCCCCGCCTGTCCCAATCTAAGTCCTTTTAACTTTTTCCTTACGACTAAATATCCTTCGATGCTTGACTTGGGAGATTTTCCTTGGCGTGTAATGTTGTCATTGTCGAATACCGCATTGAGATTTAGCGTTGACTTGACTGGTGGAATGGAGTGGAGGAAATTGGCGCTTGGCTCGATGAGTTGTGTGTAAGGTCTCATGAGCCTGACGCTTGGATAATCGGAGATTATTCTTCAAGCTAGTACCTTGCTATTATTGATAATTAAACTATTTATATGTGAATTTATTTGTAAAAGTGATATGTGTGGCGCGTTAGTGTTATTTCTCTTCTTAAGGCGCTTTTCTTGGTGGGGGTCGTGGGTTCAAAACCCTTTAATTCAGTGAAAAAAAAAATCTCTTTTTTTTTGGGTTTTACTCATTAAAAAAAAGACAAAATACCTAATTAATTAAATTAAATTAAATTAATTAAATTTTAAATTAAATTAAATTAAATTAATTAAATTAAATTAATTAAATTTTAATCTAATTTAAGACAATTTACTTAAGAATTTAAAATTAAAATAAATAATTCTTGAAACTTTATTTTAAAATAATTATAATTAAAATAAAAAAATTACTCGTGAAATACTATACATATAAGAAATTAGCATCGTGGGTCCTTGCATGAGGCCCACGTGCCCCCTCCCCCAGGTGCTCATCCCTTCCGAGACTCCTCTTTGTGGCCTTGTGTGCGCTGGTGTTGGTCTGGTCATGGCTTTATGCATGGCGATGGCGCTGAAGAGCTGCTAAGTTTAGAATCATTGGTATCTTTGGAGGAGTTTCGGCAAGATGGATGCATTTCTCTCATCCTTCCATGCGAATTCAATCATGGTTTATGGCAACTCATCCGTCTTGCTTCAATTAAATTTGACCTACGAAATCTCATCTGTCTTGCTTCCTGACAGCTTCAATTAAATTTGACCTCAAGGTCTAGAATTGGTATCAATGGCAGCTTGGATTTGAATTGGGTTCTGAAAACACAGGCTTTTTAGGAAGGCAAGTTGTGTTTATGATTTCATTTTGGCAATGGGCTTGTTGGTTCATTCTATGGAGAGAAGAAGAATAAAAAGAGATATGGCGAGAACAAAGCAGGCAACTCGTAAATCAATAGGCGGGAAGCCACCGAGGAAGCAGCCGACAATGAAGGTGGCTCGGAAGTCTGCTCTAGCGACGGGAGGAGTGAAGAAGCCTCACAGATTCAGGCCTGGCACAGTTTCCCTCCGTGAGATCCGGAAGTACCAGAAGAGCACCGAGATGTTGATCAGGAAGCTGCCATTCCAGCGCTTGGTGAGGGAGATCTCCCAGGACTTCAAGACAGATTTGAGGTTCCAGTCATCAGCTGTATCTGCATTGCAAGAAGCGGTGAAGGCATATATAGTTGGGCTCTTTGAGGATACCAATCTCTGCACCATCCACACCAAGAGGGTCACCATCATGCCCAAAGACATCCATCTCGCTCGCCGCATCCGTGGAGAGAGGGCATAAACGATCAGTACCAATGGTATGTTTTCCCACCACCATACGTCTCTTTATCAAATTTGTTTTTCCCCTCACTTGGTCACTTCCGCCCCCGTTATTAACATTTTGTTGTTTCATTGAAACCCACTACTGCAAACACAAGACACAGAATTGATTGTTAGTGTTTTCATGGGTGCTTTGATGAAAAATCTTCTGAAAAGTGTATAGACGTAGTGTATTTTCAGAAATTTTCTAAATTTTCCGTTGAAAGTAATGCCATGCGCTTCAGAAAGGGTTTTTTTTTTTTCTTCCATTTTGTAAATGGAAATAGGTAGCAGGTTGGAATTTTGATAACAAACTTTATATTCGCTCTGTTTATGTAGCCCCGGGAAGAAGAAAAAAAGAGGGAAATATGATTTGTTAAATGTGTCTTCTGTTTTGGGGTTTTGTCTACTCAGTCCTGGAGTTTCTCACTGCTTCATATAGTCTGTTATTCTTGGCACTAACGTCATGTGAGAATGTTGTTTGTTAGATTTTAGTAATAGTGTCCTCTTTCGGATATCTTCTATAACAGTGTTAGTCACTGTGTGCTCTGTTGTTTGTGTTTTCTTTTTGGATGGGCTGATTTTGCCAGTAAGTCCTTGAATATCTAGGTGTCTGTCAAGGAGTTTACACTGGTCTAAGATTAGCAGAGAGGGTGCAGGAACCAGAGAATACGATGTGGCTCTCAGTAGTTAGTAGAGTCTACTTAGAAAGAGTTGGTCAACAACTAAAATTGGTAAATTAATAGTTTATCATGCAGGTTATTCCTCTAAAGGGTTATTTATAATTTGTCTTTAAGTTTATGTTTTTATGTTTCTATTGCTATTACTTGACCATAGTATCGACCTCTGTGGCTTGAGATAGAGTTTATAATGGATGGTATCATACTTGGCAATGTCCAGGGTTTTCCGTGGCTTCATTTTAAAATCTCTGTATTAGTTTTTCTAAAACCCCTATACCTTGCGACAGGAATTTATTTAAGAGTACAACCGTGGGGAGTCTCGGACTGTGATAAATCCAAAGGAAGAGATAATATCAATTGATTGATTTATGTTTTAGACACGACCTTCTCTTGAGGCAAGTTCTAAAGTACTTTAAGGAAATGTGACAGAGTTTAATCTTTAATTGCTTACCATGAAAGGTGATTTTTCCCCTCAAAGATACGTTGAGCTTGTTATTTGTTGTGTTATTTAATAGTAAGTTAATTTTATAGTAAACGCAGAACCCACAACCTGTGTGACTTAGTAGGGATTGACGTTGCAAGGAAGCACTGATTCACATGTTCAAGGAAAGGACAGGGGTTGTCATGTACTGTTTGCATTACAGGCCTGCAAGAACAGACAAATTTTAGTTGATACATGAAGTACAGGTATGTTTACGAGAATTTGCTCACAGTTGCCTCTGGCTCAATTTCTCCATGTCATTGAGTCTGAGTTCTTCGTCAATCAAGTAAGCATTCTATAATCAAGGAAGGGGTGGAATGATCTACCGAGGAGCTTGGGCAGGAAGGCTCTGAAATAAGTTATTTATGAATTTTATCCTTGTAAGTCACAAGTAATTTAAAATGAAATATTTCATTATGTTTTCTTTTGTGTTTTCTTTTGTATTGTTTTTTTTTTTATGATTTTGTTGTTTATATATATATATATATATGTTATTATTATTATGTTAACTATATGTATGCTCTGAAATAGGTTTCCAATGACTAGCTCGAGTTTAGTACCTTTTCATCTTCAATTCGTAATGTTTATATATATTTAGATTTGTTTATATATAATCAAAATAATAGTGCGTTTGGTTTGCAGGTTAGGTGGGACTGGAGCTAGAGCTTGGAGCTTTGGCCCTCAGGCCCAGATTTCAAACAAAAAGCTCTGATACCATTTGTAGTGACCATATTCATTTAACATCAAATAATTAATCAAACAAAACAGTAACTGCTACTTGATTTCATAAAAATTCAATAATTTCTTATAAATTACGCACATACGCATATAAATTATTCATAACGAATAATGATTCCATAACAGAAATAAAACAAGTACACACTTTAAAATACCTTGGTCTGATGCTAACCCTCCACTTTCCACTTGCCTTGTTGACCTTCTTGCTTCTGCTTTGCCCAGCTTGAAGCCACGGACCGACTCTGCCCAAAACCGAGTTTCCACCCTGCCAACTAGGAAAAGTATCTAGCTCCAGGACACCATATGGATATCCTGGCCCTCATGCCCAAAACCCCCAGCAAACCGGTGCCCCCTGAACTAATCCTCCCGACTCCAAAACTCAACTCTCCTCTCTCCAAATCCAAGAGAGCCCCAAGAAAATAATAATCCTGTAGAATGATCCCCCCTCGTCTGTAAACCTTCCCCCTCATATCCCTTCTTCACCGCCTTCTTCTCATTTACTTCCTTACCTCCACATTTATTACCTTATCCCCTTATAATTAATATCTTATCCCTTTACAATTAATATCTTATCCTTTATAATTAATATCTTATCCCATTATGTTCAATGCCTTATCCCTTTCCGTGTACGTAAGTCTTTAACAAATTAAACTTATAATTTATTAACCTTATTAATTTAATACCCATGTCAATGAATGTAACATGTAATTAATTAATCAATTAATTAATCAAATTGTAACCATTAATTAATTAATACATATTTAATTAGTATCATTATACCAATCTTTTTTTAATTAATAATATGTTAGAAACATTAATAACCTAATAAATTTTACTTAATAATTCCCTAAACATATATTCTACTAGGGTTGTTACAACTTTACAGGAATAAAGTGTGCGGACTTACTGAGTTTATCGATTACAACCATGATAGAGTCATTTTGTTTCTAAGTTTTAGGTAAACCTGTTATAAAGTCAAGTGATATAGTCTCCCATTTCCATTATGGTACTGGTAATGGTTGTAATAGGCCGATTGGATGCAGGTGCTCGGCCTTAACCTGCTGACAGTCTTAGAACCTAGCCAAGTATTCTACTGTTTCACCCTTCATATTAGGCCAATAAAATAGTTTCCTAAGTCCTGTTATCATTTTCTGGTAACCTGGGTGGCGAGAATATGGTTTCTTATGCACTTCGTCCAAGATTGTTAATTTTAACCCTGCTGAATTTGGTATGTAAAGTTTGTTTTTAAATCATAGCAATCCCTTCTCATCGATACTTAGATCTAGTTTATCTGATTTCGCGGTATTGTTCGGTAATTCTACCATTATTTTAGTATAGCTTTTGTCATCAATACCTGTCGTCCTTATTCTTTCTTCTAGATCACTTTTTGCCCTGCTAATATTCATCTTAAATAACCCATGGATTCTTCTACTTAAAGAATCTGCTACTTTATTTTCCTTTCCCTTGATATGTCTGACCTTTAAGTCAAATTCACTCAAGAGGGATAACCACCTTGCTTGCCTTGCGTTAAGATCTGGTTGGTTAAACATATATTTCACCCCGCTATTATCTGTTAATAATAGGAATCTTTTGCCCATTATGTAGTGTTGCCACATATTTAAGGCGTGTATTACTCCTACCATTTCTAAGTCATGAGTGATGTAGTTTCGCTCATGTTCTTTTCATTTCTGGGACTCATAAAAAATAACGTATCCTTCCTGGGTTAGGACACCACCTAGCCCTTCTTTACTTGCATCAACACATACGGTGAAGTCTTTATCTGGGTCTGCTACTTTCAATATGGGTGTCATTGTCAATAACTCCTTTAGTTTGTTGAAGCTGTCTTGACATTTCTCTAACCAGTTAAACCCGATTCCTTTCTTTTGTAATGATGTGATAGGGTAGGCTATCTTGGAAAACCCTTCTATAAACTTGCACTAATATCCGGTGATTCCCATGAACGATCGTATATCTGCTACATCTTTAGGTACCGGCCATTCCCTAATAGATTTCGTCTTTTCCGGGTCTATGACAATGCCCTCTGCTAAAATTACATGTCCAAGATATTGTATTTCTTTCTGATAGAAGTCACACTTGTTGAAATTGGCATATAGTTTGTGCTTCCTTAACGTTTACAACACTATTCTTAAGTGTTCCTCATGTTCCTCCTCCTTCTTTGAATAGACTAGGATATCGTCGATGAATACTACCATGAACTTGTCCAGGTACTCACTGAAAATACTATTTATTAGGCACATAAACATGGTTGGGGCATTAGTGAGTCCGAAAGATATGACTACAAACTCGTAGTGTCCATATCTTGTCCAAAATGTTGTTTTGTTTATGTCCTCTTCTTTTATCCGAACTTGATGATAACCGGATCGTAAATCCAATTTTGAAAAGATCTTGGCCCCCCCTGCTTGATCGAAAAGATCATTTATCCTTGGTAAGGGGTATTTATTCTTAATAGCCATTTTTTTCAGTTGTCTATAATCGATACATAATCTTAGAGTATCGTCCTTCTTTCTCACAAAGAGGACTGGTGCTCCCCAAGGTGAGACACTCGGTTTGATGTACTCTTTGTCCAACAATTCCTATAATTGTATTTTTAATTCTCTTAGTTTTGGTAGACTCATCCATTAAAGTGCCTTTGAGATAGGGGCAGAACCGGGTAACATATCTATGGAGAAATCTATTTCCCTTCTAGGGGGTAATTCTGGTATCTCATCCACAAACATGTCTTTGAAATCATGTAGGACAGCAAAGTCCTCTAGTTTTGGCTTATGATCTTTTCCTAGCAGATTCGTTACCTGGATGGCATAAACTTTACATCCCTTCCTCATACATTTCTTGAGTTGCATTACTGAAACTTGTCTGACTGATACCAATTTTGGTATACGTTGGGTTGTTCTAACAGTGTGAAAATCGTCCTTATAGCTAAGTATCTTTGTATAGCAATCTAGTACTACTTTGTGTTGTTCCAACCAATCCATCCTGATAATCATACCATAAGATCCTAGTGGTAGGATGTTCATATGGGTCTTTATATTTTTACCATCTAAGATGAACTCACAATCCAAAACAAACTCAACTACCTTTATTTTAGTACCAAACACTAATTGTACAAGCCATGATTTTGCGTGCTTCAGTTTCTTAAGTTTGTTTGACTCTGTCACATTAGGTGTAATACAACTTAACATAGCTTCAGGGTCAATTAAAACATAAATTCGAGTATCATTGATTTTACCTTTGATTTCTACCACCGAGGACTGGTGGTTAGCTTGTCGACCATATATGGCTGCATTTATCCGATGTAGGCTTCTGCCCACATCTCCCACTATCGAGGCTTCCTGCAAATTATGAACAACAGTTCTATTTGTTGAACTCAAACACGAACAATTCCTCCTTAGATGAGGCTCTCCACATTCCCAACACTTTAATGGCTTGCAGGGGTTGTCTCCAAACTTCTTCATCCCCAGGTTTACTGGTTTACCACTCCCTTGTGTATTCGGATGGTTGGAGTGAAAATCTTTTCTCGGAAAACTTTTTGTTGTATTTTGATAAGGAGATGGTTGGTACCCCTTCTTCCGTTGGTTCATTCGCTTTTGTTTCTTATCCTTCCATGCTTTTGGAAACTCTACCCATTGTTTATATTGATCATAGCACATTTGTTTCTTCCTGAATACTTCGCTCAAGGATTTTGGGTTGTCAAACTCAATTCTGTCCTTGTAGGACTATGGTAGACAGCTTAGAAATCGCTGAATTTTTATTTTATCCTCACGGATGTACAGTACGAACCTTAGCAGTTCCATAAATTTATTAATAAGGTCCTCCAGTTCCATCTGTCCAAGTCGTGACTCGTAGAGCTCCTTTTTCTTCCTTTCATAGTAACTTTCTGAAAGGTATTGTTTCTTGAAATACTTTTTAAAGTTAGACCATTCCAACTGTTTCTCCTTTAGGCCCTTGGCCAATTTCAGGTCCTGCCACCAAATGTTGGCCTTCCCTTTTAGATTGTAGATGGCCATTCTGACCTTCATGTTGCTGGAATAGTTGTAGATCTAGAAGTATTTTTTGATGTCCAACAACCATGCTTCAGCTTCCTCTTCCGTCTTGGATTCTCAATCAAAGGTAGTTGGTTTAATCTTTTTAAATTCTCCTTTGAGGTGGTCTACTTGTTTTCTTTTTATGTCAGATTTAGTTTTTTCTTCAGTTGAAGGTGTTCCTTCCGACGAACTATCTCCTTTTTCTGTTTCCGGCCTTGATTTCTTGGAGGCCCTTTTGCTGACTTATTCCTTGTGGTTATCATCCTTTGGAATTTTCTTGGTCACTATACTGTGTAGCAGGACTTCATTTATCTCTTGCTATTCTTTCTGTGCCTTTTTCAATTTTTCATTGTCTACTTTGAAAATCTGTAATTCAACAATAAGGTTCCTCATTGTTTCTAGAACTTCCGTGGGTGAGCTTCCGTCACTGTTATGTCTTGGATATCTAGGGGGTCCTTGCTGCGGGTTTTCTCCCATTCTGATTTATGCATCGTCCTGAGCTACCATAATTAACACAAAACAAAAATAGATTTCTATTTGTAACCATAAGATTTTATTAGTTTTTTCATAAATCAAAATTTGTATCCTAAGCAGCTATGGTGGCCCTGTTTAGGTCCAGTGTTGTAACCTATTTTCTCTGATACCATATGTAATGTACCTCAAAATTTACATAATATATATATATTTTTTAATTGGGGACTTTGAGTTGGTTCTGTGTCTTTAAATCTTTTCAGTCATTCGTCAACCATAATGTACAGAAGTCTTATTGCCTTTTACTCCTCTATCCTATTTTAACATAAATATATACGAACATAGGTCCATAGCTAGGGATATCCTATTTCATTGCAACTTATTATTATCTACCGTTTCATTTCCAAAGCCACTTTATGATATGGAGATGTAAATACTTAGAGTCGATATCATACTAATGTGAGGGTTATAGATGTAAGGCCTTATGATGCTTATTCCAATATATATATCATTATAAGATCTACATGGAGAGATTACCATTATTCGGAAACAAAAGTTATATTGGGTATAAAATCAGACATTAAACTTGCACCTTGAATATAAAGCGTGCAGAGGTTAACTTGTGAAGGTTATGGTTATGATCGTGCTAACACAACTACTCATTAAGTAACGACAAGGGATATCCACCTCAGATGGTTAAAGAAAAGGTAGTTCGGTTCAACATATAATGGTGTAGTAAGTAAGCCATTAGGTTACCTCGTCATTAATACTCTGATCAACCGATACAGGTTGGAACCCTTGTGCCTTAAAGCCCTGTCTGCAACATTTAAAGCACCTGGGATATGTATATTCAATTCAGAGCTCGATTGGCATGCCCCAATGATATGTCGATACTTACCCTATATTCACATGGTCCAAGTACGAAGACCCCATCCCCTTTACTCCATGCGAAAGGTTACTCCCGCACTTTCACTTTCATTCTGGTTTTGGTTTGGTGAAGGAGGAGAACCGTCTCAGACCATTTTTCGTTTGGCTTTAGCATCATGGTCATGAGTTTATGATTGGTCTCCTGTGCTAGATGGGTGGAGATTTTGGGAGGAACTTCTCGACGACATCTCTGTGCAGGGTAAGTTTACCCTTGAATGTTCTTTTGTTTAAGAATTCGAATATTTCTGCCTCGTAAGTGGGTCTCTGCATGCTCCTGTTCTTGGTCAGTCCTCGATAGTTTTCTCGTCTTACTTCCAGAGTACTATGTTAAAAAGGAGTTGGGGTTCTCTTAGAAAGGTTTTAGGTCCTTTCACAGTTTTTACCCCCTTTCTCTGCACTATTCATCCTGTCAAGACTGAGCCATTCTCCTCTTTTGGAGGAACGTATCATTGTGTATGTTATAAAAGTGCACTCGGAATATTTATTTTGATTTAACCTTTGTTATTAGACCTGGTTTCCTCCGTCGGTTAGTCTTTCATCACATTATTGATCTTATGTTTTTTATTAAAGTGTTCTCTAGTGTCATTGCATTGATTAGAAGAGAAGTTTCTAAAGGTCGAAGGAGTTTAAATCCTTTCTATTTATGTTTGAAATTTTACAAGGGTTTTATATTTACCATGATCGTTATACGCCTTTCATTTTCCTGCAATGTTTCTTTGGATTAGACACTGGTATTTATCACTAATGATGGGCCCCTTGATGTGTGAGGGTATCCATCAGGGAGACACGAACTCCTCTTCCCCTTTCGGTATGGGAGGTGTAGCGCGATGGTAGAAGGCACAAACCCTCCATTAAAGTTAAGTATTCATCGGTCCATCTTGTATACAAGTCATCTCAACTTCCAATAGGGTAGTATTGTTTACTTAATAGCATCCCTGAAGGAACCCCAAGTGGGTGCAAATGAAAATAATGTGAATCCCTATATTTCCTTTTTCTCACAGAAAGTTTCCCACCAATCTTTAACATGGGACGACCTTGAGGAGTGAAAATGTAATATTTTCTTTATCGAAAAAGTTGTTGACAGAAAAATACCCTTATAGAATCTTTAACCATTTATCTACAACATCTGTGTCTATTTGACCTTCAAGTATAGGAACATCAAAATTTATTTGTACCTTGAAGGGGGAGACGCTTCTGCTTGAGGTGGATGCGTTACTTGTCGGCAGTCGTCGAAGGATTTGTTCAAAGTTTTACATCATCTCATTCCTTTGTTGCTCATGGGATTCCTTGAGAAACATTTTGAAAGGATCTCGTATCCCGTATTCTTTATTTTTTCCCACCATGGACAGTTTCATTGGCGTGCAAGAGTATTTTTCCTCAAGAGAAACGAACTCGAGACCCAACTCTCTATACCCTGACGCGTCAGGGACATGCATTAAAAACGACAAGGAGGAGACTGGTCTAATACCACTGATCCAGATTTATGAGTGGAACAAAATGAAAAGGCATATTTACAATATTAACACAGAGGCACAGTGAACACTAGAATAGATACAGTAAAACTTGACTTCTATTATATAAGAAATATGCTAAAAACTATAAAATGTAGATTGAAAATAAGATTGCTAGAATGTTGCCAACTTGTCTCTGAGAAGAGATGTGACAAATATGATCATTCACAAGAACATGAGTATATTGAGGATCTGAAGTCATTATAAAAATAAACATGAATGCAAAAACCCTATACTTAAAAAAACATAACCCTGGGAGATTAAGTGCCAAAAGTTATGTGGGCTCTGTTGGGGAAAGTTTGTACATCAACTTCCCGAGGTCGTAACTTTTGCATATGATCTTTGTTTAAGGCACACGATAGCTCATTGGAAAGGTATTAACGAGGATATTCATTTAGGGGGGTAAATAAAATCCTTTGGCTATAATTAAGGTTCCTAATCATGAAAAAATGTCGTTTAGGCCCTCAAAATGGCCCCAGAAGTTCGGGACCCGAAAAACTGCTAAAAATAGTAAGTTTCTAAAAAATTCTTTGAGCCAATTAGAATAGGTGGGTGGCCACCGATATCCTCCTGTATCATTCCCTGAATCAGCATAATTAAAAATTCAATTACAAGGATCGTTAGATAAAGAATACATCAGACCAAGTGTCTTTCCATGCGGAGCACCAATATTATTTGTCAAAAAGAAAGATGGAACACTAAGATTATGTATTGACTATCGTCCATTAAATAATATGATGATTAAAAACAAGTACCCTCTACCAAGGATTAGTGATTTATTTGATCAGGTTGGAGGAGCGAAAATATTCTCTAAACTGGACTTAATATTTGGTTATCATCAAATTAGAATAAAATATGAAGGCATAAATAAAACAACATTTAGAACAAGTTACAAAGATTACAATTTTTTAGTGATTCCATTTGGACCTACTAATGAACCAACAACTTTTATGTATTTGATGGAAAATATATTCAACCAGTACTTGGATAAATTTGTATTGATTTTTATCGATGATATATTGATCTATTAAAAATATGAAGAAGAACATGAACAACATTTGAAAATAGTATTAAATACATTGAGAGAGCATAAATTATATGCTAAGTTTGATAAATGTTATTTCTATCAATGAAAGCTACAATATCTGGGACATGTGATATCGAAATATGGTATTGTAATAGACTCTAAAAAGATTAAAGCAATTATGGAATGGTCTATGCCAAAAGTCGTAGCAGACATATGGTCATTCATGGAGATCATTGTTTATTACCAGAGGTTTATCGAAGTATTTTCCAAGATCGTCTATCTTATTACATCATTGTAAAAAAGGGGACAAAATTTATTTGGTGTAAAAAATGTCAAGACAATTTTGATAAATTAAAAGGTTTACTAACTACAACACCATATCTTAAAGTGGTTGATCCTTATAAATATTTTACAGTTCATGTAGACGAATGTAAAGAAGGATTAGGTGGAGTGTTATCAAAGGACGAACATGTAATTTGTTACAAATATTGTAAACTAAAAGAACACGAGAGAAACTATGTAACTCATGATATGGAATTAACAATTGTAATTCATGCATTAAAAATGTGGCATCATTATTTAATGGGAAGGAAATTTCTAATATTAACGTATAACAGTGGTGTGAAACACATGTTTAGTCAACAGGATCTCAACACACAACATGCAAGTTGGTTATCCTTTCTAAACGAGTTCGATTTCGAAGTACGACACATCAAAGGAAAGGAAAATCAAGTCATATATGCACTAAGTCGAAGAACTAATGAATTATATGAAGTTATTGTTAGAAAAAAAGAAAGTGATATTGAGGACAAAATTAAATCTTCAAGAAGAAATGATGTAGAATACTTCAAAACAATAGATCAATAGCAGAAAAATGAGGGGAATTTGAAAACTACAGATTTCACCATTGAGAAGAATGGACTATTAAGGTTCAAGAACAAGTTATATATACCTAATTATGTTGTTTTAAAGTTTATAATATTGAATGAGTTGCATAAAAGTCCTATTATGGTCATCCAGGATACCAAGAAATGATAACAATCATAAGAAATTAGTTTTATTGGCCTAGTATGAAATATGAAACAACTGAATACTTATCTAAATGCTTATATTTTCAACAGGTAAAATATGAACATCAACATCCAGCAAGTATTTTACAACCTGTACCTATACCAGAATGGAAATGGAAAATTATGTCAATGGGCTTCATTACAGGTTTTCCTCAGACTCAAAGACAAAATGATTCAATCATGGTAGTAATTGATAAATTGAGTAAGTAAGCACACTTCAGACTTGTCAAAACTACTTACAAAACAATTAATATCACTGAAATTTTTATGAGAGAAATATTTAGATTGCATGGAGTTCCTAAAATGTTGATTTCAGATACAAAAGATAAATTTACCTCTAATTTTTGGAAAGAATTGTTTGCAGGTTTGGGTACTAAATTGAATTTCAGCAGAAGTTACCATCTGTAAATGGATGGGAAAACAAAATGTACAAATCACATTATCGAATATATGCTACGAATGTACATAAGAACAAAAAAAATAAAATGGGAAGAATATGTACACTTAATCGAATTTGCATACAATAACGGATATCAAACATCATAAAAAATGAATCCCTTCGAAGTTTTATATGGAAGGAAATGTACAACCCCGATCAGTTGGGATAATTTGGTTGAAAAAATCATGGTTGGACCAGACATGCTCCAAGAAATCAAACAAATGGTCAAAAGGGTACAACTTAATTTAAAGATTGTGCAAGATCAAAAGAAAAGCTATGTATATTTGAAAAGACAACATCAATAATTTAACATTGGAGAACATGTATACCTTAAATTCAAAGCAGTAAGGAGATCATTAAAACTATGGAATTTTCCCAAGTTGGTGCCAAGTTTGTTTGGTCCATTCGAAGTCTTAACTCGAATCGGATTAGTGGCATACCAACTAGCACTCCTTGCAAATTTAAATGTTCATAATGTTTTTCATGTTTCATTATTAAAAATATATATTCATGATCCTACTCCCATCATTGATTGTAACATGGTGCAAGTGGAACCCAAAGGCGAGTTCCAAGGAAAACCTCTATGCATTCTGGACAAGAAAGAAACAATACTTCAGAACAAATCCATCACCCAGGTAAAAGTGCAATGAAAGCACTTTATCCGTGAGGAGGCTACTAGGGAGTTGGAAGATTAAATAATAAAATTATATCCAACTCTGGTCCAAGTGAGTAATTTAAGAAAGACTAACATTGGTGATAGTGTTATACTTAAGGGGGAGAGGAAGTGACATCCTTAAGAATTAAAACATTTTATTTCAATGTTATTGCTTTGAAAATAAATTTCCATTTATGGAAATTGATATTTGAAATTATTAAGAAATGTAATTATTATTTTTGTGACTATTGGGCAAGATTTTAAGTTGCCATCTATCCTCTTTTGATGGAAAAATCTATGAGACATATATTTTTAATAATTAAATGTTTGAAACAGGTGGAACGACGAGGTTATAAATAGATGACTATGACTCCATGAGTGGGGAACATGTTTGAGTTAACTCAGAGCTGATTTTTACAAGTGTCATAAGTGCATTTTTGTGACTGGTAGCCCTAAAAATCATGGATTTGTAAAGCTGCAAATTTCCAAGGAGGGAAATGGATGGAAAAATTCCTGGGAAAAGAAAAATTGTATATATAAAAATATGTAGGAGGCAGGATGTTTCTTAGTATGTTGTGAGATTGAACATTTGTTGTATGAGAACTTTTGTATTAGGAAAATGATACATAGGTTCTTTGGCTAAGGATTGAAACTCAAGTTTCCCTTATGGAGTCATGGTCAGGCTAGGGGGTGATCAGGACAAGTGGTTTTGGTTGTTCTACATCTATAGTTGGGTGGAACGTGGCTGCTCCATTTGTTTCTAGCTTAAATGTTACAGATATGTATCTTTATTTGACTACTCCTGACTTATGTTGGATTATTGAATTGCATATAGATACATAATTTGATTTATATAGATGTATCTTATTTGATTAGTTACTACTCATGTTGGGTTTATTGATTTTCATGTAGCTAAAGAATTTGTATGCATGCTAGAGAATTATATATACATAGATATATGTATGCTACATTAGTTAAATATTTACCTTATGATTCATGTATATCTCAACATGGAATCACGTATTTTAGTTATAAATCATGAGAAAGGGAATATTATAAATAGAAATGAACAGAATTAGATGGAATATGGGACAATAGTAAGTAAATTGCATGATAAAGAATATTCCATACTTTTCTCCAATGCATTGTCTATGGAACAATTGAAGTTTTAGAATAGACTCATGTGACAAGAACTAAATCAAAATTTTTAAAAAGGAAAACAAACAAAGGGAATATTTAAAAATATGTATATATGCATATAGGAAGATTAAAATCTGGTAGAATTCCCAGGAGTGTAGAGTAACTAATTAAGCTGAGTTTATTCATACAGAGTCTAACCTTTCTAGATTTTAAAATAATCCTTTTCCATTACCTAAGAATATGCCTCTAGAAGTATAATAATATAGTAATGTTAGATTATTGTATGAAATTCGATTACATGCATGGTCAAATGGGTCTCATACAAAAAATATTTAATGGAACTCGAATAACGTTTCTTGTTTGGAAACATGGATCATATTGAAACATCCTCGACATGTAGAAAAATTCAAGGGGTTTAGTATTGGGATAATTTTAAATTACGCAAGAAGAATAATATTCTTCCACAACCCAATTACCTTGCATTGTCACAATTTTTTTTTCTGCATGTAAACGCCAGTGCGAAATTGTTCCCATGTAGGTTTAATGAACCATTTTGTTTTAGTTTTATTATATAAATATCAACATGGAAAAATACTTATTTCATAGTAAGTATAAAATCAAAGGGAATTTATTTTTATCATATGACCTTGGGCTGTGTCCCGGGGCTAAACTATGAAAAGTGCTTGGGGCTTCAGGCTTTCACTTTTTCCATGACATACAACTCTGAATTTCTCAAAATCCGAATCGGTGAAATCAAATGGCACGAGGATCAACAGTCCCCATTATTCTTGTAGATCAATGGATGCGATCTATTCAGACTCCAGCCTTCGGGAGTCTCTTGCTTGTCCTCCTTTGGTTTCTTCTGGATTATTACTCCTATGAAATGTGCAGATATCCTCCACATGTCCCTTCTAGATCCAATGGTCTGGATTCCAACCTCTCTTCGTGACTTCGCGAAGATTTATGTTTTCTCTTGGAAAACTTTCCGGAGTTCTAACTCTCGGATATCCTGATCTTTTTCCAGCTATGTCCTCCCAACGATGGGTTATTTTTCTTGCCTTTGGGACTTTGTCAAGTCCTTCCTCCTTGTCTGCACTTAACGTTATTTATTCCCAAGACTGCGATTGTTCTAGGCCCTTTTCTGCACTCCTTGTAGGAATTATGCATGTGACAATGTTGTTTCTCCTGAGCTTGTGCTCGGCTCAACCCTTGAAGGTTCTTGGATCTATTGCGCTCTTCTATGGCCCTTCTAGTGCCCTCCTGGAAACTAAATGCTCTTACTCATGAGCTTGTAAGGTGAACTTACTTCATCCTTGGTTCACTCCTTGTGCTCGTTTAATAATTCATATGGCTTCTTCCTGAAACTCTTTTAATCTTCTAAGGCAACTCCTTTGCCCTGCTCAATATAGACTTGAAAAGCCTTCCTTCCTTAGAGTGTTCAAGAAGCCTAGGGTTTTCTCAATGTCTCCAAAACTCCATAATGTGTTGGTTCTATGCGCCCTCACACCTGCTCAATTCCCTCCTGGAAGAGTATTACAGAGTATCCAGTAACTATGTGCTACGTTTCTCCCACGAAGACTTTCTTTCCAAGGTATTCAACAACATTGAAATTCCCCTTCGAGCCTATGAATTATTCTGGTGTGCCCTCCTGGAAAATTCTTCTCTGAATCAAAAGAGTTCATACACGCACTCCTTGCGTTCGCTTACAGAGTTTCAACTCTCTATCGCACACTCCTTCCACTCAGCCTAAAGAACCAAAACTAATTCAACACCCTCACTGATAGAGAATTATATACCTACCCCTGCAGATGATTTCTAACATACATATACAGTATAAATGCATATGAATGACATTCAAAACTAAACATCCATTACACATAAATTGACAAACAGGAAAATTTGTTCCTTTCTATTAATGGTGAAATGTCCATTACAATATGTGAGTCTAGACTACGACTAAGTCTCGTTTCTCAACTCTCCTCTTGGCTACAATGATATTTCATCAAACTCTAGTAGCCTCTCACCCAGTGTAGGCTACGTCCACCAGAGAAATTTACAAGTCCTTCCTTTATTATTATCCTGCAAATGAAGGGATACAACCTACAACAAAACCCGTTGTAACTTCCTCTTCTTTCTCTCACGGTCTCCTCTCTCAGAATACAATATTCACCATCAATCATAGCCGCAATACATTTCCCTCATAAAAGAGGGTTGCCTTCTAGGGAAAAACCCCTAACATAATCTCTATCGTTATATCTGCGACCTTAAAATGAACGGTCCAGATTTACAATGAAATTACAATATACTTTTACAAGGCAATTTTTTCTTTGGGGGCTTTGCCCCCGAACCCCCGCTAGGGGCCCTCTTGCCCCCAGACCCCCCAGCCGGGGGGAAAGGCCCCCCTGACCCCGCAGAGGGGGTACCCCCCCTCTACACTCCCCCGCGTGGAAGAGTGTACACACTTCTGGGGTGTAAATACTTCATGGGGTATAAACACTGCTGAAAGTAAAAGACCTATAAATCAGGAAGATAATCACGCTCCACAACCAACAATCTCCCACTTGGAGACTGATCTCAACAACTCCACCATTTTTGTATATGCTGGACTCTTAACCTTCTTGGACCTGACAAATTTCTCATCTTCATCTTCATTCTTGAAGACCAAGTGAAACTGAGCAAGAACTCAGTTTCTCCCTGGTTACTCCTTTTTTTAACATGTCTGCAGGATTCTGGCTAGTGTGTATCTTTTCCATGTTCAATTGTCCATCTTCCAAGGCGGATCATATGAAGTGGTATGTCAACTATATATGCTTATTATTTGAATGGAAGGCTGAGTTCTTTGCAAGGTGAATGGCACTCTCACTGTCACAGTATAACCTGTCGTTCTCCTGCTTCTTTCCCAATTCCTCCATAAACCTTTGTAACCAAATCATCTCTTTACTAGCCTCTGTAGCAGCAACACTGTGCCTCTGTTGTTGAAAGTATAACAACCTTTTGCAGTTTCAAAATCCAACTTACTGTTGTTCAACCTATAGTAAAAACATACCCTGTGGTGCTCCTCCTGCTGTCTTTATCACCTGCCATATCTGAATCAACATATCTCTATAAAAAAGTGTCTGAACCTCCAAAACATAATGCATGTGTAGCAGTACCTCTCAAATACCTAAGAATCCACTTTACTGCCTCCCAATGTTCTTTACCTGGATTTTTCATATACCTGCTCACCATTCCCACTGCATGTGCAATATCTGGTATTGTGCAAACCATTGCATACATCAAGCTACCAACTGTTGATGAATATGGGACCCTGGACATGTATTCTATCTCCTCCTCTATCTTGGGACACATTTCCTTAGTTAATTTGAAATGGCTAGCCAAAGGTGTACTAACTGGTTTTGCATTCTGCATTCTAAACCTCTCCAACACCTTCTCTGTGTACTCACCCTGAGACAATGTCAGTTTGCAATTTTTCCTGTCTCTTGTTATTCTCATACCAAGGATTTTTTTTGCAGCACCCAAATCCTTCATCACAAATGAATTGGCTAATTACTTCTTGAGCACATTTATATCCTGCATATTAGTCCCTGCAACAAGCATGTCATCTACATACAATAGCAAGATAATAAAGCTTCCATTTTCTAACTTTTTAAAATAAACACAGTGATCAGAATGTCATCTACTATAACCCTGTTCTGTCATAAACCTGTCAAACTTCAAATACCACTGCCTTGGAGCTTGCTTTAGGCCATACAAGCTCTTCTTCAACCTGCATACCAAATTCTCCTTCCCTTTGACCTCATACCCCTGTGGCTACTG